>JAJOZX010007571.1:0-203686 GCA_023014485.1 Bathynomus jamesi
GCCTTCAGAAATGTAGACCGGCGAAAAATACAATTAGTTTTTATTTTTATTTTTAAAATTTTTATTTGGAATCTTTCAAACATCTGATCATGTGTTTTAAAAGGAGGGAAACTTAACCTTCAACTGCATTCCCCCAACATTTAGACTTAATGATACATGTAATTGTAAATTAACTTCACTTCATTACTTCACTCTTCTTTGGTCACTACTACGATACTCCTCGTTTAGCAGCTCGCTGCGAAGAGGGGCAGAGGCCCCTTGCCTCCTTAAATTTTTAGATTCCGGCTGAGCCATGGTCGAAAGAGGTCGAACCAATACCGCTGTAAATTCAAAGCACTACCTATACATTTTTAGAAGTAAACTACAGTAAAAAGTTTTTTTTATCTTTCCTTCGAGTTGGCTCTTCAGAAGAACTTAGTAAAGTCGATAAGTTATAAAAGAAAAATCGATAATTTTAGTCTCAGAGAAAGTGTCAGAGTATTTAGAAAGAGAAGAATTAACAACTGCCGACCCTATAGCGAGAGAAAAGAATTAGAATATTATAGAAGAAAAGTATCGCGAGAAAAATATCCGTTGGGGCTTCCCAACCAGAACCCCCGTCGATTCGAACCACCCCAGGGCCATAGACGGAGGGGGTTAACATATATATATATATATTTATAATATATATTATTTATAATATATATATATATATATATAAAGGAAATTGTAAATAAAATTCGAAAAGTGAAGAGCAAAAATGCGTTGCTCGTTTCGCTTGGAGGAGGTAAACAGCGGAAAGCAACTTCTGCACGTCAGTTTCAGATTTCCGACCAGCCGCTCTATCACACAAATTTCAACCCAAAATAATAATTGAATATACAAAAATTAAATAAAAACAATGAATAAAAATATATATACATATAGTGATGAACGGTGTTTTCTTGTTTCAAGAAAAAACTTATAAAACTTTTTTTTTTAAGGTTGGTCAAAAGTAATTTTATTTAAATTGTAAGTGTAAAAGTGATTAAATACTGAAAAAAAAACCACAACTTAATTTTTGTGGCTCATTAATTTTTACTATTGAATATACTGTACTTTAATTATTTTACACTACTAAAACAAATTGGTACTTTGATAACAGTAAACGCAAAGTATAGTAAATACTGTTGCATATTTTGGTATGTACAGTACAATGTAAAGTCAATTTCACTGCAGACATTTATTAACTGCATATCAAGGTAATAAAATAATACTTCAATTTTGACTATCATGGTATTGCTTGGGATTTTGAGTATGACATATTACTTTCCTCTCCCTCATTGCTACTGACTATTGAAAAGAATGAAAATACTGTATTAGATATCCTCACGGGGTCACGGGCAGGGTTTCTCAACCTAGGGGACGCTGGAAGTGCTAAGCTAGGGTAGTCCCATTTACTTAGCAAATACGACAAAATAGCTAGGCCCAAACAGCTAGGACATTATAGCTAGTGCGACAGAATAGCTAGTGTCAAAATTGCTAGTGCGAGAGAATAGCGTGTGTCAAAATAGCTAGTGGGACAGAATAGCCAGTGTCAAAATAGCTAGTGCGACAAAATAGCTCGGATCACGAAATCCTGTATGTATTATGTGCCATAAAATGTATCCTTGCATAAGTTTATATACAATTTATTCTATTACATTAATTTTATTGATTTAGCTAGTCTCCCCTGAGACTAACGATTAGGCGTAAAATAAAACACAAAATCATAAATGTTAACTAAGAAAAATTGAAATTTTCTTTAACGTTAAACTACCAACGAGCCATGCTATGGGAATATTTAGTTGCCACATCTCTCTTAAGAATTAATCTACTAATTTAACTTATTATTTTTTATTTTCTAATTTTGGGGAGCATACTTTGGAGAGAGGTTGATGCGATAATTCGCAAAAACCCACTTTTCAGGAATTGTCCCCATATTTTCCTCTATTTGAATTAATTAAATCTTATTCTGTTTCGAGAGAATTATTCTAGAAGGAATGACGTCACAAAAAGCTTTCGTCGCGGGACGCCATTTCGAAGTTAGACATTCAAGAATTAGTATCACATCAACTAAATACAGTGAAAGTTTGTTGGGTATATTTGCTATAAAAGACTTCAAAATGAATGTTATAACGTCACAAAAAGGAGGAGATCAAATATGTTACAATGGTTACATATACAGAAAAAATACGACAAACAAAACAACTCAGAACTGGCGGTGTGTAGAAAAAAGACTGCAGAGGAACTATTATAACAGCTGTCAACTACAGGGAAACCAGTGAAGTAAAGATAGGACGAGAGCATAACCATGCTCCAGATCCGGCACATCAAAATTTCCCTGTTGCAATGGACAAAATGCGTGCCGAAGCTGCTGCATCCACCGCTCCTCCACGCAGAATTATCAGTGACATCGTTCTGGGCCTCATGAGGAAGCACTGACGAGACTGCCTAAAAGAAAAGGCACTCGTGAAACGTATCAGCGTAAGAGACAACGTCGGGACGAAGACTACCTTCCTGATCCAGACTCATTAGGATTTCTTAATACCGGAACAATTTCGAACTGTCACCATTGGCGAGACACAAGAACGGTTTTTATTACATGACGATCTTGGACAACCTAGACGAATTATCATGTTTGCCAGTGGAGCAATGCTAGACCAACTCGCAGCTTCAGCAAATTGGATGTGTGACGGTACATTCAAAGTCGTTCCGAAATTATACTATCAGCTGTATACAGTACACGCGATAAGAGGAGACTACTTGTTCCCATGCGTTTACATTTTACTACCGGATAAGGCAAGCGAAACATATCAGCGAGCATTTCAAATTCTCAAAGACCAACGTCCAGATCTGGTACCTGATATAGTACTCTCGACTTTGAACAAAGCAGCAATTAGAGCATTCACAACAGCTTTTCCGAATGTCTCAATGCAGGGATGTTTCTTTCCATCTATCACAATCAGTGATAGATGGAAGAACCAACGAACAACTAATAAACTCGAGGGTTGGCACAGAGCCATCCAAACAATGTATGATGGCGCCCACCCTTCCATGTGGCGTTTTCTCAAAGGCATTCAAAGAGAAGAGGGAATTCAACGAACAACTTTGCAGGCATTTTTAGCGGGACAAGTGGCTATTGAGAAGAAGAAAAACCAGAGAAGTTAATGCAAGGTTAAAAACTCTAATCTCCCGGCACAATCAGGACGAAATAACGAACGCAGAATTCTTGCGTGGAGTTACCTACAACATAAATTACAATACAGTTTCTCAACGCTGGAAGTGCTAAGCTAGGGTAGTCCCATTTACTTAGCAAATACGACAAAATAGCTAGGCCCAAAACAGCTAGGACATTATAGCTAGTGCGACAGAATAGCTAGTGTCAAAATTGCTAGTGCGAGAGAATAGCGTGTGTCAAAATAGCTAGTGGGACAGAATAGCCAGTGTCAAAATAGCTAGTGCGACAAAATAGCTCGGATCACGAAATCCTGTATGTATTATGTGCCATAAAATGTATCCTTGCATAAGTTTATATACAATTTATTCTATTACATTAATTTTATTGATTTAGCTAGTCTCCCCTGAGACTAACGATTAGGCGTAAAATAAAACACAAAATCATAAATGTTAACTAAGAAAAATTGAAATTTTCTTTAACGTTAAACTACCAACGAGCCATGCTATGGGAATATTTAGTTGCCACATCTCTCTTAAAGAATTAATCTACTAATTTAACTTATTATTTTTTATTTTCTAATTTTGGGGAGCATACTTTGGAGAGAGGTTGATGCGATAATTCGCAAAACCCACTTTTCAGGAATTGTCCCCATATTTTCCTCTATTTGAATTAATTAAATCTTATTCTGTTTCGAGAGAATTATTCTAGAAGGAATGACGTCACAAAAAGCTTTCGTCGCGGGACGCCATTTCGAAGTTAGACATTCAAGAATTAGTATCACATCAACTAAATACAGTGAAAGTTTGTTGGGTATATTTGCTATAAAAGACTTCAAAATGAATGTTATAACGTCACAAAAAGGAGGAGATCAAATATGTTACAATGGTTACATATACAGAAAAAATACGACAAACAAAACAACTCAGAACTGGCGGTGTGTAGAAAAAGACTGCAGAGGAACTATTATAACAGCTGTCAACTACAGGGAAACCAGTGAAGTAAAGATAGGACGAGAGCATAACCATGCTCCAGATCCGGCACATCAAAATTTCCCTGTTGCAATGGACAAAATGCGTGCCGAAGCTGCTGCATCCACCGCTCCTCCACGCAGAATTATCAGTGACATCGTTCTGGGCCTCAATGAGGAAGCACTGACGAGACTGCCTAAAAGAAAGGCACTCGTGAAACGTATTCAGCGTAAGAGACAACGTCGGGACGAAGACTACCTTCCTGATCCAGACTCATTAGAGGATTTCTTAATACCGGAACAATTTCGAACTGTCACCATTGGCGAGACACAAGAACGGTTTTTATTACATGACGATCTTGGACAACCTAGACGAATTATCATGTTTGCCAGTGGAGCAATGCTAGACCAACTCGCAGCTTCAGCAAATTGGATGTGTGACGGTACATTCAAAGTCGTTCCGAAATTATACTATCAGCTGTATACAGTACACGCGATAAGAGGAGACTACTTGTTCCCATGCGTTTACATTTTACTACCGGATAAGGCAAGCGAAACATATCAGCGAGCATTTCAAATTCTCAAAGACCAACGTCCAGATCTGGTACCTGATATAGTAACTCTCGACTTTGAACAAGCAGCAATTAGAGCATTCACAACAGCTTTTCCGAATGTCTCAATGCAGGGATGTTTCTTCCATCTATCACAATCAGTGATAGATGGAAGAACCAAGAACAACTAATAAACTCGAGGGTTGGCACAGAGCCATCCAAACAATGTATGATGGCGCCCACCCTTCCATGTGGCGTTTTCTCAAAGGCATTCAAAGAGAAGAGGGAATTCAACGAACAACTTTGCAGGCATTTTTAGCGGGACAAGTGGCTATTGAGAAGAAGAAAACCAGAGAAGTTAATGCAAGGTTAAAAACTCTAATCTCCCGGCACAATCAGGACGAAATAACGAACGCAGAATTCTTGCGTGGAGTACCTACAACATAAATTACAATACAGTTTAATTATGTTTTTATTACAATATTATAATATTTTAATTTTGACTGTGTATTGCATATACTCTAGTTTTATAATAAAATAAATATTTGTAAATAAATTACATTATAATATTTTTAATTTTAACTGTGTATTGCATATAATATAATAAAATATAAATGTATAATGTTCTCATTAAGCCCTTACAAGGTTTTTAATATTAACAGGTTTTAACATATTCACAAGATTTCGTGATCCTAGCTATTTTGTCACACTCGCATTTTGACACCGGCTATTCTGTCGCACTAGCTATTTTGACACTAGCTATATTGTCCTAGCTATTTTGGGCCTAGCTATTTTGTACGCCACCGAAAATCAGCCTATATGGAAAATTAAGTTTATTTTTCCCGAGAAAATTACAGAAATATGTAAAATCAAAGTATCTTTTTAGGTGAAAAACGCTCGTAATTACAGGTTTACAGTTGAAATTACGTCTGTTAGATTAACAGTTTCAAATAAAGATGAAGTGTGTCTTTTAATGAGATGAGATACCTGTGCCTGTTTTGCATTTGTTAATTTTCTTATATTCAGATAAACAGACTAAACACAAAGTAACACGCATACAATCTCACTGCTTCGTTTTAATTGTAATCATTGATAAGAAGCCCAATTCGCGTAAGTATGAGGTTGCAAATTGAATTAAAACTTTCAATGCTTCAAACACCACTTTTGCATACTCACTTTTCCGTACTATAAAAAATGTACAAAAGTCTTATGACGAGAATGACAAACTATAGAGCGTTTTGTCAGAAGAGCGTTCAATCAATTTATCATGTAGGTGGTCCTGCAAGGTCGCCAGACTCTACAACCCAATTAATCACCTCTTAACAACTTCCCATCACCACGTGGGAAATAGTTCGGGAGTTATTTTTACAGTTCAAGTATGCAGTGCATTATTTTGGGAAGCGGGGTCGTGAAATTTTTTCATGTCGAAAAGGGGGGGGGGGGAACGGTGTCACCAGCACGAAAGAGGTTGAGAAACACAGCTCCTATGGACTGAGCCTAACATTAATTAACAAATGTTTAATAGTTTCTACATAAAAACTTTTTTTTAATATCTAATAAATTATTTTACTGCTTATAAATTATCTCTATTTATGGTTTTGAAATATAAAAGATGAAAAAAGTTAATGCGATTATGCTGCAGTTTGTAGGTCTAAATTTAATTAAAAGATAAAGATTATTTTATATATTTGAAATATATGTTTTAATGTTTTTACAACATATGAACAGTAATTTATTGAAACTTCAATGTTTTCTACGTACACGGATTTCTACTGAATGTGGTAAAAAAAAAAAATATCGAGCAGAATTTATATATATATATATATATATATATATATATATATATATATGATGTGTACCCTGTGGTGAGTGGACGTGCTGTTTTGCTCTCTCTATTTAACACCCAAATTAGAAGAGAATAAATCTACTCGGTGGTTTATTCTGTTTGCACCCGAAAGTGTATAAAGTATCAGTGAATCCGTGCATATAAATTATAAAGTGAAATTCATTAAAATTAAGAAAGTGCAATACAATTTACATAATTTATCACCAGCTTTAATGTATATATTCAAATCGAAATACGGTTGACATTCGAGAAAGTTTGAAACAAGGTAGGAAAAAGGTCATAAAACGCAAATGTCAGAAAACCCTCGAAATACCCGACCATCGAAAGGAAAGAATCAGAAATAAAAATAAAAATAAATAAAGAATGAATCTGTGCGGGTATTTCTTTTTACGCTAATTAAGGAATTGCATCGCTCTGGATCCAAATTCTCACTTAATCTGTAATTTGTGCAATCTAGTAACAACGGAAAACTTGGCGATCAGATGTGATTTCTGCCAACGATTGAATGACTTTATCTGCATGAATTGGAATGATAGGGAAATAACTCTTGTCTCGAACGCGAAACACGTCGTGGGGATCAAATTTCTATGTGGCGCATGTACACAGACCGTAAATTCTTTCGCGGTCTTTAAAGAAATGGAGATAGCAGACTCGAAAGTTACAAAAAATAATGAAATAATGGGGACACATGGGTCCGGAATGGTCCCAACGAAAAGCCGGGTGGATGAGAGAGAAGACGAAATAAAGAATAACAGCATAATAACGAACGACAATGTAATAACGAATAACGATATAAACAATATAATACGGAAGACAGATGAAAGAAAAGAAATAAGTAAAAGTTGCGTAGTAGCCAAACGGTCCAACGAAGGAAAGGATAAAAAGATAACTAAAAACGTAGAAAATAAACAGCCAAAGAAAAATAATGATAATGCCAAAATTAAGAACTGAAAATAATAAGAAAAGAAGCAGAAGCGTAGAAAATAGCGTATGTAAATACTACGCGAAAGGGAACTGCAGATATCGGGATGGGCAATGCATATATGCACATCTCACATTATGCAAAACGCATTACACAAGTGGATACTGCAAATTTGATAAGAAATGCATGTTCCACCATCTTACGATCTGCAACACTTATGCAAGATATGGGAGTTGCAAATATGAAAAAAAAGGCGATACAACCACCCTCAAAGGAACGCAACGAGTGAACAGAAAAAAACATCAAAGAAGAGTGCCAATTTTTTTAGACGCAGCCAACACATTTCAGCTGCTAAATACTATCCAGCAATTAAAAAACCAGCTGACAAATATAAATATAGGAATCCGAGAGCCGGACAGAAGGTACGAACAAAGGCACTTCATGCGTTATCGGGACAACAGGTACCGACAAAGATAAAAAGAGGTAAATTCTCGGAGGACCACAAGGCAACGAAACCGGCACCCCCATTGGAAAACAAATCGGAACCACCTGCATGCGAAAACGAAAGAGAAAAAATAAAAATAATCCTAGCCAACATACAGGGCCTTAAATCAAACCATCCCACAAACAAAGTTGTATACCTGAAAGAACTCATGCAAGAAGCCGGAGCAGACTTTGCATGCCTCACGGAAACTCATCTAAAGGACTGCCAGGCGAACTGTGAAAATTGTGAGCCCTGTATTGACAAAAAAGAAATACAAATTGACAACTATAACATCCTCCGAGCCGACAGAACAGTGAGACGTAAAGGAGGATGTGCTATTTACACACGCGAAAGGCACATAGCAGAAATGGCTATAAGTATCTCAAAAACTACGTAGAATAGGAAAAATATATGTATACACCAGGACAAGGGGGGCACACGAGAAGACCAGGAGCAGGTAAAAATGCTACTAGCTCTAGCTGATAAATTATGTTAACGCAAGAAATAAGAGAAAACACAAGAAAAAACAACTGCCTAGATTTGGTATTCACAAACAACAGTAATCTAATTGAGAATGTAGAAATATCCCCAACTGATATCGGACCACAACATCATTGAAATAACAACTAATATAAAGGCAACAGGAAAGGAAAGAACACGAACAGAAAGAAGCAAATTCGAAATTTTTAATTTTCACTCCAAAGCTATAAACTGGGAAGATTGACAGCCAGCATGGAAGTAATAGATTGGAAAACCATTTTCGAGGCCAAGACAACGGAGGAGATGCTAATGACGTTAGAGGAGACGTTAGAAATTGTGAAAAAACATGTCCCAAAGATACAACAAAGAGGAAACAGAAACAGGTTCGAAAGACAAAAGAGGGCATTGTTTCGAAAAAGAAGAGGAGTGACTGCAAAATTAAGTAATTGTAAAGATGATAACATTAGAAAAATATTAAATGATAAACTGCAAAGTATCGATGTCGTCATACACGAACTAATCGAGAAGCATACAGGAACTAATCGAGAAGCATACAGAAAAAAGACGACGACGACGCTATAGAAGCGATAAAGGCTAACTCAAAGTACTTCTATAATTTCGCAAAAAGAAAATCGAAAAATCGTGCGACTATCGAACCTTTAAAAAATGAGAACAGTGCTTTATCTGATGATCTAAGAGAAGTATCTGAAATATTAAGAGCTCAGTACGAATCATCTTTCAGTATCCCAAAAACTGACAAATTGATATGCGACAGAAACGCGTTCTTTGAAGAAGAACCACAAGGGGAAAGTATCATATAACGGATTTCGACTTTACGACGGATGATATTACACAAGCCATAGGTTAACTAAAAACACACTCAGCGGCAGGACCGGATAAATGGAATACGACACTGATCAAAAACTGCAAGAATGCAATCGCTGAGACCCTATACTGGATATGGAGACGATCACTAGACACAGGAGAAATACCGGTATCCTGAAGAGTGCGAACATAGTCCCAATATAATATAAAGGAGGAGATCGATCCGAGGCCAAAAACTATAGGCCAGTATCGCTTACATCCCATCTCACTAAAATATTTGAAAGAATTGTTAGGCAGAAAATCTATGACTTTTTGGAAACTCAGAAAAAATTAAATGATAACCAACACAGGTTTCGGTCAGGCAGATCATGCCTATCACAAATAATGGAACACTACAACATTATTGATTCACTGGAAAGTAATGAAAACTATGATGTACTATACACAGACTTTGCTAAAGCGTTCGACAAGTGTGACCATGAAATCATAATACATAAACTGAAATATATGGGAATAACAGGAAAAGTAGGGAAGTGGATATATAACTTCCTTAGTGAGCGGCGGCAAGTCGTTACAGTACAAGGAGTATCTTCATCAGAATCAGAGGTCCTCAGCTCAGTACCACAAGGAACAGTATTAGCTCCACTACTCTTCATAATCATGCTAACTGACATAGATGAGGACGTTACCAGAGACAGCACAGTAACATCCTTTGCGAATGACACAAAGATCAGTAGAAAAATAAGAAACCCAGAAGACATAGGATCTCTACAAACCGACATAAACAGAATCTACAAGTGGACAGAAGACAACAGTATGAAGTTTAACACCGAGAAATTTCAGCTATTATGGTACGGAAAAAGAGAAGACCTAAAATCCATGGAATATTATACCCCAAATGGACAGGAAATTCAGAGAAATTCCAGAGCAAAAGATTTAGGGGTTGTAATGACAGATGATGCGAAATTTGAAACACAAAATAAGATAGCAGTAAACAGAGCAAAGAGAATAACGGGACAGGTATTGAGAACCTTTAAACGAAGGTATAGGAATGTAATGATTCCTCTACTGAAAACCCTGATAATACCCAAATTGGAATACTGCTCGGTCCTAACATTCCCATATAAAAAAGAAGACATTAGACAGCTGGAAGGGATCCAGAGAAGCTTCACAGCCAAGATCAATGGGTGCAAAGAACTAAATTACTGGGAAAGGTTACGCGAACTAGACCTATATCACTCACTGGAAGAGAGAAGAGAGAGAGAGAGAGAGAGAGAGAGAGAGAGAGAGAGAGAGAGAGAGAGAGAGAGAGAGAGAGAGAGAGAGAGAGATATACACTATTATTTACACTTGGAAAATAATGGAGAAACCAGTCCCTAATCTTACTCTGAACCCTATAACTCCCCAAACAACGGTGGAAAGTAGAAACGGTAGACTGTGTCGTATTCCCAAATTGAAGGCGAGACAGGGAACATCCTTAACCCTGAAAGAAAATAGTTTTGTAGCGAGAGGACCAAAACTGTTTAATCAGTTGCCCAAAGACCTAAGAAACACGAAGGGAGTTGCAGTGGAAATCTTCAAAAGAAGACTAGACGCCTGGCTCAGAACAATTCCCGATGAGCCGGGCGTACCTGGCTATGTGAGGTGGAGAGCGCAAGAATCAAACTCACTACTTCACCAGGCCAACTCGAGAGGAGGGGCGACAAGCTTGACCTTCCCGAAATGAGAGATCATCGCGCGAAACCTTTGTAAGGTTATATATATATATGTGTGTGTGTTTAAAAATTATAATTTTAACATGTATCTTTGCATATAAAGTCCAAACTCGCGTGACACACTAACTGTATATAAAATGCAAGTTTGGAAAAATTAAATTTTAAATTTTTTTTCGATTTTATTTTTGCGAAGTAACTAATGAATTATTTCATTTTTTAGATTAAGCTTAATCATGTAATCGTGTTAAATTGCAATGTGCAAGTTTTTTTTTTTTATACATTCTCTCTTCGTTGTAAAATATGAAGTCATATCTTGCTGGAACTCTAAATTAACACAATTTTAAATTTTAAACATTTAATTTTGGTTCATAAACATGTTTAATTTTAATTCATAATAAAATGCATATTTCAATTTCAATTTTTAGTTGACTCGGCAAATCATGATAATATCAGATCTGTCAATATGTTGTTTAAGAGAAAAATGTGCCTTCATCTTCAAATATCTTGCTTGTCTGTCAATATGCTGTTACAGCAAAAATTTGCCTTTATCTTCAAATATTTGCAAAAGAAATCAGCCTATTGAGAAAAAAAATACCAGGTCAACATTAAATAATACTGACGTCACCAATTTAAAACACAAACCACTGTAATCTTCCAAATTATTATAATATTATGTATAGTCTGACTTAGAGACTGAAAGCATTACCTGTAATATCTAGAAACAGTAAAAGATATTTTTACTCCCCCTTTGAGTCCGTATTCTCCAACAGTATTGTTGTTAAAATTCTACAGCATTTTCAAGAAGCAGCAAAGTTAGAAATCAGTCTGATGTCTGATACCAATTTTGCCTCTCCAACTTCTCCGACCCGCTACAAGAAAAAATCAGAATGCAGTATAAGAGAAACTACTGCGATTCCCTACACGGTACCAGCTTCCCCAGAGTAAGAAATCCGTTGCTGCCACCTAACCAGAAACCCCGTCAACCTCGAACCACCCAAGGCCATAGACGGAGGGTTAACACACACACACACACACACACACACACACACATATATATATATTTTTTTTTTTTTTTTTTTTTTTTTAAAGTTCGGGAAGAACCGATTCGCCTCTATTTAAAAGGGCATATCTCGGCGGAAAAACAAAGAAAAAATGAGAGGAAAGACAGAGGAAAAAGAAAGGGTGGAGGGGACAGTCGAAGTGGAAAAAGACCAAGGATGACAAGGACTGCAGGGTCGAGCCCCATCATCCTTGGGTGCTAGGGCCGGGAGGGCGCACGTGAAACCTCCAGGAACAAGCACGTACAAACGAGCACAAAGAGCACTCAAGAGCACGAGTTTAGAACCCCCTTGCGGGTGTATATATATATATATATATATATATATATATATATATATATATATATATATATATAATATAGCGAAGGATGACGAACTTGAAATGCACAAGGGGCAATGCAAAACAAAGAACATAAATATTGTCCTGGCTAATATATTCAAGGAAAAAACCAAAACACTCACTCAACAAAGTTTCGTACCTGAAAGGATTTATGGGCGAAACAAGGACGGACATCGCATGTATTGATAAGAAAGAGACGCATATCGATGGTTTCAATTTACTGATTGCTGATTGAACAGCGAGACGAAAAGGTGACTGTGTTATATATGTACTGAGAGCTGATTGAACAGCGAGGCGAGAAAGTGGCTATGCTATATGCCCACATATGTAATGTTCCTCGCCTCACAGGCGACTCCGGACATGTGGCAACGCAGCAGCTATAGTCAAGGTACCCCAACTAGAGGAAGGTGGGGTGGAGGGGGGACACAACCGAGTCCAACAACATATAACATTGACATACAGGTAAGGCGCGTTTAAAAATTACGTTACGCTATTTTTGCGAAAACCTGACACCCCGCTGTAACGTTTCGTGACGTGTGGGATGGGGGAAGTGTTACATAACATCTTAAGGGGGTGTCTGGTCTAGCGTTACAGAACGTTCCTGGGTATCTGGTTTGTCAAGTTTTAGCAAAAATAGCGTTACATAATTTTTGAACGGCCCCTAATTATAATGTAATGTCTGTGTTCATAAAGATAAACGATTAATATGATCGTGAACAGCGTTGAAGTCCATGTTTACTAGTCTTATACAGTAATAAGGTTCCATTATGATTACCGCAAGTCGATATGAACAGATACCACAATACAACTTTTTATATACTAGTGAATTTGAACCAAAATATATATTACACAACCATCCTCCACACTCCCTCATTCCCCTTCCCCACCCACCAGTCTCGAGTATATTAAATCATTATGTAACAATACTAATAAAGCTGTTTGTAGAGTCCGTGTGCAGCTTTAAACTTTTATTAACTTACGAATCTACACGATTATATATATATATATATATATATATATATATATATATATATATATATATATATAGAGAGAGAGAGAGAGAGAGGAGAGAGAGAGAGAGAGAGAGGAGAGAGAGAGAGAGAGAGAGAGAGGGGCAGAGTTAGTGGGAAATAGCTTATCGATTGTTACATAAAGAACTTGTTAACAGTTTCGATCTGAATAACATTAACTGATTATCAAAATCACATAAGAATAATCCACGGTTATACTAGCATAAACATATTTATATATACTTATAAATTAATACATTATTATATTAATGTTTGTGAAATGACGTTGATTGGCCAAACCGTGGCGTTGACATGGATACTTGCTGTCGCCGTCCAGGAGAGACTACATATGGGCGTGTCAGTAAAAACCGTAAGGTGACGGTTGGATGAAGCGAGATATCACCACCGGTTTGTGGCTGATGCCTATTATGATAATAGTGTTTTCCAGATTTTATTTGTATTATGAATGTGGAGAGATAATGATTTAATCACGATGGGCAAATAAACCCATTAATGTTTTCCAGATTTCCTGTTGCATTATCAATGTGGATATATTATTAGATCTTAAGAATATATATATAATATATATATATATATATATATATATATATATATATATATATATATATACGAGAGTAATTCAATAAGTATCCGCACTTTTTAGTTTCACAATTTTATTTTCACATCTGATAGATTATAAACACATCACTTCTCAACATAGTCTCCCTGTTTCTCAATACACTTAGTCCAGCGATCTACAAGCTTCCTAATGCCATCACAAAAGAATGTTTTTGGCTGTGTGCATAGCCAGTCATGCACCGCCTCCTTCATGTCATCATCGCCTTGGAATCGCTGACCTCTCAAAGCGTCTTTTAGTGGTCCAAACAGGTAAAAATCCGAAGGTGCCAGGTCTGGACTGTAGGCTGGATGGTCGAGAACTTCAAATTTAAGTTCTTGAAGGCATTTTCTAGTCTGTGCAGCGGTATGAGGGCGCGCATTGTCGTGTAACAGAATTACACCTTCCGACAATCTCCATCTCCGTTTTGTGCGAATTGCTTGCTTTAACTCATTCCGAAGCGTGTCAGAATACGATGCACTTGTTACTGTAGTTCCACGCTCTAGATAATGTTCAAGGATAGGGCCTCGTGTATCCCAAAACAGTGTTAGCATAACTTTACCTGCTGACGGCTGCGCTTTGAACTTCCTTGCAACGAGAGATGTTGGATGCTTCCATTGCATACTCTGTCGTTTGCTTTCTGGTTCACAGTGATGGATCCAGGTTTCATCTCCAGGGATAATGCGCTCCAAAAAGTTTTCACCTTCATTATGATGCCGCGCCAAAAGACGAGAGCAGACGTCCATACGATTACGCTTGTGCTCTTCTGTCAACTGTTTGGGCACCCATCTTGCACAAACCTTGTGAAAGCCAAGAATGTCATGAACTATCGAATAGGCTGACCCTTGACCTTGGCTGATGTCTAATGAAGATGCAATTTCTTTTATTGTTAATCTTCTGTCATCGAAAATCATGGCTCTGGCTTCTTCCTGCTTGTCACCACTGGTTGATGCTGACGGTCGTCCTGAGCGCTCAGCATCTGTCACACGCATGTCCGACCTTCCTTGAACATTTGAATCCACTCATACACACTTCACCGTGGTAACGCATTATTCCTATACTGAGCACATAAACGCGTGTGAATTTCAGCTCCTTCCACACCTGCCCACAAAAAAACGAACCACGGATCTCTGTTCTTCCAGAGTACAAATTGAAAGCGGCACAGCCATGCTCACTACTCGTACGATATGTGACAGCTACGAGTAGCCTAAATACGCCTATACTGTTGCTAGCCTAAATAAGCCTATAGATCTCAATTTGGCTCGTTATTACGAGTGTATATTATAAGTATATACACTATATTATCACTAAAATAGAAACTGCGGATACTTATTGAAGTACCCTCATATATATATATATATATATATATATATATATATATATATATATATATATATATATATATATATATATATATATATATATATATAACACCAATTCTTTGTTACAACAAATATGCAATGTCTAAGAATGTTTTACTAAATAGTTTATCATACAAAATGTTCACATTTTGCCATAGATTAACATAAATGGCACAGCTATACCCGGTTCATAGTTAGTATTTGGTCCATCCCCCATTATTGTCTATTACATCTTGTAATCTGTGAGGCACAGATGCAACATGGTTATGTATGATGTGTGGGTTCCTTCGGAACATCTCCCACTCAGCCATAGTGTGATCCAGCAGCTGGCGGCTGGTCCGCTCCTGCCCAAGCTCCCACGAGTTCACCACATTCCCCCACACGTTCTCAGTGGGGTTGAGGTCACACCCCTTACTAGACCAGTCCAGTAGTTCTAGCTTTCGCTGCTCCTCGAACCACCTTCTAACAATCCTGGAGGTGTGGATGGGAGAGTTGTCCTGTAAATGAATTTTAAATATTAAAAGCAGAATTATATCTCATCCATACGCTTCATCAGTAACCCACTATTCGAGATAGGTTTTAACCCCTATGTATTAGGGATTTCTCTCACCTAAATGTAATTTGGCGCCGTTATACAAATAATACAGTCTGCAATTATCCAGAATAAAATCCTAAAGTGTAGTCATTGTACTGAAAGAGTTAAAGAACAATTTTATGACCATTATTCGTCCCATGTAAATGTGGAAACCGGACATACAAATCCGTGTAATACATAAATCTTACTCTAGTAATAGTTTGGCCCATCAACGTCATTTCACAAACATTATAATAATATTGTAGAGTTTATAAGTATATATACTGTAAACCAGGTTAATTTCGCGGCGGCAAATTTTCGCTCTTTCATATCCTTGGACGAGTTTGCGGCATTATAATTTCGCGGTCAACAGTTGCTAGTTATAATCTTGCAGATTAAAATGATGTCATGAATGACGACATTTATTCTGGACTGTGACTGATCGAGGTTGATGTTGTATATCAAGGCAAGTTTTACCTCTTGGTATGCGGATAAAGTTTCAGCCGCACTCAACGTAAATGAATCTCTCGGTAAGATAGATTTGAAGTTCTCCACACTGAAGCCTATTCATGCTGAATGAATTGTCTCAGCATGGGATAACCTACACGAAATGAGGGAGACCATTCGGAAGGGTTAGGAAATTAGCGGCATTCATGACATTCTTGTTATACAGTAATAATACAGTATAATTGAAAATGTTTTTACTGCTTTTACCAGGGTTGTGGAGTCGGAGTCGGAGTCGTGGAGTCGGAGTCGTGGAGTCGCACGTTTCAGGGCGGAGTCGGAGTCGGAGTCGAATTTTTACAATGTGTGGAGTCGGAGTCGGAGTCGGAAAATTTTGGACCGACTCCACAACCCTGGCTTTTACTTTACAATGTTTTATTACAATATACTGAATTTACGATACTTACGTATTATCGGAACTACCAAACTGTTTATTATGTATTTTTGCTCTCGTCAACTGAATGCTCGGTTAGGTTAATTGAATACCCGGTTAGGTCAACTGTACGCCCTTGATGATTGGTTAGGTTAAGTTGTGATATTTTCGTTAGTTTAAACGAAAATGACGAGAGCAAAAATACATAATAAACAGTTTGATAGTCCCGATAATACGTAAGTACCAAATTTACTTTTCAAATAAAGTATTTTAATGATCTAAGTTTTATTTTCTTACTATTTTCCAAGGATCAGTTTAAATTGTCAAATTTTCGCGTAAACTATAGCCTACTCAAAAAACGCGAAAATTTTCTGCAGGCGAACATTTCGCATTCACTAGTATACAAAAAGTTCTATTGTCGTAGCTGTTCATATAGATTTGCAGTAATCATAATGAAATTACCATATAAGACTGTATAATTGCTGTATAAAACTAGTAAACTACATGGAGTTCAACGCTGTTCACATTCAACTGTCTTTTAAATATATATGTCTGTGTCATATGTTGTTGGACTCGGTTGTCCCCCCCTCCACCCCACCTTGCCCCAGTTGGGGTACCTTAACTAACACTGCGGCTTTGCCACATGTACGGAGTCGCCTGTAAGGCGAGGAACATTACATATGTGGGCAACTGTACGCGAGAGTCATATGACAGAGACGGTAATAAGTAAATCAAACAGCTTCGTGGAACTCTTTGCTGTGAAAACAGAAAAACTAAACGTGGTACTGATAGCTAGTCATCTATAGACCCTCAAACACTCCAAGTGAAAAATTCTCGGATGCAATTGATTATATCAGAAACGTAATAGTCTGTAAACTCTCCATTCCCCGATATAATACTCTGCGGAGACTTTAACTTCCCATTTATAAAATACAAAAAGGTGGGTAGAAATACATATATATACACCAGGACAAGGTGAGCACAAGAGAAGACCAGAAGCAAGCAAAAATGTCGATGGCTCTAACAAACAAGTTTATGTTGACACAAAAGATAACAGAAAACACCAGAAAAAATATCTGCCAAGATCTGGTATTCACGAATAACATGAACTTGATTGTTGACAAAAAAATAACCCCAACTATTATCTCGGACAACAACATAATCGAGATATCAACAAATATGGCGAAAACATTAAAAGATAATCCCCATAATGAAGAAAGAAGCAAATTTGGGACCTTTAACTTGAACTCCAAGACTATACATTGGGAAGAAATCAGCTCTCACATGGCCCAAATAGAGTGGAGAACAGTTTTTGAGAATAAAACAAAAATGCAAACAACCTTGCAAGAAAAGATGCTGGAAATTTTAAGAAAATATGCTCCGAAAGCACAGCCAAAAGGAACGAGAAACTGGTTCGAGAGGCAAAAGCGAACAATATTCTGCAAAAGAGAGAGAGTAGCGGCGAATTTAGTTAATTGCAGAGAAAACAATATCAGGAAAGTAATACGAGAAAAACTGGAGAGTATCGATAGAGCAATACAAACCCTGATTAAGGGCCATACAGAGAGGGGAGAGGAAAAGGCTGGAGAAGTAAAAAAGGAAAATCCAGAATACTTCTATAGCTATGCGAAAAGGAAAACAAAAACGCGAGCCACTATCGGGCCCTTAAGGAAAGAAAAGAATGAACTAACCAACGATCTAAAAGAAATATCCGAAACATTGAGAGCCCAGTATGAATCAATCTTCAGTACCCCAAAAAAATGACAAAGCGATACCTGACACAGATGCATTCCTTGAAAAGAAATCACAAGGAGACTGTGACAGATTTTTATTTTACCCCAGAAGATGTAGCGAGAGCTAGAGGACAAATAAAATCACATCCAGCCGCAGGTCCGGACAAATGGAACCCATTATTGATCAAAAACTGTAAAAATGAAATAGCTACACCATTATACTGGATATTGAGAAGATCCCAAAACACTGGGGAAATACCAAACATCTTGAAAAGGGCAAACATTGTCCCTATAAATAAAGGAGGGATAGAGCTCAAGCAAAGAACTATAGACCGGTGTCATTGACGTCCCATCTCACCAAAGTATTTGAAAGAATAGTCAGAGAAAATATCTATGACTCTTTGGAGACACTGGAAAAGATTCGGAGAAAATCACCACGGATTCCGATTAGGAAGATCATGCCTATCAAAACTTATAGAGCAGAGAACGTCCGTCCTCAGAGAACGTCTACAGGTCGTCAAAATTCAAGAATCAGAATCGGAAGTACGCAGCTCAGTACCACAAGGTCCTATTGTGGTATTGGCCCCACTCCTATTCATTATCACGCTAACAGACATAGACAGTGAAGTAAACAGCAACAGCACAGTAACATCCTTTGCAGACGATACAAAGATCAGTAGAAAAATCAGCGATGCAAAAGAGGTGGAGGCCTGCAGAGGGACACGAACAGAATATACAAATGGTCAGAAGACAACAACATGACATTTAACACCGAGAAATTTCAGCTCCTGAGATATGGTAGAAATGAGGAACTTAGACTGCATATTATGCCCTAGAGACACAGGAAATTCAAAGCAGCACGAAAGCGACAGAATTGGGGTGCGAGATTCGAGAGACAAAATCAGATAGCGATAGACAAAGCATAAGGAGTCGCAGAACAGGTATTAACAACCTTTAAAAAAAAGGGACAAGACAGTAATGATTCCCCTGTTGAAAACACTGATCATACCAAAACTTGAATACTGCTCAGTCTTAACGTCTCCATATAAAAAGGAGGAAATTAATAAACTAGAAGAAACGCAGACATTTCACAGCCAAGATTGATAGCAGCAAAGAACTCAACTACTGGGAAAGACTACTTAAACTAAATCTGCACTCCCTGGAAAGAAGAAGAGAGTACACCATAATCTACATATGGAAAATGATCGAAAGACTGGTACTAAACCCAATTCATCCAAACACTGGAAAATAGGAAAGGCAGAATGTGTAGTGTTCTCAAATTAAAGGCCCGGCAAGGGACCTCTTCAACACTGAAGGAAAATTGTTTGGTTGTCAGGGAGCCCAAGACTTTTTGACCAACTTCCAAAGAACCTCAGGAACGTTACAGGGGTCAAAGTCTTCAAAAGAAGACGCGATGCCTGGGTCAGGACGATACCAGATGAGCCAGGTGTACCTGGCTATGTGCGGTGGAGAGCGCAAGAGAGCAACTCGCTCCTCCACTAAGCCAGGCCTAGAGGCGGAACCACCAGCTTGACCTTCATGTGAAGAGAGACCAACGCACGGAATTACTACGAGGTGTATATATAAAAGTAAACTATTTGCAAATCAATTAAAACCCTGAGCGGTGATTCCAATAACCATGCTTAGTTTTTGGGTAACAGTATCATTGCATGATTGGATTAAGAACTTGGGTAGGTTGGCAAACGGTTTAACTATTTACTTGGTTGGCTAAATAAAGCGTTTTTGTCGATCTAGACTCCAAAGCCGAACGAGGCTTTGCTTCTGAAAGCAATCACGTTAACGTTTCCAGAATTGACTACAAATGTGTTTCATTCCACACGTAAAAGCTGATCTATATCCATTTGGTAGCCAGTAGTATGGCCGTAAAATGGTAGGATGCAGAGCAATTGCAATGTTGATCAAATGTTGCAAGGTGCCAATCCCCCTTTCCCCTTGTTGCAAGGTGCCAACCCACCACTCCCCAGGGTGCCAAAAAAAAGAGAAAGGGGGAATTCCCCCAGCAAGTTGGGGGAGTCCACCTAACCTAAGAGAGAGTGAGAGAGACAAAAGAGACTTTAGGAGAGAAGCTGGGACGGCCTCACCACCCAAAGGGGTATACCTAACCTAAGAGCGCGCGGAAGACAGAGCATCCTTCGTCTAGCGCAGCCAGACGCACAATAAGATTTCTTGACAGCATCAGGTGGCTTATAAGTATTTCGGCCAGTTGGCTTAGAAGACTTAGAAGGCATAAATGGCTTGTATATATTAATAACCTTTGAGCGAATTAAAAACGCACACAAACGCACATACACTCCCCGACTATATATACACTCATAGATTCCCCTACTATTAAACACACACACACACACACACACACACACACACACACACACGTGTACACACACACACACACTACGTATATAAAGATGCATGCATGTAAAGTCCCGATAGCAAAATATATACGAGCATGCCGAATAACTACCACACAAAAAGAATACCTCACCACAACCACGATAGACTTTTAAGAGCTCATCCCAGCACATGAGGAGATGAGGGCTACAACCAAGTATAGACTTTTAGGAGCTCATCCCATCAATACCACGTAGCCGAGATGAGGGCTACAACCATCACCACAGCACCACAACCGCCAATCGCGTAAGTATAGACTTTCAGGAGCTCATCCCATCAACACGACGTAGCCGAGATGAGGGCTACAACTAATCGTCTAGACCAGTGGTTCTGAACCTTTTGATGTTCGCGGCACACTTTTGAGGCGAAAAATATTGCGCGGCACGGTACTTAAAATATATATAGAAAAATACTAGTACAAGCTGTAAAATAATATTTTAAAATCCCTATAACTAACTTTCCTTCAACGTACCTTATTTAATTATCCACTATTATTAATGAGATACTTGAGCTTGGTGGTTTTTTGTTATTTCACCAATGTTCGGGCGTATGTATGATAGGCAAACTCTCATATCATCTTCAACGCAACGAAGTCTTTCTCTTTTTTTACATTTAATGGTTTAAGTGATGAAAATCCCAATTCACAAAGATATGTAGAAAACTGCATCAAAACAGCTAAAGCTTTTTTTCAAATTTCAGGATATTCATTCATAATGGAAATCCAGAAAGTATCTTGAGGAGATTCTGCATATTTGATCTTCAGACTACGATCAGTTGAAATGGATGCCAACTCCTCCTCTTCAGATATTTTCAAATCAAAATTAGTGGAAATGAGAATGAATGGGTTCCTGATCGAATCATATTTTTCTGTATTTAATGATGGAAAATATCGTTGCATATTGCCTTCCAACGTTGTTAAATGATCAACTTTGAGAGGAATTATTTCTTTGGAATGAGTTTCAGAGATCACAGGAAACATTTCAAAATTATCATTTTCAATTGCATTTTTCCAAATGACTATTTTTTTCTGAAATGCGTTAACTTATCAGTAGATGTAAGAATGTTTTCATTTTTCCCCTGCATACTGGTGCTCAGTCTATTAAGCTGTTTGAATATCTCTGCTAAATATGCCAGTTTGGTGCACCAAATCTCACAACTAAGATATTCACAAAAAATTTTTCCTTCTCCTTCAAAAAAAGTTAGCAGCTCTTTTTTCAGCTCATATACGCGACATAAAACCTTCCCTCTTGACAACCATCGAACTTCAGGATGTAAAATTAAACGTTCGTATTGTGCATCCATATCTTTGCAAAGGTTTTCGAACAGGCGTGTTTTTAATAGCCTCATTTTCACGAAATTAACCATTTCGACAACTTGATCTAGTACATTTTTTAACTCAATTCCTAATGTCTTTGAAACAAGTACTTCCCTATGTAAAAAGCAATGAGTGAATATGGCATTTGGATTTTTCTTTTTTACTAGTGAATCCTTTGATTGACCCGATCGTGGATGGAGCCCCATCCGTACAAATGCCAACACAACTTCCAGGACAATTTCCATTTTGCTAAATAGCCAGTCAAAGTATCAAAGATGTCTCGACCTCTTGTGGTTCCTGGAAGTTCCTTGCAACAAAAGAATTGATTAACTATATTATTTTCGTCAATAAAACGAATAAATGCCAAAAGGTGTGTTCTGCCACTAATATCAGTTGATTCATCAACTTGCAAAGCAAAATCTGAATTTTGAAGTTTATTACATACGTTTTCTTCTATGTCAGTTGATAAATCTTTTATCCTGCTATGAACAGTATCATTAGAACAGGAATCTTCATAATTTCTTTTTCTGCTTCGCTACCAAACATTCTCTTAACAATTTTACGGCACACAGGTATAATAAGTGACTCCGCTATAGTATGTAGCTTCATTTCTTGCGCAATTGCTTCTGAGATTTCGTAAGAAGCTATTTGAGCTTTATCAGCCAATTTTATGATTTTTTCAAAATTAGTTACTTGTTTTGATTGCTGGCATAATAATCTTTTGAAATAGTTCAAGTCTTTTCCCTGATCATTTGGGTGTTTAGATGTGAAATGTCTTTTTAATTTGCTAGGAACCATACTTTCATTCGCCAGTTTTTCACTACACAGGACACATAATGGGAGAGGACAATTTTCATTTCCATACCAAGAAAAACCGAAACTCAAATAACTCATCATAATGGCGATGAACAGTTTTGGAAATCTTCCTCTGTTTATTTAGCTGGGTGTTTTTCAAAGCGTTATTTTCGTTATCATTGTTTTCACAACCATCATTGCTGCGTTTTCTTATAATAAATTTATCCATTTCGAGGGTGCTGCAATTATCATTCAATAGATTTAGAAAAACACTGCAAAACCACTTTGTCACAAAATAGGAAGAAAGCAGACAGAGCCACAGCCCACAGTACTGTCAACTTAAGGCGCCGTACATTTATATATAATAATAAATAATTATAAATATATGTACGATATATATATAATGATTATAATTATATCCTACAAAGTAATTATAGACCTAATAGTTGGGGAGTTATACAAAATAATCCGTAATAGCAAATTACTATTCTGTTTTTATGCAGTTTACTAGTAACTGGCAACTAGATTTACGAACGTTTTCGGACGTTCTCATGAAATCACGTGACATCCACCGGGCTTTAAGAATTATCTTTTAAATCCTTAAAAAATTAATTTAATATTATATATAAACACACAGAAATACCTTTAATTATAATACGAAAATTATATTTTTCATAAATATTTAATTATGTTTATTATTATTTCATCAGCATCATTTTCTGTAACATAATCAAAATTATTTTTGCAGTTTATTAGTTCCCCAGAAATGATTTTTTTTTGTGGTTGAAACGTTTTCTTTGTTTATTCAAAATGGGACTACTTGGAAATTTAGACCGAAACTTAGTTTGTTTTGGATGAGACTTTGGTTTGAGACAATATTTAGCCGAGACTAAATTTTCACATCAAAATACCAGTAGAAATATAATTGCCGTCACTGTTTCGCGGCACACCGGTTCAGAACCACTGGTCTAGACCTTAAGACCTCTCAGCAGTAACAGTATTACACAACCGTACCTACGGCATTACTTACCATCACCTGACCAAAGCCGCTTTACCGACGGATTTTGCTTACCAGCTCCTGGTAGACCAACAAGATCTCTAAATACGTCCCAATTAATAGACAAAGCTATTAAACAAACAAATACGTTTATGGGGTCAAGGGGTAGACCGACAAGGTCTCAAAGAAAGGGCACGGGTACTATTAGATCTTCTCATGATGGAACACCACGAGGCCAATTTGACGTTTGGTAGGCGATCTTTTAAACAAAAAATCGAATATGATAAACTAAGTTTAATACAAAAACAAAATTTCACCGTAATATACAAATTTATCCTTAAACTCTAACATAAAAAGCATTAATATGATTTTTAAGACAAATTAGAAATTAAATTAGGGGTAATTTATTCAGCTTTCTTCTTTTACCCAATTATTTTGTTTCAAGCTTAATAAATACAAATTTATCTTTAAGACACAATTATATCCTTAAACTATAACATAAAAACAAATATAATTTTAAAAAAACATTAAATTAGGGGTAACTATTTCATTTCTCGTCTTTTACCCAATTATGGTGTTTCAAGCTCAATAAATACAAATTTATCTTTAAGACATATATCTTTAAACCGTACTACAAAAAATATTAATATAACGTTATATTAAAAATATTCTATTTCGGGGTAACTTGTTCATTTTTACTCTTTTACTCAATTATTTTGTTTCAATACAAATTTATCTTTAAACTTTATTACAATATATATTAGGGTGATGCAAAAAAGGGGTCAAATTTTTTTTTTTTCAATTTTCAGGGAGACACCCTCCTATTTTATTCATATTCCTAAGAAAGCATTGTATGCGAAATTTGGGGTTGAAAAAGAGAAAATTAGAGGTTGCTACCAAGCTTTAAAAATAAATGTATATCAGTTTGTGCTCAAAAATATTGTTTTGTTGATATTTTCGCCGGAGCCGGTTTGATATGTACCTAGTTAACCTAGTTTGAAAAAAAACGATGACATTCTAGACTATAGTACGTAGTGAGCTCATAAAATAGTAAATAATAGGCACGCTGATTTCCGCACCACCCTCTGAGGTACAGCGTATAGCGCGTTAACTTTTTTTTATGTGGAAGTTTCCCCAGTAGGCATATCATAACCACTTATGTATGTTTATTTTCGTTTTTTGTGAAGCAAGAGTAATGTTTTCTTGTTTTTGTTTGAGAGTGACGACCTGTAACTTTTAACAATTTGAAGAAGGTATTGTTTCTGCTCTTCATCATTGGTTATCAGTTTGTTGTATTCCTCCATCAGTCGTACACCTCTTTCCGCAATGTCGTTTACCACTTTGAGTCCATATGCGATATCTCTTGCATTCGCATAACTTTCATCATCATTCCATTCTTCAGCATCTTTTTCAAGAAAAGTGCAAGGCACCTCTAGGATTTCAAAGAATCTTTTTGTGTTCGCAGTAACGAAATCCTGCAGTTGTTTCTGCCCAGCTGATTCAGGATTTATTGATGCTCGTTTGCTCGGTTTTGAGTCAACTGGTTTCTGCAGAGCATGCTTCATTTTGTTTTTTGTCTCATGCGAAACAGCTGAATCAAAAATGCAAGCGCCACAAGCTCCTCAGAGAGGTACCACAAATGTCTCAAAAACTTATTGAGTGCAGCACTTGCAATTTTGTCATCCTTTTGCTTGTAGAGCTGCAGACTTTGCACAAAATGCAAATCTGAACGGGGGGCGCATGAGGGTATGGGTGCCAGGTACCACGATCTGATGTATATCGCAGCTGAAAAGCAGCAAACATCTCTCAGTCCTTTTTCCTCTCTCTCAGTTAGTTTAAACTGAGATTTAAACATCCAAATTTTAATGCAGTAAATTAGCTTGCCCATCCATCGTGCTCTGTGATAAGCTCCGGGTGCTTTAAAGCTGATTCCTGACTTGGGGGCACTACCGATGAAAATGAGCGTTAGCTCGAGCAATTCCTTGTAGTCATCACGAGGCTGCTGTTCATCAAGCTGAGCTTGAGCAAATTGAATGAGTTCTTCAGCATCTGAGATTTTCTCTGCAATGTTAGGGTCATCTGTTGCTGTTTGGTAATTGTTCTTGTCAATTTCCACCCACTTTGCTTTGAATCTCTTAAACAGTTGTATGTCTGGGCCACTAGAAGATGGCAAGGAGACAGAAACTGCAGCTTCTAACACTATTTCGAAAATATGATGTCGGCAAGCCAGCCACAGCATATCTTTATCCAATCTTTGCTCTAGTAACATACAAGCACCACTCTTAGAACCTGTGTTGGAGGCAGTGGTGTCAAAACACATGCCCTTCACTTGGTCAGATATATTCCACTCCAATACTAACTGATGGACAGCATCTGCAATGTTTTGACCAGTTCCTCTGGCAAGTTTGGGAATACCAAGAAGCTGATCAACTCCTTGGCCGGAAATTAGAACTGGCAGTCGATCAACATTTTCATGACCAGTAATATCTTCCAGTAGTTTGCCGTCCCAATGTATTTGGAGAGGGCAATTTGTTTCGAAATCCTGCTTCAAATTTTCTGCCATTGTCTTGCGGTTCCTTTGTCTTGCTCTCCGTATCGATGAATAGCTAACACTGTATTCTTCAGGGTTTTGCCCAAGAGCATTGATTGTTGGGATCAAGATTTCCGAAGCAGCTCTATCACTTACTTTTGCAGCATCAAGAGATACAAGCATTGAAGAATCCATAAGCTTTGCACTCTTAGACTTTGATCTACTTTGTCTCGAAGTTGATGGCTGCTGAGGGTCAGCAACAAATTCTTCTTCTGATTTTGAACTATCTTCATTCAAACTTGAAGGACTTGAACTTGAGAGCACTGCTGCTTCGAAAACGGCTGTTTCCCTCTTTCTTTTCTTTTCAAGCAATGTTTCCTTTTCTCTAGCAATCTCTTCCATTTGTGAAAAAACTTTATCCACTCCAGACATTTTGCCTTTTCTTCCTTTTTGTCGTTGCAGCATCAAAAACTCACGATCTTCATCTATCTTTATCATGTCAAGAGCACTTGCATGTGCAATGTCAAACAGATCTTGCAAGTCATTTTGCCAGCTCTCTTGTTTTTGAAGTAGTGCAGGTGATTGCTTCTTCTTATTATTTCTGTTCTTCTTTAGTTTCTCCCACTCGTTGAAAAGTTTCTTTACTCTCTCCACGACATGACATTTCAACACTGTTTGGGATGCGTGCCTTTTCCCACACATCCATAACATCTCTAGCAGTCAACAAAGCCGCTGTTTTCACCTGTTGCTTTTTATTGATCTTGTAGTTCATAAACAATGCTAATGTTTCCCTTTTAGATGGAAGCTGGGTTTCTTTGAAGGACTCTATAGGATGTCCTATGAGCCAAACAACTGTTTTGTGACGCGTATGCCGCTCCATGAGTGCAACTCAGCAACTGCTATACAACCACTCTCAGCGAAGGCAGCAAAGATACTGAGTCAGTGACGCCGCACTTACACTGACGCGGCCGCCACAGTGACGTCACAGCAAAGAAATGATTCTAGAATGTTCGGCCACGGCGTCTATAGCAATGAAAGGGATGAGAAGGTTTACGGAAAGAGGTTCAGAGTCTGTTATGACTGCTATATGTTGCTGACTACCATTTTTGATGAAATCTGCAAAATAAATAAATGTACAATAAATACAAACTGAAAAAACAATATACAAAATGTTCAATGGATGGTAGCAACCTCTAAAATGTCTTCAATTGTGCTGAAATTTTGCATGTTCAGTTTTTACACTAAATTAAATAAAATTAGAGGGTGTCTTTAAGTTTTTGAAATGATAAGTTATTTTGCATCACCCTAATATATATATATATATATTTTTTACCCCAGATGTAGCGAGAGCTATAGGACAAATGAAATCACATTCAGCTGCAGATCCGGACAAATGGAACGAACTATTAAATAAAAACTAAAAATGATAGCTACAACCTTATACTCGATAGGGAGAAGATCCCGACTGGGGAAATACAGAGCATCTTGAAAAGAGCAAACATCGTCCCTATGTATAAAGGAGGAGATAGATCTCAAGCAAAGAACTATAGACCAGTGTCATTGACGTCCCACCTCACGAAAATATTTGAAAAAGTAGTCAGAGAAAATCTAGGACTTCTTGGAAACACTGGAAAGATTCAACGAAAATCAGCACGGATTCCGATCGGAAAGATCATGCTTATCACAACTTATAGAGCATTATAACAATATCCTAGATGCACTTGAAGGCAATGAAAACTATGATGTCATATACACAGACTTTCCTAAGGCTTTCGACAAATGCGATCATGATATAATAGCACATAAAATGAAATATATGGGAATAACAGGCAAAGTGGGAAAATGGATCCATAACTTTCTCAGAGAACGACTACAGGTCGTCAAAATTCAAGGTGTATCAGCATCAGAAGTACGCAGCTCAGTGCCACAAGGTACAGTGCTGGCCCAACTCCTGTTCATTATCGTACTATCAGACATAGACAGTGGAGTTAACAGCAACAGTATAGTAACATCATTTGCGGACGATACAAAGATCAACAGAAAAATCAGCGACGCAAATGAAGTAGAAGCCTTGCAGAGGGACACTAACAAAATATACAAATGGTCAAAAGACAATAATATGACATTTAACACCGAGAAGTTTCAGCTCTTGAGATATGGTACAAATGTGGAAATTAAACAGATTGCATATTATGTTCCAGATAGACAGGAAATTCAGAGAAGCACGAAAGCGGTCGACTTTGGGGTAATAATGACCGATGATGCCAAATTTGAGACACAAAATCAGATAGCAATAAACAAAGCAAAAAGAATCGCTTCACAGGTACAAAGAACGTTCAAAAGGAGGGACAAGAGAGTAATTATTCCACTGCTGAGAACACTGATCATACCAAAACTTGAATACTGCCCAGTTTTGACGTCCCCATATAAAAAGGAGGAAATTAATAAACTAGAAGAAACGCGGACATTTCACAGCGAAGATTAATGGCTGCAAAGAACTCAACTACTGGGAAAGACTACGTAAACTAAATCTGTACTCCCTCGAAAGAAGAAGAGAGAAGTATACCATAATCTACAAGATGAGTCAAAAGTCTCCATACATAGGCAAAATGGTCATGATAAATAAATTATTATTTATTTTTTATTTTTTTGCAGGTGATGTGCTGAGATGCCTTTGTCCTAAGAAGAACGTATAGAGATCATTCTTCTGGCAGGATCAGGAAGCTGTTGCAAGGTTGCCGAGGATTTTAACAGGAGACACGCCCCCGCCACGCACATCACACACGACACCGTTGCAAACTCATTGAGAAGTTCAAGAAGACTGGAAGTGTTGCAGACCAACCGAGAAGTGACCGTCCACGAACAGCCACCGATGAAGGCACAGCGACCATGGTGCTGGCAGCGTTCGCAGAGAGTCCCCAAAAAAGCACTCGACGGATGTCTGCAGAATGCGGTGTCAGCCAAAGGAGTATCGTCCGCATTATGAAAGAGCGCAGATGGCATCCATACAAAATGCAAATGTTGCAGTATCTTAGCGAAGACGACCCGGACAGGCGGCTGGAATTCTGTGAATGGGCAAGAACAAAGTGGACGAAGACACGGAGTTCTCGGCTGGCATCCTGTTTACAGATGAAGACAACTTTTATGTTCGTAGAGAGGTTAATCGTCAAAACGTACGTTATTGGAGTGATGACAACCCGCACTGGATGAGTCCCTCAAAGAGGCAAAGCGCTGGAAAAGTGATGGTGGGGTGCGGGATATGGGGCAACACAATTGTTGGCCCTTTTTTCATTGACACCAATCTGAATGCCGAAATGTATCTAAACATGCTGCAAGACACAGTCATGCCATCCCTGCTGAACGAGGACGGGGGATTTCCATCGTACTTTCAGCATTACGGTATCTGCTTGCGCCAGTGACTGGATCAACAGTTTCCGGGTCAGTGGATTGGCCGTCGTGGTCCCGTAGAGTGGCCTCCGAGGTCCCCAGACCTAACCCCCTTGATATTTACTTGTGGGGGCACTTGAAGGCCATGGTGTACCAGGTGAAAATACAAAACACGGACCACCTAAAGGAACGCATAACACCAGACGTGTTAACGCGCGTTTGCCATGACGGAGGAACGCATCCGTATATGCATTCAGTGTAATGGTGCCCACATAGAGCATATTTTGTGACTTACAAATGATTGCATAATAAAGTGACCATTTTGCCTATGTATGGAGACTTGACTCACCCTGTATATATGGAAAATGATCGAGAAACTGGTACCAAACCTCAAACTAAACCCAATTACCATCCAAGCAACGCTGGACAATGGGAAAGGCAGAATATGTAATGTTCCCAAACTAAAGGTCCGACAAGGGACCTCCTCAATACAAGGAAAATAGCTTGGTTGTCAGGGGGGGGGGGGCCAATACTTTTTAACCAGCTTCCTAAGGACATCAGAAACGTTACAGTGGTCAAAGTTGAAGTCTTCAAGAGAAGATGATGCCTGGATCAGGACGGTACCAGATGAGCCGGGTGTACCTGGCTGTGCGGTGGAGCGCAAGAGAGCAACTCGCTCCTCCACCAAGCCAGTCCTAGAGGCGGGGCCACCAGCTTAACCTTCGTGTGGAGAGACCGATGCATGGAACCGCAACGGGGTGAGACCGTGAGGGCGAAGGTGGGCTTTATGGCATCATAGTAAAAACTGAAAAATGTTTCACGCCCATTTTATTAGGTTTAACTCATCATTTAAAATCATCACACAAATTAAAGTTGGCTACTCACGCCTTCTATGAAGCAATACATCGACATCCTTCTTGGCTTCTTGTAATTTTTCTCAACTTTTAATGAACTCAAACTTCTTCATCTTTGGTGGTTTCGCGTGTGTCTGCTACTTTTAGTCCTCCAATTCATATGCTCATTAGTTGATTCACTTGATCAAGGAGAAGGGGACTTCTCTCAGAACACAAAATTTTATTCAATGACGAAAACGCTCAACTGTAGCTGTTGTGACTGGAAGCAACGAAAGACGAATTCCTACTGCTTTTATTCCAGGAAACATCACAAAGATGGGTCGAGCCACGAGTGATAATAAAAAGAAGTTGAAGTTAGATTCCTCATTCATACTTCGTATTATATTTCACTCTACGTTCAAATTCTCTATTTTGTCCTGATCACATGGCAGCCTCCATTGCTGGTAGTGCCTAACTCTAGTCAACTGTCGGTGTTTTATAAGACAGGCATCCGTAAAAGCTACGTAGAGGTTGAGTAGATTCCAGCGAAGTGTTAGAGAAATCTCCGCCCTTCAGTCTTTTCTTTATACCTTTTTCAGTTCAGCATTAAAAGAGTATTTTCGAATGGGAAAAGTTTCAAATTGATTCACCATTAATGCTAAAAGCGCCCACTACATAATTTAACTATTCATACACATCTCCTTATTCTCCGTGTTTTCTTGCGTTTGTTTTCTTTTTAGAGTTGATACAAGAATCCAAATTACTTATAGAATTTTTCACCTTCCAACCATTTAATTACCTACAGCTGAGTAATTATTACTCAGTAATAGCATAGACTAATTGAAAGGAAATTGTTATAGCCTGAAAATCCGGTCTTGACGAGTCTGCCAATTATCTGATTTAAACTTTGAAGTAAACATTTTCTTGTAATATCTTCACTTTAACTACAATGAAAACATTTTGATGTATCCTAATCAACTTCTAAATAAAGTTTCGGATGCTTTCTCTATTTCTAAAAAATAATATTATTTCTAATCATTAGTAGAGGGTCCACAATGTCTTGTGATCCAAGTAAAATACTAATTGATTTTAGTTTTTCTGTCAGACCCATTTGAAATGTGTGATAGCAGCAATTATACGATTGAACAACGCGTATTGGCTAGTACCTGGGTCCATCAGCGACCACGTAATGACCAAAGCGTTGACCACCTTTAGGCTCCTAAGAACTCCAAGAGCCTTTTGATATCCCCGAAGTTCCGGGAAGCTCCAGCGAGCACGATGTAGATCGCCTGGTCACATGATCCTCTTCCCGAGGAGGCACATCTTTAAGAAACATCAAGGCGAGCTCGAGGTGCTTTCAGTAGTTATCCCTTGGGTGGCGTTCGTGGAGGGTCTTCCTGGCGAATTCAATGATTTCCTCTTCCCACTAAGAAACTTTGAAGTTTGGCTTCTTTGTCGTCCGTCACTAGTTCCAGCTTCTCATTGTCGATGGAAGCCCAGTTTTGCTGGAATCGCTTGAATAGAGCGATGTCTGACCTGTTGAGGGTCTGAAGGGGCTGAAGAAGACCTCATCCATGATCTCCAGCATGTGATGACGACAGGCCAGATACAGGAGATACCTGTCTAGCTTCCTCTCGATCAGGACATATACACCTCCTCGCCGTCTGGTCCGGTGTTTCTGGCGGTGGTGTGGAAGAACATTGCTCTGATGTGGTCAGTCGCAGTTAAATAATTTAAAAGAGATCTAAAATTCAAAATGGCCGCAAGGCAGACTTCGATTGAAGCTTTGCGTTTTCTTTCAACGAATAGGACTCACGTTTTGTTTTGAGTTAGGTCTCGCAGTAAAATGTTAGTCACACTTGTCATTTTTTGTTTCCATAGCGACTCAACTTAGAAGACGTGTGCATTTATTTCATTGTACCTTTTAATGTATTGCAGGGAAAGGCGACATAAGTATGTTTCTAATTTTTTATCAATGCGACGCTTTTTGAGAGCCCTTTGAACTTTACTTGGATCTATTATCTGACTTTCCCCTTTCCTGTCCAAAGAGCCAACATCTTTCAGGACAGCAGATGCAACTGCTGCTGCCGAACGATTTGAGAGTCCCCAGCGATCACATTCCTGAGCTAGGGTTGGCAATGGAGTTACATTTCTTTGCCGAATAGTTTGACGATCATCATCGTGTTGTTGTTGCTGTTGTAAATCACAACTTTGAGAATTATCTGATTCTCTAGAGTTTCCAAATTTAGTACTGCTTTTCACACTGGTGAAAGTGCACTTTCCCTTTTATTCTTACTATCTAAACCTGCTTCTCGTTGTGCCTTTCGTTCTTCCCGTTTTTCAACTGTTTCGTAGCCACTTTATCAATAGTCCCAATTACCATACGTCTAGATGTACGCTGCTCTGCTAAAAATTTACGCTCATTTATGGGTAACTTTTTTCCGATTACACATATGCACATATTAAAATCATTACATTTGCAAGCTTCTATATCAAATAAATGTTGTGCGTTTTCTTTGAATGTATTTACTCTCTCTTGGTGCTTTGATTTTTTTCTCTCCTCATGATGCCTAAGAAAATTCTTGTACTTTTCATGATAACTTCTAATTCTGGCACATATTGGCTGGTTAGAAATTGTGGGTATTGATGCCTTCTGCCATATTTCTACTTATCTGCTGCCACAATTTTCGAGATCTCTTCAAGTGTTGCTTGTTTGATAAAATCTCCACCCACGTAATATTCCAGTCTATTTTTCACACTCAGATAATGTGGATAATATCACAACACAATGGTAATCGATGTTTATCGAGTGGATGCAGATTACCAAGGATAGGACAACTTGGATCATTTGATCGTGTTAGACGTTTCGTTGACATTTTACAACTGTCACGATTAGTGAAACTATTTTTTTCTAAAAGGCAATAAATACAATTACTTTACAAGAATAAAATAAATTTTATTTAATTATATAATTAATATTTACACATACAGTGCATACCAAATTTAATACAAAAATATATAACCCAAACGTATTTTAGATAGAAATAGGTTAAATAACAAGTATGGTGCAATCTTTCATTTACGTTGGGGACCCACAAGATAACATGCAAATTTACTGAGATTTTGTTCATATGAATGTTGTATCGATATGCAGCAATCCCTAACACATGCTTGTTCAATTTTTTTTTTTTTTTAACCATTGGCGACACCGCAACCTACTGTATAACTATATTGAAAAAAATTAGAAACATATTTCTTTCGCCTTTCCCTGCAATACATTAAAAGGTACAATGAAATAAATGCACACGCCTTCTAAGTTGAGTCGCTATGGAAACAAAAAATGACAAATGTGACTAACATTTTACTGCGAAACCTAACTCAAAACAAAACGTGAGTCCTATTCGTTGAAAGAAAACGCAAAGCTTCAATCGAAGTCTGCCTTGCGGCCATTTTGAATTTTGGATCTCTTTTAAATTATTGAACTGGGACTGACCACATCAGAGCAATGTTCTTCCACCCACGCCACCGCCAGAAACACCGGACCAGACGGCGAGGAGGTGTATACGTCCTGATCGAGAGGAAGCTAGACAGGTATCTCCTGTATCTGGCCTGTCGTCATCACATGCTGGAGATCATGGATGAGGTCTTCTTCAGCCCCTTCAGACCCTCAACAGGTCAGACATCGCTCTATTCAAGCGATTCCAGCAAAACTGGGCTTCCATCGACAATGAGAAGCTGGAACTAGTGACGGACGACAAAGAAGCCAACTTCAAAGTTTCTTAGTGGAAGAGGAAATCATTGAATTCGCCAGGAAGACCCTCCACGAACGCTACCCAAGGATAGCTACTGAGAGCGCCTCGAGCTCGCCTTGATGTTTCTTAAAGATTGCCTCCTCGTGGGAAGAGGATCATGCGACCAGGCGATCTACATCGTGCTCGCTGGAGCTTCCCGGAACTTCCGGATATCAAAAGGCTCTTGGAGTTCTTAGGAGCCTAAAAGGTGGTCAACGACTTGGCCATTACGCGTTGTTCAATCGTATAGTTGCTGCTATCACACATTTCAAATGGGTCTGACAGAAAAACTAAAATCAATTAGTATTTTGCTGGATGACAAGACATTGTGGATACCCTCTACTAATGATTAGAAATAATATTTTTTAGAAATAGAGAAAGCATCAGAAACTTTATTTAGAAATTGATTAGGATATATCAAAATGTTTTTCATTGTAGTTAAAGTGAAGATATTACAAGAAAATATTTATTTCAAAGTTCAAATCAGATAATTGGCAGACCCGTCAAGACGGGATTTTCAGGCTATAACAATTTCCTTTCAATTAGTCTATGCTATACTGAGTAATAATTACTCAGCTGTAGGTAATTAAATGGTTGAAAGGTGAAAAATTCTATAAGTAATTTGGATTCGTATCAACTCTAAAAAGAAGAATACAAACACAAGAAAACACTGAGAATAAGATGTGTGCATAAATAGTTAAATTATGTAGTGGGCGCTTTTAGCATTAACCCTTTCATACCTGATTTTCGTTTACTTTTCATGCCACAAAAAACACTTCTTATACCTCCAGAATGACTAAAATCTCATAAAATTTGGTCTCATTTGTGCCCATACGGTATGAAAGGGTTAATGGTGAATCAATTTGAAACTTTTCCCATTCGAAAATATACTCTTTTAATGCTGAACTGAAAAAGGTATAAAGAAAAGACTGAAGGGCGGAGATTTCTCTAACACTTCGCTGGAATCTACTCAACCTCTACGTAGCTTTTACGGATGCCTGTCTTATAAAACACCGACAGTTGACTAGAGTGAGGCACTACCAGCAATGGAGGCTGCCATGTGATCAGGACATAATAGAGAATTTGAACATAGAGTGAAATATAATACGAAGAATGAGTGAGAAATCTAACCAACTTTTTTTTATTATCACTCGTGGCTCGACCCCATCTTTGTGATGTTTCTGGAATGAAAGCAGTAGGAATTCATCTTTCGTTGCTCCCAGTCACAAGAACTACAATTGAGCGTTTTCGTCATTGAATATAATTTTGTGTTCTGAGAGAAGTCCCCTTCTGCTTGATCAAGTGAATCAACTAATGAGCATATGAATTGGAGGACTAGAAGTAGCAGACACACGCGAAACCACCAAAGATGAAGAAGTTTGAGAAGTTCATTAAAAGTTGAGCAAAATTACAAGAAGCCAAGAATGATGTCGATGTATTGCTTCATAGAAGGCGTGAGTAGCCAACTTTAATTTGTGTGACGATTTTAAAAGATGAGTTAAACTTAATAAAATGGGAGTGAAACATTTTTCAGTTTTTACTATGGTTGCCATAAAGCCCACCTTCGCCCTAACAGTCTCACCCAGTTGCGGTTCCGTGCACCGGTGTCTCTTCACACGAAAGTCAAGCTGATGGCCACGCCTCTAGGTCTGGCTGGGTGGAGGAGCGAGTTGCTCTCTTGCGCTCTCCAACGCACATAGCCAGGTACACCCGGCTCATCTGGTACCGTCCTCAGCCAGGCATCTAGTCTTCTCTTGAAGACTTCAACTCTGACCCCTGTAACGTTTCTGAGGTCCTTAGGAAGCTGGTTAAAAAGTCTTGGCCCCCCCCGCCTGACAACCAAGCTATTTTCCTTCAGTTTTGAGGAGGTCCCTTGTAAGAAGCAACATCAGATGATAGCTCCAAAATGCCATCTGAACCTTCGCCGAAGAGGAGTCATTTTAAAAAAATAAATATTTCATAATAAACTTGTAACTCTACTCTTTCGAATGATGCAATGTGTCTGCGTTTCGTCTAGTTTATTAATTTCCTCCTTTTCATATGGGGACGTCAAAACTGAGCAGTATTCAAGTTTTGGTATGATCAGTGTTCTCAGCAGGGTGATAATTACTGTCTTGTCCCCTCCTTTTGAACGTCCTTAGTACCTGTCCCGCGATTCTTTTTGCTTTGTTTATTGCTATCTGATTTTGTGTCTCAAATTTGGCATCATCGGTCATTATTACCCCAAAGTCGACCGCTTTCGTGCTTCTCTGAATTTCCCGTCTATCTGGAGCATAATATGCAATCTGCTTAATTTCCTCATTTGTACCATATCTCAAGAGCTGAAATTTCTCGGTATAAAATGTCATACTGTTGTCTTTTGACTATTTGTATATTTTGTTAGTGCCCCTCTGCGAGGCCTCCACTTCATTTGCCTCGCTGATTTTTTTGCTGATCTTTGTATCGTCCGCAAATGATGTTACTATACTGTTGCTGTTAACTCCATTGTCGATGTCTGACAGTATGATAATGAACAGGAGTTGGGCCAGCACTGTACCTTGTGGCACTGAGCTGCGTACTTCTGATTTTGATGATACACGTTGAATTTCAACGACCTGTAATCGTTCTCTGAGGAAGCTATAGATCCATTTTCCACGTTGCCTGTTATTCCCATGTTTCATTTTATGCGCTATTATATTATGATCGCACTTGTCGAAAGCTTTAGCAAAATCCGTGTATATGACATCATAGTTTTCATTGCCTTCAAGTGCATCTAGGATATTGTTATAATTCTCTATAAGTTGTGATAAGCATGAACTTCCAGATCGGAATCCGCGCTGGTTTTCGTTGAATCTTTCCAGTGTTTCTAAGAAGTCATAGATTTTCTCTCTGACTACTCTTTCAAATATTTTCGTGAGGTGGGACGTCAATGACACTGGTCTATAGTTCTTTGCTTGAGATCTATCCCCGCCTTTATATATAGGGGACAAAGTTTGCTCTTTTCAAGATGGTCTGTATTTCCCCAGTGTCTAGGGATCTTCTCCATATCCAGTATAAGGGTTAGCTATTCTATTTTTACAGTTTTTATTTAATAGTGCGTTCCATTTGTCTAGATCTGCAGCTGAATGTGATTTAATTTGTCCTATAGCTCTCTCGCTACATCTTTTGGGGGAAAATTATATATATATATATATAGGGTGTTTGAGGCGGAAAGGTCAATACTTCGGGAGGTGATAGTATCGGTCATTGTGAGAAAAAAAGTCCACATGAACATGTGTCTAATTCTGAATGGTTACGGAGATAGAGCTGTTTCAATCTACAAATACAAAAGCATTGTTAATGGTAATCAAGGAGAAACCAATTACTGTTTCTAAAATTTAATGTTTAAACATTGACATTTTGAATGGTATCAGATACAGAAATGACAAATTTGTTACGGTTTACAATACGTTTTCGAAAATCCCACCGTCAACCTCAATGCACTTTGCAACTCGTGTGCGAAGATCGCGTGTTGTTCGTCTGAGTTGATTCATGGCCACTAAGGTCTCCAGATCTCTTTCCGTTAGAGTATTGTTTGTAGGGTGGATGAAAAGTCAAGTTTACAAAGAAAGGTGGATACACGAGACGAATTGCTGGCGCGCATTTTGGATGCTGCTGCCCGCATAAAGGAACGTCAAGATCAACTCAGACGAACAACACGCGATCTTCGCCCACGAGTTGCAAAGTGCATTGAGGTTGACGGTGGGATTTTCGAAAACGTATTGTAAACTGTAACAAATTTGTCATTTCTGTATCTGATACCATTCAAAATGTCAATGTTTAAACATTAAATGTTAGAAACAGTAATTGGTTTCTCTTTCTTGATTACCATTAACAATGCTTTTGTATCTGTAGATTCAAACAGCTCTATCTCCGTAACCATTCAGAATTAGACACATGTTCATATGGACTTTTTTTCTCACAATGACCGATACTATCACCTCCCGAAGTACTGACCTTTCCTCCTGAAACACCCTGTGTATATATATATATATATATATATAATATATATATATATATATATTGTAATAAGGTTTAAAGATAAATTTGTATTGAAACAAAATAATTGAGTAAAAGAGGAAAATGAATGTTACCCCGAAACAGAATCTATTTTTAATATAAAGTTACATCAATATTCTTTGTAATAAGGTTTAAAGATATATTTGTCTTAACCCATTAGTCCCTGGTGTCCGTTTAAACGGACGCTGAAAAATGTGCATTACTTTCTGTATGCATTTATTTTTTAGAATATTTCATTATAATACGATAACACTGGCCAACAAAATGAAACTTTTTTTTCTCATCACAAACATGATCATACATTTCTTAATGCATTTTTCGCGCTGATTCCAAATCTGGTTTTATGTTTTTTCTAGCACGTATAGTTATATAGATACACTGGTTTTGATATTTTTAAGTTTTTGATATTGCTATAGAGAAAATTTATGGATGTATAGATCACACTTAGGAATGCTAAACAACAAATACATCATATACCTTATTCAATGTACTTATAAATAAAGAATATACATTATTTTATTAAAAGCGCTGTGAGTGTGATTTCCTTTTGTAAATTTGGCCTGGATTGTCACGATACAGCATCCAACAATGGTCCGCCATCATGCTTTCATTCCAATAACCTTGGTTGCGCTTCTCCATCATCTGAATATCTTGATGGAAGCGCTCTCCTTGCTCGTCACTCACTGCCCCAAGATTTTCAGAAAGAAATCTAAGTGGGAATGCAGGAATGAATTTTTAACGACATTCGACACTCCATTTCTTTGAAGGCATCAAGGAGGTTCTTGACTCCATCCTTATACGCAGGTGACTTGTTGCTTCCAAGAAAGTTTTCACATATCCATTTGAACGCCAGCCAAGCCTTCAATTCCAGCGGACTTAGGACTTTTTCAAATTAGTGTCATTCAAAACCTCCCTTATTTGTTGTGGCCCAACAAAAATTCCTTCCTTCAATTTTGCTGCAGTAACCTTCGAAATTTCCTTGAAAGTTATTGGAACCCTCAGAATTGACTTTACCCATTGCTTTAACAAAATTCTTCTTCCTTAAACCAAGTTTAATGTGAAGAGGTGGCAGATAGATCTTTTGGGGATCCACTAAAGGGACAGACTGGACATTGCTTATCCCTGGACATATGTATACCTAAGTGGCCAGTCACTTTTGGTGTAATGTTCTATAGTGGCGCGACTGTCCCACAGGCAAGGAAACACAAATTTTGTGAATTCTGACTGCATACCCATAAGCATTCCTATAACTTTTAGATCTCCACAAACTTCCATTGATGACTGTCGTATTTGATTGCCTTAAGTAGTATATCCATATTGTCATATGTCTCTTTTAGATGGACGGAATGGGCAATGGGGATGGATGGCATTATATTACCATTATGCAAAAGAACTGCTTTCAGGCTTCTCTGCGACGAATCAATAAAGAGGCGCCACTCAGATGCCACATACGTCTGAGATATGGCTGTAAATAGTCCATTGATGTCATGGCAATAACAGAGAGGACCGTCTGCTGAAAAGAATGCTGTTAATTCAAAATTCCGCTTTCGGTAGTAACTATACGAACATTGTTCTCAAGTAAATTGTTCTCCTTTAGTCTTGAGGCGAGAAGCTCTGATTCTCTTAGACAGCGATAAGTCTCTAACAAGATCATTCAACTGTCCTTGGGTTAACTTTTAGGCTCTAAATGTCTACTTCAAAAGTGTACTCTGGTTCTGTAGATGGTCCGGAAACGCCAGTTGCACCTTCATCACTTTCCATGTCATCTATGATAGAATCTAGCCTATCACTTGGGGGAATTGGAATGGGCAATGTTTCATCATGTTTTACTGGTCTACGTGCTAAATCCAAGTTTGGATATACAATCTGGTGTTTGTTCTTGGCAGAAAACCCCATTAAGTTCACACTACAAAAATAACAGTCTTCATGATGATCTCTCGGCTCCCTCCATATCATGGGTATGGCAAATGGCATTGAAGCTTTCTTTTTGTTAAGCCAATCACGTAATCCATTTGAACAACCAGAACAGATTTGATGTGGCGCCCATGGTTTATCTTGGTCACCTAGATGGCAACCAAAGTATAGCTTGTATATTTTCTTAATGTCGGTTGTAATACTTCGTCGCTGTGTTTTAGTTGTCAACTGGCCGCATACGAACAGAACTTGTCAGGGTCATTCTTACATTGTCGAGGCATGTTGACTGACCTGAGCAAACTATAAATTAAAAAAAATGTACACCAACTTGACACAAGTTCTTGACTGGACTGATCTTTTGACACACAAAGCACGGCGTGTGTTGCCTGAATCACAATGCTGCTAGACGTAAAAGCTCACACCTGAAATACATAAGATGTATAATTAAGATAATTGAAATAAATAAGATGAAAAACTAAAAAACACAATAAAATAAACACAATCAAATGTTGAAATATTAGTATTTTGCCTATTTAAAATGGTTAAATCTGTGTAGTTATATATATGCCTTCATCTTGAAAACTATACGTGCTAGAAAAAATCTGAATGCAGTTTTGGAATCAGCGTGAAAAATGCTATCCAGCCACCACAAATTTTATTCTGATGATAAATCTTTGTTGACCAGTGTAATTATTGTTTTGTGATTACATTTAACAAAAAAAAACAACCATCATCTGGCAACATTTCTTTCACTAGCATCATAACATCAAGATGGCTGCCGCGTATCGGAGTATTTTCATGAAGTTCATAAAAAGTGAATATTTTGTTAGTTCTATAATGTAGTTTCAGTAGATAGCTATATACTGACACTAAGTTCATAAGTTGCTCTTGATGATGAAACCATATAATATCGAATATGTTATATTTTCTAAATAGCTTGTTCAAAAATCAGTGTCAGTTGTAATGGACACTCGACAGTAGAGTGCTGTTATGTTTCACCTTCAAGTGTCCATTTTCATTGAACTCTACAAGAAATGTTTTCTGTGTTAAATTTGGGGAAACTAAATTGATATTTTGCTTATTAGTTAACTACTATTTTGTGTATTAGTTAATTACTATTTTGTTTATTAGTTAATTACTATTTTGTTTATTAGTTAATTACTATTTTGTTTATTAGTTAATTATTAGTTATTTGTTAATTTTTTACCTTTTGTGACATTTGCATTTTTTCTTTCAGACTGACAACTGCTGAAGCTTTGGCTATTCTAGAGGACCTGGATACAGGTGGTAATGTTTACATGGGACTTCCCAATACTGATGAATTGTCAGATGGTGACAGTGACCATTCAGATGATGAAGCCGCTGACAGTTCAATCCGTTTGAAGAAAGGAGTCTTGAAAGCCAATGCGGAAATTTTTCATACTCGATATTCAAATGATCAAAATGTATTAGATACATACGATGAAAGCACATCTGATTTAGTAAAAGAGAACCCTCAGAAAAAGATAATGATTAGAAAATGGAGGAAAATTAAACCTGCAATATCCCTCACAACTGATTGTCAACCGAAAGAAATATCTGAACAATCAAAAACGTGTTCTTCGCCCCATCGAATTTTTTCAGTTTTTTTTTTACAAAGATTTGATCACATTACTAATTGAACAAAGCAATAGTTACGCTGCTCAAAATAATCGTAATCTAAATTTATCGGAGTCTGAATTATTTGTATTTATTGCAGGTTTATTGCTCTCTGCGCACTGCCCTCTCCCAAATAAAAGAAAATATTGGTCATCTAAGGACAATGTACCGAAAGTACTGTCCAAACATATGAGGGGTAGATTCGAAGCAATACTTAGGAACATTCATTTGGCTGACAATACACACCAAACTGATGATCGAGCCTATAAGCTCAGGCCATTGTTTGATCATTTGCAAGAAATTTTCTTCAGCACTGTGGTTTGGAAGAACATCTATCTGTAGACGAGAGCATACCATATTACGGTAAACACTATGCAAAACAATTTATCAAAGGTAAGCCCATCAGATTTGGCTTCAAAATGTGGGCCCTGTGTTCAAAGAACGGATACTTGCATTCTTTTGATATCTACATGGGAAAGAATTCAAATCAAACATCAACAACTGACAAAATTGGCGTTGGTGGCAATGTTGTGTTGCAGCTTGTGTCTCAAGCTCGTGTGCCTAATGATGCTGGTTATAAAGTGTTCTTTGACAATTACTTTACTGGTCTTAGCCTCATTGATGAGCTATCTAAACAAGGTATTTGTGCATCGGAAACTTGCAGAGAAAACAAAACAGAGAAGTGTCCACTGAAATCAAAATCTGAAATGAAGAAGGCCGTACGAGGCTTCTCTGATTACGGAGTATCAGATAACTTGATTATTACAAAGTGGAAGGATAATAATGATGTAATTCTGGTGTCGAACTTTGAAACTGAGAAAATAAGTTCAACAGAAAGATGGGATAGAATGGAGAAGAAATATGTTAAAGTGCTACAGCCTGAATCCATTCAAAATTATAAGTACATGGGATGTGTTGATCAGTTGGATCAAAATGTTGGCACATACCGAATTCGGATTAGATAGAGGAAGTGGTGGTGGCTGATATTCTCCTACATGATATGTTTCCGTAAATAATGCATGCATTTTGATGAACAAAGCCGGACACACAATCACTCAGTTTATTGAAAATGTAACCCTTTCTCTAATGAAGACACACGGCACTCCAAAGCTTCAAGGTAAAAGACTGTCCTCACATTTGGCAAATATAGGTCGCTATGATAACATTGGACACTGGATAGTATACATCGAAAGAGAAAGAAGATGCAAGCACTGCGCTGGAAAGTCACTTTCAGTGCGAAAAGTGCGACATAGGGCTTCACTCAAAATGCTTCAAAGCATATCATATCCAGTAGCACAAAAATGATACTGATTACTAATTGAAGCTAATTTCAATATCATACTAATAAATAGCCACTGCATTTTCTGTATGTATGTATTATATGTATTATATAAATATATTTTTGTGTGCATAAATATCAGCCACTGCATTTGGTGATTTCAGTGTAATAATTTTTATGAAGAGAATTGTAACGTCTTCTAAGCATAAATGACAACTATTTAGTTCCTATCCGCCTAGTGCCTGGCGTCCGTTAAAACGGACACCTTATATCTTGGTAACTAATAAAGATTTGAAAATAAAACTTTGTGTAGTCATTTACATCCCTTTTATTAGCCTCCGTTTGAATTTTCAGCAAAATCATCCCAGTAGATCAACTTTCGGCACTAATGGGCTAAAGAAAAATTTGTATTGAAACAAAATAATTGGGTAAAAGAGGAAAAATGAATAAGTTACCCCTAATTTAATTTCTATTTTGTCTTAAAAATCATATTAATGCTTTTTATGTTATACTTTAAGGATAAATTTGTATATTAAAGTTAAATTTTGTTTTTGTGTTAAACTTAGTTTATCATATTCGATTTTTCTTCAAAAGATCGCCTACCAAACGTCAAATTGGCCTCGTGGTGTTCCATCATAAGCTCTAATAGTAGCCTTGTCCTTTCTTTGAGACCTTGTCGTTCTACCCCCTGGCCCTATAAACATATTTGGTCTACCAGGAGCTGGTAAGTAAAAGCCGTGGGTAAGGCGGCTTTGGTCAGGTGATGGTAAGTAATGCCGCAGGTACGGCGGCTGTGTAATACTGTTACTGCTGAGAGGTCTTAAGGTCTAGACGATTGGTTGTAGCCCTCATCTCGGGTACGTGGTGTTGATGGGATGAGCTCCTAAAAGTCTATACTTAGACGATTGGCGGCTGTGGTGATGGTTGTAGCCCTCATCTCGGCTACGTGGTGTTGATGAGATGAGCTCCTAAAAGTCTATACTTGGTTGTAGCCCTCATCTCCCCATGTGCTGGAATGAGCTCCTAAAAGTCTATCGTGGTTATGGTGATGTTTGTGGTGAGGTATTCTTTTTGTGTGGTAGTTATTCGGCATGCTCGTATATATTTTGCTATTGGGACTTTACATGCATCTGTTTATATACGTAGTGTGTGTGTGTGTGTAATAATAGGGATCTATGAGCGTATATATAGTCGGGGAGTGTATGCGCGTTTGTGTGCGCTTTTAATTCGCTCAAAGGTTATTAATATATACAAGCCATTTATGCCTTCTAAGTCTTCTAAGCCAACTGACGAGTTAAGCCAAATGGCTGATTAAGCGAAGTGGCTGATTAAGCGAAGTGACTGATTAAGCCAACTGGTTGAAATACATTTATAAGCCACCTGATGCTGTCAAGAAATCTTATTATGCGTCTGGCTGCGCCAGACGTAGGATGCTGTCTTCCTCTCACTCTTAAGTTCGGTATACCCCTTTGGGGGGTTAGGCCGTCCCAACTTCTCCCCCAAAGTCTCTTCTCTCTCTCTCTCAGGGGGAATTCCCCTTTTCTTTTTTTTGTGGCACCCTGGGGGATAGGGGGTTGGCACCTTGCAACAAGGGGAAGGGGGTTGGCACCTTGCAACAAGGGGAAGGGGGTTGACACCTTGCAACAAGGGGAAGGGGGTTGGCACCTTGCAACAAGGGGAAGGGGTTGGCACCTTGCAACATTTGATCAACATTGCAATTGCTCTGCACTCTACCATTTTGCAGCCATACTACTGCGGACAAAGCAAAATATCGATAATCTAAACAACTTAACCTGACCTAGCGTAACTTAATCTATGCTAACCTATGTTAATATAACTCACAATAACTTCACGATTTTATGTTAAGTCGATCCGATGTCGTTAGCCCGGTAAAAACAATAAAAATATTTAGGGTTGTTTAACATCCCTGGTAACAACAAAGGTCATGTGACGGGGGAAGGGGGACCTACAGTTTTACGCGGGATTCGAACCATGTAAAGGTCGCTACATTATCTGGACACAGAGGAGGGTCAGCCATTCAATTACTAGACAGACCCAAAGTCACTTAGCCTTCCTTATCTAACAAAGAAAAGTATTATCATCTGCAGTAGTTGTAAGCTTTATATCGAATTTCAGTGGTTCAGTTGGCTGTAGATTGCACTCAAGGGGGATAGTCCTCGGTTCGAGCTCCACCACCTGCCCCGTGGTTGTAGTTAGGCTTGCCATTTACTCGGTGCCCGAGCTCGAGTGACTCACATGCAGTTCATCCCCAGCCCCCTCCGTGTGGTGAAAATGGGGTTCTATATGGTAGCAGTTACCGAAATAACTAAATAATCATAGCCACTTTTCTTTCATAAATTAATCATTTAAGATTATTATATATATATATATATATATATATATATATAATATATATATATATATATATATATATATATATATATTAGTCTATTTTTAACTTTTAAAATATTTTGGGATACCCATGATTTTATTTTTAGCCAAAATTTACGAAATGAAATAAAGATGAAAAATAAGGTGAAATCTCATCCACTCCAATTCGTTTTAGTTCGATTATGTATTTTAAATTAATTAATAAGTTTTATTCATGATTTATACTCATATATTACTTAATCGTAATTACCTATGAAGTGCTACTTTATCTTTAATTAAGAGCCAAATTAAATTAAATAAATAGTTCAAATGACACTTCCTTATTTTATGTTAAAATTATAGTAAAAAAAAAATTATAATTTTTTTTTAAATGAAGAATTATTCATTCATTATTTACAAAAATGAATCGAGTGTCTACATTTTCAATAAAAAATGACTACAACATTTCAGTTTGAGTTAACATTATCCGCAACATCAAGGAATGAAATCGAATTCCATTTTTTATTTTTGGAAACTCGTTTTTCACGAACACGTTGTTCATTTATTCATTGAACTATGTCCAATATCCAGTTGATTATGCGCAACGGCCAGTTGACTATGTCCGTAGTTCTCTAGCATATCGCAATAAATAAATGGCTTTTCGAAAAATATTCGGTTTTAATATTTCTTGTTTGTTACTGCATTGACAGGGCTACGCAGTGGCCATGCAGCAACACCGCTTCCAGTTGTATCAACGAGGTTAAGCGACGTCGGGTGTGTTAAGTAGTTGGATGGGTGGTTGTCTTTCCTACGTTCAAATGTATCGACGCACGGATGGTTCGGATCCCACGTAAAGCCGTGGGTCCCCTCAGTCACGTGTCCTTTGCCTTACGAAAGAAGTCGGCGAAGCCGCAAACATTATATTTACATCAATTAAAAAACTATTTTTTCCACTTCATCAGTATTGCAACGAAAAAAAAATGGAGATAACCATTACTGATCACTATTTAAATACAAAGAAATGTATTAAATACAAATTTATTTTTATAAATACATAATTATTACAACCAGCCCCTTCAGATAAGAGATAACGATTGATTAAGTTAACTATAAGTTATGATATTAACAACTTAACCCTTAAATCTATGATTTTTTTGTTACATAGTCATCTGTGATACACCACGCATTACGCCGGCTGCACGCAAGATCGTCTTGCGACTGACGACTTGGATCGTAATGACTCGAGTCGCGTGTGATTCTACATTGACAGAATGGGAGCCCCGCACACTGCAGCGACGCGACGCGACTCCCTAGCAGAATCGCCAACGGAGGCGGAGCTTGTACAAATGTACATCTCTCCCTAATGTGTATTTAAAACGTTGCGATAGAGATTACGAATTGCCTAATCACGGACGATGTTTCGTTTCTTTCAAAGGTTGACCAATCAGAGGAAGGAAAATACTCGTAGTTTTGCACCTTAAATCAGACACTACTTCGTTCGAATATAAATAAACAAATATGTATCATATGTATCTGATTACAGGAAAGAGTACAAACGAACGCATACACAAATACAGAAGAGTCGTGTATGTGTGGTATGCGTACGAAATTGCGACGATCTTGAAGTTGCACACACATCCCCTCACGACACGAACGTGCGTATCCCGACATTTGCGGTGACGTTGTGAATTATCTTTTTAAATACTTTTATCATGAAAAAAAGGCTTTAATTAAGGTTAGACTAGGTTAAGTTAAATTACCTAGATAAGGTAATATAAGGTTAAATAAGGTTTGGTTAGAGTTGTTTTTAAAATTGGATGAGTGTCGGGGATAAGAATTGAATACTAAGTGTAAAAATGTCGCGATTCTGTAGGGAAGCCAAACTCTGTGTGTGTGTGTGTGTGTGTGTGGTGTGTGTGTGTGTGTGTGTGTGTGTTTAAAACAAAAATCGGTGTAAACCCAAAAAACAAATAATCTTTATATATATATACACCTGCATATTTATATGAGAAAAACATTGCATACTGTATACGTAGTTTTAAAATTAATGATTACAACCTTCGAAATTACGCTACAGCACGCGCATGCGCCAAAAAACTTATGGAACGTAAGCACGCTATTATAACACTAACGTATCTTGGCGTGTTGAAAATTTATTTGGTTTGTATATCAGGCTTTGCAATACATATTGTACAGGCCAACAAATTTCTTTCTCTCTCTCTCTCTCTCTCTCTCTCTCTCTTACGTCATTAGATAGGCAATTTTCCATATCATCTCATACCAAAGATTTTTTTTTTTCCATCGTGGACTGTGCTTGGAGGCTCTTCGCTCGAACATTTATTTCTAACTTTTGTTCTCTTCCTCTCCTCTTCCCTTCTTGTCTTCTTTTTGCCATCAAAGCCGCTTTCTTCCTCTTTTGTCTTATTTCATTCACCCTTTGTTTCCCAAGTATTTTTCTTCTTGCCTAATATGAAAGGAATGCGCATGCAGATATTTTCCCCTCACTCTTTACTTTATTGTTCTATGCAAAATTTCCCCTCAAATATTCACTTATATATATAATATATACACACACAAATACATACATATAGAGTAGTAGAGTGAATGAGAGGATTGGCTGGCTGATGGGATGTTTAATCTCCTTCGCAACATCTAAGGTCATATGACGGAGAGGGCCTACAGATTTACTGGGTTCCGAACCACGGGTTGCTACCTTAGTCTGGACGCGGAAGACGGTCTCCCATCCAATTACTATCCGACCCAACGTCGCTTAACTTCGCTTTACGACACTGGCCACGACGTAATCTTTAATGTGAGGATAGTAAAAATTTAGTTAGTATGGTCGTAAAATTTGTGAAAAAGTTCTGTTAGGTTGGGTAGGTTGGTTGGTTATTGTGGTTATGGTCAAAATGTGAACCTTTTTCTAATGTTTAGTTTGTGTTTGACGTTTGGAAACCTTAGATGATGATACTGAAAATCTGTAAACCAGCTTTACGGAAGATATTTGTACTTTTCCGGGCAACTGTCCGCCTTCTCGGGAGGCAACTGAACTTGAGGCTACTCTTCGAAACTCCAACTTCGTTAGAGTTTCGTATAAACTTTGGGGACCTACTTTTGCATCTTTAGCTAGATCTACTGAGCTTCCAATTAACGCTGGTGTATATATCTACTGTAATTAGCTTCATTTTTTGTTTTATTTTTGTTGTTCCTTTGCTTTGTAAGCGAATGAAAATTATAAACAAGTCGTTAAAATTAAAGTACAGAGTGTTCCAAAAAGGTGTTCCCGAAAAGTATTTTATGTAACAAGTTCTTTTTGGGAACACTTTCTCGAATTACCCTGTACGCTGTAGGCACGAGGCGAACCCTTCTATGTCGTGTTGCATCTGCTGATATATATGTACAGGGCGTCCCAAAAAAATGTATACACACTTTAACAGCTGATAGCTCAATTGATGTTTCTTTCTTTCAAAGTTAAACCCATTAAAATTAATAATGGCAGTCAGACTAAGCTTTGAACAAAGGAAATTCATTCTAAAATGCTACTGGAAGTGTGAAAACGCAGTTGAAGTGCAAAGACAGTTTAGGAGGGAGTTTCAAACAGATCCACCAACGCGACTTACCATCACTCGAATTAGAGATAAGTTTGAAGCCGATGGAACTGTTCAGAATGTCCACAAGAAGTTCCGGAAGACCACGGACATCGACAAGCCCACAAAGCAAGAAAGAGTACTGGAAACGTATCACCAAAGTCCAAGAAAATCTGTGCGGCAAGCGAGTCGTGAGGTAGGAATTTCAGAATCGTCTGTCCAACGCATTTTGAAGCGCTGTCAATGGAAAAGTTACATTCCAAGATTAGTCCATGCTATTAATGAAGATGATCCGGACCGAAGAGTGGAGTATTGCGAGTGGTACTTGGCACGATGTGGATGTGGATGTGGATGTGGATTGGACGAAGGGGTTTCGTAGAATACCCTCCGCGTTCACCAGACCTCACACCACTAGACTTTTTTTATGGGGATACTTAAAATACAAAGTCTACGCTATAAAACCTGCAACAGTCGCTGAATTGACAGCAGCCATTGAACGAGAATGCACACAAATACCAAACGAAATGTTTCGTGATGTTTGCGATTCCATTGCTTCGCGTTATCAGCAGTGCCTGGACCAGAACGGACGTCAGTTTGAAAACAGGCGTTGACAAAACAATTAAATAATGTCTGTAGATTCTATTACATTTTGAAAATGAAATGTATTTTAATAAACACTGCCTTTATAAGTATTTAAAGTGTGTATGCATTTTTTTGGGACGCCCTGTATATTGGTAAAACCCTTAGTTATTATATGTATATAATCGTGGATTTTTCCAAATAAATGTTTATAAAACAGAATCACCTTTTCAGTTCCCCAACTTACGCACACCCCTTTACCCCATTAACCAAAAAAGAACGTGCAACTTGACGAGATTTAGGGACAAAAGGAGAACATCAAAGACACATGATGTTGGGACACAAGAAGACTTCCTTCGCTAACCTTACTAGCTCACTCCTTCCACAGAAATTTTGAGAGAGTCAAACTTCACCTATAACTCAAATTATCGAAGCACCGACGATCATTTTATATTAAAGGACCAAACAAGAAACTTACTGATTTCTACCCTTATCATCATCTTTGATCGAAAACATCATCACAAACCTTGGCTGAAGACTTGAAGGTACAGAAAAGGAACTTGCCCAGACCGGAAAGAGAAAAGTAACATCCGTGTCCCATATTCCCCAATGAAACGGGGGTGGGTAGGTGCAAGGGCTCGAGCTTGGACTACTGGAAGAAGAAACACGAATACAGTATTTTCATATATATATTAGTGGTAGACCGGATATCCGCATCATTTTTAACATCCGCATCCGCACTTCTGACTGCGGATGTTATGCGGATATTACCTCTAATAAATTATGCAATTTACAATTAAATTAGCTTATAAAGTAGCTTATAAGGCCCAGTCATGCACATTTCATGTAAGGTATTAATTATTAATGAACAAACAAATATATAAACCTCAAAATATAAATAGCTGATAACACAGAAATTGAATGAAACTTGTTTCATTGAATTTTCTGTGGCTGAAACTCTTGAGAAAGTTATTTTATTATAATGAAACAATAATATTAATTTTAGTTCTTATGTATTGCCTGCCATAATAGTAATATCACGAAATTTGAAAAATTGTCATATATTCATAATTCTATATTATATTGATAGATTAAATATCCGCATCCGCAGATGTTGAAAAAGTGACATCCGGTCCACCACTAATATATATATATATATATATATATATATATATATATATATATATATATATATATATATATATATATGCAGTAAAATCCAGAATAACGTGATCTTATTAATAAGCAAACAACCACAGGGAAAAGGAAAAAGAAACACGAAATCCGAGCGCTTTCGTGATATATTCACATCTTCAGGGAAAAACAAGTAATAGGCAGATTTTACAAAGTAAATGAGTCAAATACACAAGTGAAAAATTCCCAGTCGGCAACTCGATTTAAAAACCATAAAACATTCTAAAGATTTTTTCAATAGATAACTTAATCTGAAGGAAGCTAAATTATTGAATATAAAAACTATATAGATGAAATTAGACAATTAACATGTACAGACTCGAAATCTGTGTTCAATAATGAATATTTTAGGCAGAAATTTGGTATGGCGATGGGAAACCCCCTCTCCCCCATTTTAAGTAACTTATATGGAGTTTTTTGTTAAAGAAGATTCTGCCAAATTATGTTCCATGGTTTAGATATGTAGATGATGTTCTTTGTCTTTGGCCAGTATCTTTAAATCTCAATGAATTCTTACCCAAACTTAATAATTTAATTCCCTTTATCAATTTCACAGTTGAAATAGAAACAGATTCTTCGATCCCTTTTTTAGATGTTTTAATATATAGGTCTAGAAAAAAGTTTAAGTACAATATTTATAGAAAACCCACTAATAATTGCTCCTATATACCGTATTTTCCGGCATATAAGACGCACTTTTTTTCAAAAAAGGTCCCTCCACAATCACCCTGCGTCTTATAAGCTCAAGGTCAGGCATGTTTTTTTGTTTTTCCCATTTAATCATGTTTTAAAATGTAATGAAATAAATGCGTAATAATTTTTTTTTCGAAAATATGCCTGCCAAAATTGGGGTGCGTCTTATATGCCCGTGCGCCTTATATGCCGGAAAATACGGTACATTATTATTCTGCTCACCACATTAACGTAAAACGATCCGTTCTTTCTGCTTTGTTCCTAAGAGGCTTACGAATTTGTAGCCCAGAGTTCATTGATGACGAAATTAGTAAAATATACAAAATTGCGTTTGATTTAAAATATCCAAAGAACTGCATAGATAAATCCTTAAAAAAGGCAAAGAAAACCTTCTACGAAGTAAAGGACAAGATTCCTTATAACAAAAATTTTTTAGTGTTACCATTCAGGGAAAATTTCCTTGATCTGCCGAATCTGCTGAGGAATTTTAACGTAAATATTGCGTTCACAAATTTAGATGTAATTAAGAATTCATTGATTAAGAACTCCCCTTTAAGTGAACAGGGTTGTGTATATAAAATTCCATGCACAATATGTAATAAATTTTACATAGGCCAAACTGGTAAGTCCCTTGAGTTACGTATTAAGCAACATCAATATAGTATAAGAATTGGCCAAGAATCTAACGCCATTTTCATTCACGTAAGAGATACTAATCACCCCATTGACGGAAAAATGCCTCCAAATTAAGGTTTAGTAAATCTATTATTAGCAGAAATATAATTGAATCTAGTGTGATCAAGAATAATGTGGATTTGGTCATTAATATAAGCCCTGAGCTGTATAAATTAGACCCGTACATAATTAGAAAGTTGGCGTAGGGCCTATTGGTTTCTTGACCGCATTCTTTCCCCTTAACGGTTTGCTTTGGTTAAATATTATTTTAAGAACTGTTAACATTCTTATGTGTGCATTGTAATATTTCTTTCGTATATAATCTTTGTGTGCTTAGTGGTTTATTAGACTTTTGATCAGGTTGGCTATTGGGAGAGTTTTTTCAGATTGTTTGTAGAAGTTTGGATATTCTGTAAGATGTTGGCACCATTCCTTTTGTTTTCATTAAATTCTTGCCATTTAATTGCCTGCTTTAATTAAATACTATTTCTAATAACTGTTATAATAATTTTTGTTCTCTGTACGTGTTAATTGTCTAATTTCATCTATATAGTTCTTTTATATTCAATAATTTAGCTTCCTTCAGATTAAGTTACCTATTGAAAAATCTTTAGAATGTTTTATGGTTTTTAAATTGAGTTGCCGACTGGGAATTTTCACTTGTGTATTTAACTCATTTACTATGTAAAATCTGCCTATTACTTGTTTTTCCCTGAAGATGTGAATATATCACGAAAGCGCTCGGATTTCGTGTTTCTTTTTCCTTTTCCCTGTGGTTGTTTGCTTATATATATATATATATATATATATATATATCCACAGTATATATGATGAATTTCGCAATTAAACACGTGAAATGAATGAATGATGCAAACCCACAAGGAAAAAAAATTATTCGAAGTCCTTTCGTGTCTTTAGAAGTACACCTCGTCAGGGTGATTCCCTGACGAGGTGTACTCTGAATACACGAAAGAACTTGGAATTATTTTTTTTCCTTGTGAGTTTGCATCACACACACACACTGGTGTATATATATATATATATATATATATATATATATATATATATATAGCATTTTGCGTTGCATTCATTTGCATGGAAATTGCAAAGCCAATTTTCATATTCTTTAGCAATATTTGGAGTATCCCTCTGCTTAATAGACGAAAGTAATTTCTATTTGAAGCCAATGAATACTTGCGTTGTTTCGTTTAAAAACGATGTGAGAAACTGGTTATATAGAGTGTTCCAAAAATAACTGCAGAGTGAATTAAAATTCTTTATTAATATTTATTACGATAAATTATTGCGTGATAAGTAGCAATATAATAATGAAAATAATAAAAGGATTATATCGACATTAAATATCAAATATCGAGAGCGGCGTCCTTTCGTTTCCAATCAGTGATGAGTCACAGAAACAGGCACAGCGCTCATGCCTGGCAAATAATACGGCCCATTGCTATACCTCCTCTGTTAGTTATTATTATTATTATTATTATTATTACCAGCATCATCGGGAGTCGAATCCTTGACCTCAATGTTTTCACTTCGCCAATAAGTAAACGTATTAGCCAATGAGGAACGCGCGCTGCCCTCCACACAGAGCTGGACAAATGGTTTCGTGTTGGAAAACGCGCTGCTATTCATGGATGACACGAGAAGTCTCTGGTTTTAAATCATCAAGAGGGTGTGCCTCTCTTTAAATTTGTCCTAGAGAGGGTTATGTCGTGGCCAGTCTTAAAAACGCCTCCCGTCGATCAGCGAAGTCAAGCGACATTGGGTCTGGAGAGTAATTGAATGGGAGACTGTTCTCCGCGCCCAGATAATGTAGCGACACGTGAGTTGTAAAGTTAATATATGTATCTGGTGTCCGAAAAGTATACATATTAAATTTGTAATCCCAACAAGGAGGAAGAAAAGTTAGAAATAGCAATTTAAAAAAAATAATACTGAAAACTTATACCATGCTTACACTTATAGACGTGTAAAGCTTTCACATAAGAATAGTAAGGAATAGTACGTACTAGTAAAGGAATAATATAGTATTAATAATAGTAATAAAATCAGAATAGTAATAGTAAAATATACTGTAGAACAGACAAGGCTCTCTCCCTCCTCCGCCAGCCACTGCTCACAGAAAATATTGTAGTGCTGAAAGAAGATTTATAGGAAGGAAGGAAAAAGTATAATTAAAAGAATAACCTCAGAGTTCATTCACACCATGCGTACACTTATCTCGTGTACTCAGTTACGCATTAGAAGACAGCGGAAAATAGATGATATCATGAATACTAAACTACTAATCTAATCTACGCCATGCCTTTTTTTAAAGGATTTTTATTTATTTATTTTGTACAAGTCATCATTTCGTTGTTGCATCATAAATTTCTCCGTAGCCTGCCAAAGCCACAGTATTGAACATTTATCATATATTGCGTCCTTCGCAGAGAAATTACCTAAAACGTAGGAATTACCCAAATAATAATGTATTTCTATATAACACTCATCTTGTCTATTAACAAGGTAGGCGAGAGTCTGAGCGTGTTTTCTGTAACTGGATGTGTGTCATGTGTGTGTTTGCCAACTCTTTGAATTTAGCGAATTTTAACTTGGGTCTCCTGCCGTGAAAGGCGTTTATGCGGCAAGTGATATAGTGAGTTGTTCATACTTCGCGGTATGAACAATACAATCAGAGTAGTCTCTCTGAAGTGGGGGGGGGGGGCTAAGTGCAGGGGGGAAATTTTTAAACAAACAAAGGAGCACTGGTTTAGAGGGTACTCCAACTGGCCACATTTACAATTTAAAAATTCCCTATGCATACTGAAAATAATAGAGAGAGAGAGAGAGAGAGAGAGAGAGAGAGAGAGAGAGAGAGAGAGAGAGAGAGAGAGTGTGTGAACTTTGTCGAACCAACGGAATCTATAAATTACATACAAATACTGGCATTGCATAATCATCAGTGCCATAACTCTGGGCGGTCCATTGGAAGGTCAAGAGGCACGTTTGGCTCGCGAAGCAATTTAAGGTGGCTTTCTCGAACTTTAAGTTTATTACCATGATTATTTTGTTGGTGGTACTGCCGAGTTCTTCAAGTCTAGAGCTGACTTTACTGCTGTACAACGGAGTTTTTCAAGTTCAGGACTCATTTTACAATACTATTCGTTGTTAAATTTTACTTCCCGTTAACTGTATAATAAAATTTAATACTAATAATAATAATAATAATTACCACTATTATTATTATGATAACAATAATAATTAGTGATGCACCGATTCCATGAAAAAGTGCCGATACCGATGTAGATTCCTTGCCTATATTTTAAAAAATCAATTCCCTTCATAAATTTTACTAATCTAATGTGAAAACCTTCAATTTTCATGTTTTTACGGTTCAAATTTGTTTAAATGCTTTTCCTTAGCTCATTCCACTATACAGGGTGGCGCAAAAGTAAGAAACCATTGGCATATTTTAATGACTTGTTTTAATGTGTGTTTTGTTCTTTTCAGATTTGTTGTTGAGCCTACGGCACAGAAATTGGCAATAGATGAACGGGTGGAAATGTTTTAATGTGTGCAAGGCGTGGTAACACATACCGATCAGTTGCTACTGCTTTTAATGACAAACACCCTGAGATGCCACCAGTTGTTCAGACATCAGTTGGAAAGCTGTTTTTGTCTGTTCAATTTTTTATAAATATAGATTTTTTGTAATGAAAATTTTAAAACTTAAAAAAAATTGGTGAGAGAATCGGCTAAATTTGGCCGATGCCGATGCCCCAAAAATGTCCGATCTGCCGATGCAGATTAATCGGTACACCAAATATAAGTATTATTACTAGTGGTGTTATTTCCTTCAATTGGAACGGCAAAGGTTATGGGACTAGGGGGGGGCCCTAAAGCTTTACGTGATATCCGAACCACGGGTTGCTATATCATCTGGACGGAAAGAGTGGTCACCCATCCAACTATTAAACAAACCCAAAGTCGCTTAACCTCACTGATCTAACAGGAAGCGGTGCTGTAACGTGGTGAAACATATACTCATGCAAGTTCTGGTTAAAAGGCAGACTGTATATTGCATAGTTCATGATGTCGTGTAAATCCTTAATTAAAGAGTAGCTTTTACTCATCTTGGCAGGCTACGTCGTGGCCACGTTCTAACACCGCTTCCCGTTAGATCACCAGGGTTAAGCGACGCTGGGTCTGGAGAGTAGTTGGATGGGAGACCATCCTCTGTCCAGATGATGCAGCGATTCGTATTTCGGATCCCGCGTAAAACGAAGTCCTTTCGTCACGTGACCTTCGAAGTTACGAAGAAGGTTAAAGAACTCCAAAAATTCTTACATGCTTCATTACATTTATTTCACATAATATTTAACGATTTTCAATAAAAAAAAATACGTCACACTTTGACGACACCACCAATGCCGCTCCACTCACATTCGTGTCACGATGAGTTTGGTGTGTATCCTAAACATTGGCGCTGTTTCTTAAAGTATCCAAGAACACACATTTTTTTTTATGCAGGAAGGAGCGGCCAAGGACGAACGCCCAGAAAACGTCCCCATAGAAAGAAAAAATATATATATACACACAGTGTTCAAAAAGAAACCCTCTGTGTGTGTGTGTGTGTGTATATATATATATATATATATATATAAATATATATAATATATATATAAATATATATATATATACAGTAGAGGCACTCAATCTATTTTGCCCCACCCCTTTTTCTTAGCTAAATAATAAGCAATGGGGCTGAAATATCTTTTGGACCGTAAGTTTGAACTTTCTACGCTTCACATAACCGGATTTTTCCAGTTTGAACCTCCCTCCTTGTATAAAACCACTTTTAAACGCCCTTGTATAAAACCGATGGTTAACGCAGTTTCGAAAATGGCGTCTGACAGTGATGTGCGTCATAAACAGAGCTGTCATCGAGTTCTTAACCGCAGAGAAGGAAACAGTGGGAATATTCACAAACGTCTACAGAACGTTTACGGAGCTGCTGTTGTTGATCGAAGCACAGTTGGACGCTGGTCTAAACGTATGAGATCATCGGAGAGAGGGAGAGCCAGCCTCGATGATGAGCCATACAGCGGTCGCCCGGCATCGGCGGTGACAGCTCACACTGTGCAACGTGCTAACAGCATCATTCGATCAAATCGGCGCGTAACATACAAAGAGCTATCGCTGGAAGTAGGAATTAGTGAAAGAAGTGTGAATACGAAAATTCAGCAACTGGGATACTCAAAAGTCTGTTCAGGTTTGTTCCTCGCCAACTGACAAGATCACAAAGCCCAAAAAAATGAAATTGCTTCCGAGTCGTTGGTTCGATACGAGACAGAAGGGGATGACTTCCTTTCACGAATTGTGACTGGGGATAAAACTTGGGTACACCACTTTGAACCTGAAACAAAACGTCAATCCATGGAGTGGCATCACGCAGACTCCCCACGCGAGAAAAAGTTCAAAATGGCTCACTCTGCAGGAAAGGTTATGGCCACCATCTTCTGGGACATGAAAAGAGTGATTCTGGTGGACATTATGAAGAAAGGACAAACAATCAACTCAGAGGTATATATTGCTACCTCACAGAGACTCCAGAGACGTATAAAGCGAGTTCGACGACTCGAGAGAAAACTGGAAGACGTCCTTCTTTTGCACGATAACGCAAGACCACACAACAGTTCGCAAACAAGAGAGGCCATCAAAAAAATGCGATTTACTGTGTTACCCCACCCTCCATACAGCCCGGATCCGGCACCTTCAGACATCCATTTGTTTGGGCCAATGAAGGATGCTATTCGTGGAAGAAAGTTTCAGAGTGACGATGAGGTTGAGGAGGTTAAGAGGTGGCTCCAGCGGAACCCAGCGGACTTTTACATCAAGGAATAAAGGTCCTTGTTTCGAGGTGGAGGAAAGCCGTAGAAAAGGATGGAGACAATGTGGAAAAATAAAAACTTGTAAAAAAGGTATGTAACTACTTGTGTACAAAATTTCTGGAACTTACAAGGATATTTTGAAAAAAAAAAGTGGGGCAAAATATACTGAGTGGCCCTCGTGTACACACACATACAGTGTATATATATATATATATATATATATATATATGAATAGAAACGACATAAGTGTTAAGGAACGTTTCTGCACACGAGGAGGAGAGATAACGAATAATGAAAAATGAGGCGAACCGCCCGGGAATCGAACCCAGGGCCTTCCAATTGCCGGTTGGACGCTATACCATTATGCTACGGTCCGTAGCATAATGGTAGAGCGTCCAACCGGCAATTGGAAGGCCCTGGGTTCGATTCCCGGGCGGTTCGCCTCATTTTTCATTATTCGTTATCTCTCCTCCTCGTGTGCAGAAACGTTCCTTAACACTTATGTCGTTTCTATTCATTTATATACTGCGCGGTCATTGCAGTTATATGCATATATATATAATATATATATATACAGGGTGGGCCGTAAGTTTCCATACATAGGAAATTAAACGTTTGTTTTTATGTTTCAGATACCCTAAGAATATTCGTTTGACGTAAGATCTTGTTTACTGATGAAGCAAATTTTTACGTCAATGGAGAGGTTAATCGGCAAAACATACGTTATTGGAGTAATGCTAACCCTAACTGGCTGAGTCCGACGAAGATGCAAGGTGCCGGTAAAGTGATGGTGTGGGCCGGGATATGGGGTGACAGAATTATTGGACCAATTTTGTCAGTGGAAATCTTAATGCCGAAAGGTATCTTAACATGTTGCAAGAAGAGATTTTCCCATCCCTGCTAAACGAGGAAGGTAACTTCCCAGTTTACTTCCAGCAAGATGGAGCTCCACCTCATTATGGTCTTCACGTGCGTCGGTATTTGGATCAGCAGTTTCCGGATGCTTGGATTGGTCGGCGTGGTCCTGTGGAGTGGCCTCCCAGATCCCCAGATCTCACCCCCCTTGATTTCTATCTTTGGCGGCACTTGAAGGCCATGGTGTATCAGGAAAAGATACGAGACATAAATCATCTAAAGGGACGTATCACCAACGCCATTACAAGCATAACGTCAACTGTGCTAATGCGTGTTCATCAACAGTGGGGAACACGTATTGAAATGTGTTTTCAAAACAATGGCAACCATGTAGAGCATATTATATAAATAAAAATGGTTGTCCATAAAAACATGTTTATTTTTCCTATGTATGGAAACTTACGGCCCACCCTGTATATTAGATTTCAACGTAGAAATGATGCCTAAACAATCAGATACGAAAAAGCCCCAAAACAGACGTACTCATCCTGACGTAAATGTTCACTTTAAAAATGACGGAGTAAACATAATCCTCATGACGATGTCAAACAAGCTCTGCCCCATTCAGTACTTAAAATTACGTTACTTCAGTCGTATTTAAAAAAAAAAAAGTTTTAGACTTTCTTAATGATTTTCAGAATTACCCAAATAATGTGTTGTGATTTTAACTACGTAAGAAGAAGTAAAAGTTTATTTGACACGCTCTGCATTAACCCATTAGTGCCCACTGGTAGAATTTCCTGATCACCTGAAGATCAGGGCCCCCAGCCTTCTTTAGTAAGGTTTATAAGGCTAACTAACGAAAATATCACGACCTAACCTATCAATCGTCAAGGGCGTACAGTTGACCTAACGATTGGTTAGGCGAGGTCGTGATATTTTTGTTAGTTAGCCTTATAAGGCTAACTAGAGGTGGCTGGGCCCTGATCTTCAGGTGATCCGAATTTCCTACCGACAAAATTGTTTGTCATTATTGCGTCACTTTTTCTTGTATTAACGACAAAAAATTTTGTCGGTAGGAAATTCTACTACATGGGTTAAAATGATTTATTAGTTTTCAATATTAGTCACCCCTGCCACAAAACTCGTATAAAGCGAAATATTATGATAAATTTTGTTAAAACTTGTTATCATCATCATCATCATATATGTATATACAGTTGCGCTCATACAGTAAGTATTAGTAACAAGAAACATTTCAGTTATCTTCGTCCTTATCTTTTGTACCATGCACACGATAGTTATGAAAAGTTTACCATTCGTTTGGAAAAAATTAACGAATGAAATAAATTAGTTCAACTCCAACGTAAAATGTAAAACAATAAAGAATTTGAGGAAAATAAAAAAAGTTAAAATGCAAAAGTTTTCATACATTTATTTACAGAATTATTTAATATTTTGTGCGACTTTGGCTTGAAGATTTTTAAATTTTTATCAGTAGTTGGCTGTTTGTTGATGAGCGACTGTTGGCAATTCTGAATTCTAGAATTTTCTTTGTGAATCTGCATGGAAGACGGATGACTGTACAGTGTACAAGCCATTTGTAAGCAATGGGTCGTCGAAATGAAGAGCTGTCTGAAGCTCTTAAAAGATCTGTTATTTCTGCGCGCGAGTCTGGAAAGGGTTACAAGAAAATAAGAGAACTTTGAATTCCGTAAAACGACGGTTGCTCAGAGGCGTACCGAAGGGGGGGGGGGGGGCGACAGGGGCGATCGCCCCCCCTTGAGCTAATAAATTATTATTTTGATTATTTTTACGTATTTAATTTACATATTCAATTACATATTTTACATATTTAATTTCATGCGCCAATCGAAAAATGTTAGCTAGCTTTCTAGCGATTTTGTTTCATGAGTATTGCGTTATTTTTCATGGCACCTGGCAACCGCAGTTTATCGATTTTTGTTTACATTCATTTAAATACTGTATTTAGTTTGTGAACTTTCTAAATTTTGATAATTTTAAGTATTGATTAAAACTTTGTGTGTATGAATGTGTGTGTGTGATCATGTGTGAAGGCCGCTTGGTCTCAAACATGTAACCAATAAATGAAATGAAACATTAAGTACGTTATTTTTAAAATATGTTATTCAGTTTTTTACACATTTTAAAATTTAGTTTCAAAGTTTTCATTTAATTTAAAACTTTTCACATTGTATTGCACACACAAAATTTTGTGTGGATTTTGTTTGGATTTTTTATTTCATTATAATGGACTTTAATGTTATGGTTAGTAATAATTCCTATTTCTATTTGTAACTTTGTGGAGTACTATTTGCAGGTGTCACAGGACTAAAGATAATGGACCTTTAGAAATTTTTCAAAAGAAAAAATGTCCAAACTGACAGAGGTTCTACAGAGCATGATGATCAAAGTACTGTTAATCCAGTAAAATTGATAGGTTACAACAGGATGAGAATGAAAGTGAAAAAATTTCGCCGACTTCGGCGCTAGCTCTTGCCTCCCCTACTACTAAAAATCTAAAATGGCTTAGGATCCCGAAAACTCTTAGTCCGGCCCTGAGAATAATTTTCTTTTATAAAGGTAACAGTCCAAGGAAATGCTTAATCTCGAAATTAGCACTTTTTTATTCTTATGTTAATGCAAATCTGAGCATCCTAATTGCAGTTTGCATTGAATATTATGTTACTAATCAGATTTTTATCATAATTTTTATATTTTTTATAATATAATTTTAGATTTTTATTCATAATGTGTCTTAGCAGTAGCTAGTTAATCATCTCTAACTGAACGATAAGCTCATCATGAACGTACATAAAAATTATTTATCTCTCTCAATTATACTTCTACGATTAGTTCCAAGTTCGCCCCACCCCCCCTTGGCAAGGCAAATTTCTGGGTACGCCCCTGCGGTTGCTGCAATTATAAAAAATGGAAAGGCTTTGGAACAATCAAAAGTCTACCAAGGTGTGGAAGACCTTGCAAAATTTCAGAACGTACAGCTAGAAGGATTGAAAGAATGGCTGCTGCAAATCCACGAGTGACTGATGGTGGTAGTTTGCTTCTTTGGGGATCTTTTAGTGCGTCTGGTCCAGGAAAGCTTGTCGTCAATGAAATCTTGAATTCGAGGAAATATCAGAAAATTTTAGAAGAAAATGTGTTGCTTTCAGTTCGGGAGTTGTGAATGGGTCGCAACTGGGCATTGCAACAAGATAATGATCCAAAACATGAAAGTAAGAGGACCATGAAATGGTTTCAACAAAAGAATTTCAAGCTTCTCGACCAGATCTCAATTTAATCATGAATTTGTGGTTTGATTTGAGAAAAGCTATCCGCAACACAAACCCTTCGTATCTGAATGAATTGCAATAATTTTCTTTAGAAGACTGGGCTAAAATTTCTACTGAGAGATATCGAAACCTTGGAGAAAAATACCCAAAACAAATCAGTGAAGTCATTCAGGGAAAATGTGGACACACAAAGTATAAAATAAGTTTATAAGTAAATGTACAAAAATGTTTGTATTTTAACTTTTTTAAATTTTCCTCAAATTCTTTGATGATTTACATTAAATGTTGGAGTTAAACTAATTTTTTTATTTGTTAAATTTTTCCAACGAATGGTAAACGTTTCATAACTATCGTATGCATGGTACAAAAGGTAAGGACGAATATAACTGAACTACATCTTTGTACGAATACTTTGAGCGCCACTATATATATATAAATTATTTCACGAAAGTAACACGTGAAAAATATTTATGATGAATAAAACCACGAAGGAAAGGAAACAGAGTGGTGCTCAAGCGCTTTCGTCCAATGACATCTTCAGGAACACTGAAGTAAATAAAGAGTTCAAGACTATATATAGGTTACAAAAAAATTATATAATAAATATAGAAATAAAAATTATGTGGAGGAGCATACAAATTTGTAAGGAAAACTACCAATTTTAGCACTTTGCCCGAATTCAACACAAGATCAAATGGTTGTAAATAATCCATTTGACATTTGATCTTGTGTTGAATTCGGGCAAAGTGCTAAAATTGGTAGTTTTCTTTACAAATTTGTATGCTCCACCCACAATTTTTATTTCTATATTTATTATATACATATATACTGTATATATTTTTTTGTAATCTATATACAGTTTTGAACTCTTTATTTACTTCAGTGTTCCTGAAGATGTCATTAGACGAAAGCGCTTGAGCACCACTCTGTGTTTCCTTTCCTTCGCGGTTTTATTCATCATATATATATATATATATATATATATATATGTGCCCACATTATGGACACCACTTTTGAAGGCTCGGTAATTTATGATTAAGTAGGTTGATGAAAATCAAGAAGTTGATTACTGCACTTGGAGTCACCATTAATCTTTCAATAAAAAAAAAAAAAAAAAATTTCCCTTCAATTAAGAGAACAGACAAGTGTTGAAGTAAATAACATTACAATCTATTAAACCGAATGTGCAGTAATAATTTGATTGAATTTCTGAAATTAAATGTAAATTACAATGAAAGACAAATGTGACGATTAATCAAATACGATACGATACTTGCACAAAAATGCAATGAATATAAAATAAGTTATAAACGGTTTGATCAGCTATGAATTAATTGTCAGTATGAGAACATAATGTCAAACTGCAATAACAAGTTGCAAATTACGATATTAGTTACTTTTCAGCCCAGAATGTTTCCCGACAATTTTGAGGGGTTCTACATTAATGTCTCAACAGGTACAAAACATTTATCAATAACATTTCCGTCACAAATTTTAGTTTACGAGATAGTTATTTTGTTGAAAAAAAAATTTTTTGGAAGGGGCATTCTATCGCCGCCATAACAGGAGGCGGCACCATCTAGCGACGAACTATGTAAACATTTTTGAGGTAGTCAATCACAGGCCTCTATTTCGTCACGTGACCTAATCCAGCAAATCACCGACCGATCTGCTTCCTTCTTCATCTCCTGTTTTCAGTTCAAATTCAGAATCGACATGGCTGTCCAGTGTAACCAGTGCCCTCCCGTTCCAGCTCGCATTTTCACACTTTATTTTCAAAATAACGAAGCAAGGTAGGTTAGGTTAGGTTTGGTTTTCCATGAAACCTAGGTTTTTCTCATGGTTTTTGATGTGTTTCACGACATTCTTACCTTCATTTTCGTTGGAAATGACGAGTTTTTCACCCCCCAAAAAAAAAATTCCCCCACAGGTTCCCCAATATTGATGGGGTAGGGGATGGGGTATATCTTAACAACTGGTCATTTCCGACGGAAATGAAGGTCAGATTCGCATGAATCACATCAAAAACCATGAGAAAAACCTAGGTTTCATGGGAAATAGTAGTCTGGGCTGAAAAGTAACAATTACCCAAATTACATTAAAGGGAACATTAATCAAATAATAATTGTTAGCACGCCTATGGGCGTTGAATTACTACAGTCTATACCAGGGCCGGCCAACCCCATGCCCGCGGGCCAATAGTTGCCCGTTTGACTTTTGGAGGTTGCCCGCCTCAGAAATAACAAATAAAAAAATATATTAATTCTATAAAAAAATTAAAATAAATAAAAAATAAAATAAAAAAAAATAAAAAATAAATAAAAAATAATTATTATATGCACAATCAGTGATAATATACTGTTTGTTTTAGACGCCAATATTTCCCTACCCTTCAGGATCTTAATGACTTTGCTACCACCTCGACGTTGTTTCTTGTCGATCGCTTTACCATACGGAACATTGTATTCAGAAGTAAGTTTTATTTGTAATTTTTAAGATTTTGTATTTGGCAAAAGTTTAGTATAAATTTACTTTGATAAACGGTTATTTACAGTTATTAATTGTGATATTTTAATGATAATGATAAAATATTAAGGTGGCCCGAGTAGTATAGCCGAAAAAGGGGAGAGTGCAAGAATGTTGCAGGTTATTATGTAATGTTGCAAAGGGGGGTGGGGGTTGTTGCAAAGGGGGGTGGGGTTGCAAAAAAATATTTAAAAAAAGAAAAAAAAAAAATTCCCCCAAAGGGGGGATGCTGCAGGTGCAACAAGGAAAACTTGGAGGCGGCGTTATCCCCCAAGAGAAAGAAGGAGGAGAGAAAGGAGGAGGAGAGGTGTTCACCTGGCAGGAGCCAAGTGCACATTAAGACTTCAGCCGAGTAGGCGTTGTTTTATAGGCTCCTAATCAGCCAGTTGGCGTAAATGGCTTGAGTTGCCAGATACCGCGATACCATTGTATACATTATTATACTCCTAATCAGCCAGTTGGCTGTAAATGGCTGAGTTGCCAGATACCTCTTTTTAGCAGTATTATTGTATACATTATTATTATATACGCCTAATCAGTCAGTTGGCTGTAAATGGCTTGAGTTGCCAGATAGCGCCATGTATTCATTTAATCGAAGACATGAGTTACCAGATACCATTGTATACATTATTATACTCCTAATCAGCCAGTTGGCTATAAATGGCTTGAGTTGCCAGATACCTCTTTTTAGCAGTATTATTGTATACATTATTATATACGCCTACTATTATAGACTCCTAATCAACCAGTTGGCTTAGAAGGCTTAAATATTGCCAGATACCGCAATACCGTTGTATGCATTATTATATTTGAATACCGGTAGTAGAAGGCATAACAATTAAGTAAAACAACATTGCATCATTCTGTTTATTATAAATATATAGAAAATAAATATACATTTGAGGAATATGCATATAACAGTACAGGAAATATATACACACAATTATGGATATATATAAAATAAAATATACATTTCAAATAAATATACACCAATAGAATTATGTACATAACAGTACAGGAGAAATATCACGCAAAATATATATATATATATATATATATATATAATATATAAACACAAATCAATAGAAATACGGTATGCGTATAATCAGTACAGGAGAAATGTCAAGCAAAATATAAATACAATTCACTTTTTTTTCAAAATACTAAACTCGGTCTTAATCGAGTTTACAATTACATCATTATTGCTCTGCATTACACAGTATATGCGGCTTCATAATATTTCACCGCTTAAAGTATAGGGAAACCTGTATTCGATATGAAGGGCTTTCATATCGTTCAGTACTATTTTTGTTCCCACTTTACAACCGGTTGGTAAGTCATCTTTAAATACGTCTAGAATACAATCAAAAGCACGCACAAAGAGTTCATCGTTAGCTACATTATTAAATACATGTTTATAAACACGCTTTTCCAATCGAGGGTTTATTTCTACCGACTCGAGCTTTTCAATCGTGAACTCACTCAACATAGCGGCAATTGAAATAATCTTCTAAATCGTTACGACAACTGCGCGTTATATAAAGAAATAGTTCTTCAGGGTGAACGGTGTAGGTGAGCTCAGCCTTGAACCGATCAATTGCTTTGTACCAAAGTTCATGGTATTTCAAAGAGTCAACTTTTTAAATAAACGTCCAGCTCTAGACCATTCTCACCAGCCCTACACTCTGTAAACCCATCGAACAGAGCGGTGTAGGCGTATTCAAGTACTGTATCAAAATAAAGCATGTCCGTAACACGCGCGTCTAATATAGGTTTCAGCTTACGGAATCCGACGATTTCAAACATTCTGTCGAGGATGAAACGGTTTCGCGTAGGAATAAGAGCGTTATTATCAGAAGCATTCTTCCACATCAGCCGTATATCAATACACGGCCGATCGTTATTTATACACAAGGTACATACAACGGCGTATGAGGGTGCGTCACTAATCTGCTCTCTTCTTGTACCTACGTTAGCAGGTATTTTATAACGATCTTCACTCCACTTCTCAACTATCACAAAGATTCTATTCATCTCCTCGATACTTAAATAAACCCGTTTGTTTGTCGGTCTACATTCCGTTTCCAGTACATAGCTAATGGTACCGGAATTAGGCCTGAACACGCGGAACGATTTCGTCACGGACACATCGTACGAGGCGTTGAGAATGCTGCTCAAAGGAAGTTCCATCGTATTCGAGGAGCGCACGTCCACTCGGTTCAAGTTCTGAGATAACTATGAGCCTGTGAGGCACGCAGGTAGGCAGGAATGGTTCGACGGGCGGCTGACTCGATGATACGTGAATGGGCTTGTTCCGCGAGTCGAATTGTTGTACCGGTACAAGAATATCACTACCAGCCTACGCACCAGACAGTTTGGATAAGAACTAGGAACATTTTATGTTTTACTAAACATCTCCACACTCCGGCGCACTATTTGAGAGGAACATATGTTCATATTTTTCCTTTCTGCCATCAAACGATACTCGTCTCTAAACTCTGTTAAAAATTCACGCAGGGCACTAGCCACAACCTCACTACGAACCTCATCATGATATACGTTAATATAGTGATAAAAATACTTAAGATTGTCCATGATCACGAGATTCACATTTCCAGTCGTAGGGTATGAGTAATCGACATGGTGTAGCATGACGTAATACCGCTTGTCACACCACCCATCAGCAAGACTCATTATCCATACCTGCTGCTTCTCTTCTGCACGCGTTGTTTCTTTTACTTCACGGTGTATGTGAGACTTTATAAAGTTTAGCTCTGCAGTAACTTCAGCACATCGTCTGTGCAACGAAAGCCTTCAACGGTCTCACCAGAACATCCGTAGAGTATTTGTACATCTTGGAACTTCGCACAATCCAATGTGTTTTTAAAAGAGGCATAGGAGGGATGAATAGGAAGTTTTTCGGTATCCACCACATCCTGGCACTTTACTGAATACCATTTCGTAAACGTTGTACAAGCAATATTAAAGGTAGCCATTTGAATACACGTCTGATCTGAATACACGTCTGATCTCTCGGGCTTACTGCGGTCGACTGACCGCAGGGATTCCCAGATAGTAGCATGACTCACGGTCTTACAGTGGGCGGAGCTTAGAACTTTCACCTACACACACACACACACACACACACAAAAGGAGAAAGTGAAACGCTATTTGAAAACGATTTATTTAACAAACGAGATATTCAAGTTAGATATATATATATTTACAAATAGATACGATTATATACAAGACGTGTGAGTTAGAAGCATCATTGGTATCCAAAGGGTACGGTATCATAGGTACCAGGTAACTGGTAACGTTTCCTATAGGTGTTACGGCACACCATCGTACCCCTAAGTTCCTTCACGCCCCCCAGCTTCTGCGCCGAAAAATTGTGGGTGCCTACAATTAGTTGGGGAGGTTGTTCATCCAAACATACTAGATCCTTCAACGACTCAAAGTTAACAACCTCCCGATTCGCATGGTTGAGCGTAATACCCTTTGCCTTCACGATATATTTCTTCCTCCCCCCCTGACCCGTACCCCATAAGTCTTAGGTCCTGTTGAGGCAAAAGAGTCGGCGTATGCGTTGTCCCATACTCATCTTGATCTCATCAGTGAGCTCGCCGAGGAACTCCCCAATAGTGGGCATGTATTCACCCTCCCTCTGTGAATATCACGCTATCTGTATCGGCATACAATACTCTCCGACCAAGAGAATGCAATAGACCCCAAAGTTTATACGGGCGTAGGCTGTTGTGAAGCTGGCCACAGGATGTTTGTAACCCTTGAGGTATCTGTGGCAAATTCAGTGTGTTGTAATTTATACGTAAGTACTACCTACATTTACGATCTCCATGACCTCTTTATCGGGGGCATTGGCATAATCCCAGACATCGCTATAACTTTGTGCCAAATGAATGCTCCCTCTGCCGGTATTCTGCGCAAATTTCCCCATAGAGTTTAGACACAACTTTGCACTAAAGCGCTTGCCAGGATTCTTTACAATTGGACACGATCAAGTTGTATACCTTCGCGGTCGCGGTAACGTTGAATATAGGCAGACTTTATCTTCGGTATCAACTCCTCGCGGATACCCTGATGCCTCAACCTTATCCTTCAAAAGGTGTTTATATATGGTGTGAAAAGGTTGGGTAGCTTCTGAAACCTCCACACCTCATGTATCTCAGTATTCTATAACCATGGCGCACGGCTAGGGCCAACTCAGGACTTGTATATACGCCTCTGATCTTACGCTGGTGGGGTATATGGTTACATTCGCCGTTATCCTCTTCCGCGCACTTCACGCACAGGGGAAACATGAGCTTGTCGTCGATAACGACAGGTAAGATCGGCATCCATAAATTGCGTGGGGGGAGTACGTCTACGAAAGAGAGCCAAAGTAACGATCATTCAAATTTTTTGAAAATCATTGATGGAGGGTAGGCTAGGTCCCACCAGTTCTCAGGAGCGCCCACGGGGTACGGATTGCTCTTCATCACGTATGGGTAAAGAACAGAAATCGTAGTAATGGAGCTTCACGCCCTCCGTAGGTGGGAAGTATAGTCTGAAAGGATTTGTACGTCCTCCAAACAAGCTATCACCACATTTGAGAGATCCAACACATTGAACGCTCATCGTTTCCTCACGGTACACCTCGTCTGTCTCAATCCGTGCATCATATTCATGCTCCCACAAGACTTTGTGAGTGAACTGTGATCCTATAAGTTGATCGCGGTGCGGGTCGATGCAAGACAGTCGGCAGGAGGACCTACCGTGGATATCTCCGGTGATTCCGCACTCAGGACGGGGCATCCATGCCACCAGCAACCGTTAAAGGAGTACACAGTCTTCACACCAGTGACACGGTTTTCACTTAACCCATCAACCAAAAAACACGTCCATTAATCTTAATGGGTACTTCCCCCGTGTTGCGGGCGTGCTTTATGTATACACCTGTCTGTTGCTGTAGGTGTATGAGCCAGTAAATAGCCTTGTGCCCGTAACTGCGGGGATTGTTTCGGTGAATAATGGCTAAGGTGTCTTTCGGCATGAAAGTTATTCTTGAACACCGTAAAACATAATGATGCGATGGGGTTGCGACTTGCAGTGGATCGCATTTGAAACGGACTATGTACATCCTTCTAAAGGCCTGGAAACATACTCTAAGCACGCGCACATCATTCACGCAATAACGCTCACATTCATCAGCTATATTATTAGGGTACTTTCATTAAAACTGTCGTAGTATCGACCAAAGTCTTCACGTTCATCCATACAGTCAAATAATGTTTGGGGGGTGGTGGGCCTACGTAGTTTAAAGTCTCGCTGGTGAGGAAAGTGTAAGGGAAGTATCCTTGGAAACTTCAGCTGCACTCCATCACCTTGGGTAGCTTTGCTAATTACAAGGTGTGAATAATAAAGTATCTTTAAATTGTACATTGCCTTTTATCTGCATCTGTATTAATTTGTTGCCTCTTTTCAATGGATCACCTGTAAATATCTCGAGGATTCGTGTTCAAGCAACTCCTTATAAAGGAACTGCGTGTCAAACTTTGCCCCGTTATGGGCGAGAATATACACAGTCATTTTTTGAACTTGTCGGCTAACTTGACAATATAGGGACACAAATAGTTCACAGGACTATCGCTGACATTCGTTTTAAAAACGTTTGTCCGTTTACCACATTTGGGGCACTCGTCACATTCGATATCCATACACTCATCACAGATAGTCTGGCTCACAAGTAAATGTGGAATTACCTCTTTGGTTTCAGCGTTCGTATATGTTTCTATGTCGTAGTATACAGTTATACAAGGGTTATTTTAGGCTTAGCATCTTTCATATAACATACATGCTTTACTCCATCGCCTTATATTCCTCCTGGCATGTAGGACAGTGAATTACGTCACACTTGTGCTTAAATTTTCCCCAATTATCCATTGTGTGAAACATACCACATTCACAGATTCTCATTTTCCTGCACGTGCCAATTGATTTATGGAAATCAAAACAGCTATTATTGAAAAATGTGCGTCTACACACATCACAGTCCTCTTCTCAGCTTCAACTACACGGCTTTCACATTTGGTGCTTTTACACTGCTCACATACCATGTGACATTCTTACAATGTCTCACTATATCATCCGCAAACTCGAGGCACCCCTTACACAAATCATGATGTCTCCATATTTTCGACTTTTGTCATAACTCGCGTAAAGCCACCTTATATTACGGATGGGGAGATACGTTGTCCCTGACAATCCTAAAATAAGTAGGGGCCTTGTACGATCTCTCACACAGCTTTTAAAAAACATACACAGTCCTACGACGATCATCCAACCCAAACACAACTATGCGGACATTCATTTCCTGTTCTACCCTTCTCAGCTCTTCAGGACCCATATACAGTCAAATTCAAGTTCACAGTCTACAGCTAGTTTACGGGCACGCTCCACGACTGTAGGCAACCAAATTTTTTGAGTTCGTGTATTTGTACAGTAAACATACGTGCTAAGAGTACTGCTATAAAGCCGCAACCACGATCGACGTTTATATGCCGTCTATAAATAGCTTGAGAATTGAGGTTAAGAGTATACGGTATGGCACTATGACCCGCAACACGGTATACATGGTCAATATTTACCGGAAGTTGTCCATATTGAAGGCTATACTACTTTGGGCGGCTTGCATTATACGCCCTAATATATATTCTACATCTTCAGCCGCCAAAGTCTAAATGGCACTATCACCCAATAATCGTCTACATCACCGTCATCTGACCCGAATCCAAAGGACAGACTCGTCCTGACTTCACGCTCGTCACGATTCTGAAGAGTAAACTCTATAATATGCTCTACAACCCGGCGTAGTCCGCGCTCAATTCCACTGCTATACATGACTCTAGGGTCGACCCGACTCTATACCGATTTCTAGTCAAGGCTGGGGGTGGGGCTGCGGATCGCACAATTCCAGCGTTATACCATCCTCAACAGAACGGGGGGCGGCGGATGAATAAGGGGATATTAGGTGCTGCTGGGGGGCTTGTTGCGTAAGAGGTGAGGGTTGGGGATCTATTACGCTGCAACAGATGCGATTTCGGGCGCTTTATACCTGAGCGGGGGTCTCATACCTCCGCTTTGGGCGTGTTACCGGTATCGCTGGTGAGAGTTCAGGGAGGAGATCACAACTACACTGTCGTCGAGGTCATCCGTAATGATGGGCTGCTCTACCTCATCGTCATTCACGGTTCTGTGGGAGAAGAAATATAAGGAACAGCACTCAAAATTTGTAATATTTTGTAATGACCAACTAGGAGTGTGACGTGTTAGAAATGGACTCTGTAGAAAAATTCAGATTCACGAGTCCATCCACATGTATTATATCTGGACCTACAGGATGTGGAAAACTGTGTTTATGCTTAAAATCATTAAAGAAAAGGGGGAGATGTTCTCGAAATTTGTGCATAAAGTTATATGGTGCTATTCGACGTATCAATCAGTGTTCAACGAGTACCAAGATGATATTTGTTCCACAAAGGCGTATATGACGTTAATCGTTAAAGGGAAATGAACATACAATCATTGTAATTGACGATCTCATGTTGGAGATGGATAAAAACGTTTGCCGAGACATTTACAGTATTCTCCCACCATCTTAACATAAGCGTGTTCTTCATCAATCAGAATCTATTTTTCAAAAATAGATACATGCGCGATGTGTCGTAAATACGCAATATCTAGTCTTATTCGCGCAACGTAGAGATGTATCACAAATTGGGTATTAGCCAATCAAATGTTCCCGAATCAGCGTAAGGAGTTTTTGGAAGTTTATAAAGAAGCTACAAGCACGCGTACGGATATTTGCTTTGCGACCTTCATCCGCGAAACACGTTTAGAGTGCTTCTGCGAACGAATATATTCCAAACGAGCCTGAAACGGTGTATTTCCAGAATGACAAAGAGACTAAAGAAATACCGTGAATTAATAAAAATCTATCATCGACTGCCCCGGGCAATACAGCAGATTTATTAAAAATATCGATGCCGACTTTTAAAATGCATCTGTGAAATCTGTCTTACGTTATAAATTGCAATGTATCAATGAAAACATGAGAAGGCTCGCCTACGCCGCTACAAGAACATAATACGTGCACTCGCTCGTAAAAGCCAAACTGTAGCGAAGAAAAAACGAATTATGTACAAAAAGGAGGGTCATTTCTCCCCATCTTATTTTCAGTTTGGGTCCTTTACTGACTAGATTAATATAATGAAGAAAGTGGTAGTGATTCCCCACGAGGTGTACGCCTCATGCAAAGGAATCCAGACACGTATCTAGATCCCCGTAAAAGCAGACTTAAAGAATGGAAAGCGAATTGTTAGCCCTATTAAACAGTGAAAAAACACCTGATGAAAAAGAATCTTATTACAAGAAGCTCTGCAGAAATTTCTTCACAGGACGAAAATTATAGAGCCCTACAGGAGATTCCTGGGGTATTAGCACAGCACGGGGGACGATGGCGACATAGGATCTGTGCCGACGACACAGCTGACCAACCAAAAGATTAGCCACACAACATATCGAACATGTATTAAAAAACCCTCCCACTACATTGAGGAGTAAAGGCTTAAGTCTTTATAATCTATTGAATGAGGATCCCGCCATACAATGGACCGATACAGGGAGATCATTGTGGAAGGATCAAAGGTACAGGGATCGAATATCGTAGACATTGTCCATGATCTGGTGAGAAAGTGGGATAGGCCATCACCATCAGGATGGAAGCATATTAAAGCAAGACTACAACAAATAAATGTCCCTAAAACGTTGATAGGAAATCTGAACAGGTTAAAAGACTTGGAACATGCAACGCCTGTGACACAATTGAAGGCGCCGTCACCCCGGCGGTAACACCTTTGAAGAGGAGCAAGAAGAGGTTAAACCAACCCTACCCACGTGCCTCTAAAATACGCAAATGGCTAACGTATTAACTAAACGCTATTATGACATTTCTACCCCATCCTCTTACGGCGGCGTAGATAGACTGTACGTTTACGGAGTAGGAAAAAAAGATGTTGAAAGATTTTTGAGGGAGCAGGACGCTTATACGCTTCATAAGCCTGTGAGAAAAAGGTTTAAAACAGCCAAGACAACGGCTTCCTCGATTGATTCTATTTGGCAAGCAGATTTAACAGACATGCAAAGATATTCTGTGTATAACGATGGTTACCGCTACATTCTATTCATAATAGACGTATTCTCTAGATATCTGTGGCTAGTTCCTCTGAAAAATAAATCACCTGAAACAGTTGCTAAAGCCACCAAAACGCTAATGTTAAAAGAAAACAGGGTTCCTGGCTATTTTTGTACGGATATGGGGAAGGAATTTATAGGCCGTGCTTTTCAGAACATGTTGACAGAGTTTAATATCAGCTATTACACAACCAATTCTATACATAAGGCTTCTTTAGCTGAAAGAGTTCAGCGCACCATAAAGGAACGCATGCACCGTTATTTTACACATAAAAACACATACAGATTTCTAGACATTCTGGAATCATTGGCATCATCCTACAACCGCTCACACCATCGCACGATTGGGGCAACACCTAACGAAGTTTTAGAAAGAGGTACGCTCCCGAGAAGAGATGGATCACCACCACCACACACTGCGCGCTTCAAAATCAATGATTATGTAAGGCTGTCGCGTTCGGGGAATAAATTCGCAAAGGGTTTTGAGCAAGGATGGACACGCGAGATTTTTAAAGTTAGGGCTGTGAGACCTAAAGGTGAGATAATGATGTATTACATTGAAGATTTGAATGGGGAAGAAATCTCAGGAGGCTTTTACCGCGAGGAATTGCAGAAAGTTGCGTTTAATTTAGAAAAAAATGTGTTTAAAATTGAGAAAATTTTAGGAAGCAAAGGTTCAGGAAGGAGAAAAATGTACCTGGTGAAATGGCTAGGGTACCCAGAAAGCTTCAACACCTATATAAAAGCTGATGCAATAATGAAGCTTAAATAGTATGCAACATGGCTCCTAACCATTTCTACGTCACACTCCCGTCCTCCTCGTCCCTGTCTGTACCCTAACAACACACTAGCCAACTTTGTAACAGAACTCCATGGGCACATTGAATTGGGTCGTGATTCGTATGAGGTGGGGATATGCGAAATTCAGCTGGACACCGTCTTTTTAAATATTGAACATAAAGAAACCGTTTTTACGATTCTTAGAGACATTGACGAGTGTGAAAAAGCTGGGGTAGCTATGGATGAAACTATGCGCATCGCTCGGACTAAGATTGCACGGTATTACAGTACAGAAGTAAGACTAGGGCCGGGTCAATATGGTTCGGCCGAGGATGTTGTGAGAGGCTTAAACGTAAGTTTAAGAAACTCAAACCTTACGAATGATTTAGTATATGAAATCGTAAACAACCCTGCACATACTAATCCTAAAATCAAAGACTAACAGACGTCTTAAAGAACATAGAAAGTTCAAAATTCTAACCAATGGCCGCTATAGCGCAGCCTTCCAAAGAGACACATTTCACGAGACACAGTATAACTTGTCCAGATTAATGTATCAATTGAAGATGGAGAAATTGGCTGAAAGGTCCCCAGACATGTGCTATATTTACAGTAATATAGTGGAGCACCAGTTTGTTGGGGATACCAGGCACGCCTGCTGCGCATTGCTCACATCCCCAACCATAGAGGAAGGAGTTTGAGTATTACATATGACAGACCCCATTATGTGAATGTCGCAACTAATTTAATAACCAATATCACAATATATATAAGAACGATTGAGGGCGAAAACTTCCCATTCGGTAACGGGAGCTTAACAGTGAAGCTACACTTTCGACGCACTGAGTTATAATGGATAGAAAGCCTTTCACCGTCTATCGAGGGATGCGATACCAGCGCGGTAGTGGACTTGGATCCATTTTTTCATCCATACTACGTACGGCTGTTCCTTTGCTGAAGAGGGGTGCCAGATACCTTGGAAGGAAAGCGCTACAATCAGGCCTTAACACTGCAGAAGACATATTGGCCGGGGCTAAACCTAAAGAAGCTCTAAAAAAACATTTAAAGCGTACACGGAACGAAATCATCAAAGATGCAAAGAGAAAAATGCGTGGTGGCGGGAAGAAGAGGGCTCCCCGGAAGAAGAAGGGGTCACGTGGTATTAAACGTAAAAGGCTATCAAAAAAGAAATGCTGTAAGCGAATGAAACCTATGGTTGACCACTTTTTTGACTGATATAAGCTAAGGATATTGATCTCATGAATCATAGTTTGTTTACCACTTGTCGAGAGAGGAGTCACTATTTCGCCATGGCACGCTTCATCCACCCATGTAGTTCACAATGCTGTAAATCGGAGCTGTCCTTTTTTGAGCTCCGCCAACCCAAGTTTCTATTGAGCACAGTGACTTTATTACAATTAACCCTTTAAACACAATTAGTTCCCCGAGTGCACCTATAGAATTCGTGATACCCAGCTCAGGTCCTTACTTTTTTGATCCAAGCTGTGTGCACATGTACGCTAAGCTACGTATAGCCCATTCTGATGGAACGGTCTGCGATGACAAATATGCTGTATACCCTGAAACAAACTTTCTGCACGCCATATTCAACCAGTGTGACGTATATTTAAATCAGACCAACATATCGGCAGGCACGGGGTACTATCATCTACGAGCCTATTTGGAAAATGTCCTCAACTTTTCCAAAGAAGCGAAGGCTACCTTTTTAAGTGCGGAGGGATATTATCAAACTAAAGATGAAAATAGTATAAAGGACAAATTTAAAAATTCTAAAAAGAAAATATACGAGTGTTTTGGACGGTTGCACACAGATTTCACTTTCCAGGAGAAGTTGCTTGTGAACGGGGTGGATATGAAAATAAAGCTCACCCGCACGAGTCCTGAGATCTGCTTAAATCTGGATGCGAATCAAGAAGAGGGTGCAAAGCCCGTTGTGGTTCACATTATGGACACATACCTCCGCGTACGGCGAGTGAAATTAAGTTCACCAAAACAACTAGAAATTGAGAAAAATTTACTAAACGCTACAGTGAAATATCCTATTAACAGAGTGCAGATCAAACTATATACGGTTCCTGCAGGGTTGGCATCGAAGCAGATAGAAAACATTGCCCTGGGAAATCTTCCTAAAAGGATATTAATCGGCATGCAGGACCACGCTTCGGTGAATGGAAAATATAAAAAGAGTGCCTTTAAATTCGAGAATTTCGGACTTAAAAATATAACTCTATACGTTAATGGCACTGCTTTGGGTGGAACAATGGGTACGGACTATTCATCAGACGCTGTGTTACCTCTTTGTGCCAGAGCCTATAGTAATCTGACCCATATTGCAGGTGATTGTGATGAGCTTGGTAATGGGGTAACGCAGGAAGAATTCATTGATCAATTTAACCTTTACCCGTTTGACATTACACCTGACTTATCTGCTAGCGTAAATACCCATTTAACCCCACAGCAGAGCGGAAACATCTCAGTGCGGCTGGAATTCGCCAAGCCTATAGACGCTCCTATTAGTGTACTAGTATATCTCGAATCGCAAGCCCTAATAGAAGTAGATAGATTTAGAAGCGTTATCACTGACTTTTAAAATGGATGCTAATACACTTCAGAAAGTAATGGAGCGAGTCACACGTTCCAAATTTATCGGCGTGTTTGCGAAGAATGAAACATTGAGTTTGCCAAGTACGCGAGAATGCGGTAGTCTTATTGTGAACACAGACATCATCGGTAATGAAGGGATTCACTGGATCGCTGTCTATTTTAAAAATAGACAGCGCCTGTACTATTTTGATTCACTCGGTACTCAACCCTGGAGTGACCCTATTATTGTAAAATTTCTCGCTCAGTTACATATTCCCGAAGTTGTGTGGACCCCATTTCGCTGCAAGGATATTTTACTAATGTTTGCGGAATGTACTGCGTCTCATTTCTCATGCATATGTCAAATGATAAAGAATTTATAAATTTTTTAAATTTATTTGACCCGTGTCACACTCGCCGAAACGATGAAATGGTATGCAGACAGATAAAAAACCGTTTTCCAATTGTACGTACTCGTTGTATATTATAATGTTTTTGTTCGTATATTTGTAACGATATATTCTGTAGTTGTTTATTGTACTGATTTCTTTCATTTAATAAATTTATGAAAATATATTGTCTTCTTATCCCAAAAAGATCGAAAAACACTTACATTATTTCGGTGTGACATTGTTGACTGATCAGTATATCCTCCCTATTCCGAGATTCTTCAAAAGATTGTATAACACGTGTCAAATCCTCATCGGACCTTAAAGGAATAATGCTTTTAAAACATATACAGAGTATACAGACAGATCCCCATTATGTGAAGATATCTTTGGTTCGAGGAATGAATGCCATAAAAATTTCGATTTTAGCATAATGGGGTAACAAAATAACATTGATTGACATTTTTGGCGAGTATCTATTTGACGAGATACTACACCCCATCCATATATAAATTCTAATTATAGACACTTACATTTCTATGGTAGTCCCTTGCGTCGGATTGTAAGGAGCGTCACTGCACATATCTTCTACGGTTTGCGTTGTAAATAATTCATCACGGTCAACCGCATTAAAAAGGCTAATTGGTTAATGCTGCAGTATCACTCTCTTCATACAAGTCTGGGGAGACGTACAGGTCCATGGTGGAGGGAATGATTATTCACTGACGCGAAAATAGCTACTGTTACTCCAAACTGAAAAATATCCCCTTTTATATGCACAATCGCCAAGCTCCGCCCCAAAAGACCAGATGTTCGTAGTGATTGGCTGCCGATGTAGCTGGGTGGAGCTATGACGTGTACCAATCCGCTATAACGGGACCGGACGAGTAACATATATATATTTTCACCAATAGATTTAATGCTCGTATTCTCCTTTGAAAATTATTTGGTATTCGTATAGAACTTTGATACTGATTCCAAATATGGTTTCAGAATTTTTCTATCACCCATAGTTTTCGAGAAAATATTTACTCAGATTTCCCGCATCATTATTCACTAATGTAATCGAGAGGTTATAAAGAAATATATCCTAATTATATTTTAAAAGAACATTCGGTTTCAACGTTAAACTGTGGGTCTAAGGTGGGGTGAAAACCTTTCCAATTGCGCTAGGGGACAATTATTTGGTGTTTCATTTTGGCACTGAGTCAGGTTTCAGAATTTTCTAATGTTAAACTGTGGGTCTAAGGGGGTGAAAACCTTTCCAATTGCGCTAGGGGACAATTATTTGGTGTTTCATTTTGGCACTGAGTCAGGTTTCAGAATTTTCTAATGTTAAACTGTGGGTCTAAGGTGGGGTGAAAACCTTTCCAATTGCGCTAGGGGACAATTATTTGGTGTTTCTTATAAAACTTTGGTACAAAGCAATTGATCGGTACAAGGCTGAGCTCACCTACACCGTTCACCCTGAAGAACTATTTCTTTATACAGGGTGGGCCGTAAGTTTCCATACATAGGAAAATTTAAATTATGGTCTTCACGTGCGTCGGTATTTGGATCAGCAGTTTCCGGATGCTTGGATTGGTCGGCGTGGTCCTGTGGAGTGGCCTCCCAGATCCCCAGATCTCACCCCCCTTGATTTCTATCTTTGGGGGCACTTGAAGGCCATGGTGTATCAGGAAAAGATACGAGACATAAATCATCTAAAGGAACGTATCACCAACGCCATTACAAGCATAACGTCAACTGTGCTAATGCGTGTTCATCAACAGTGGGGAACACGTATTGAAATGTGTTTTCAAAACAATGGCAACCATGTAGAGCATATTATATAAATAAAAATGGTTGTCCATAAAAAAATGTTTATTTTTCCTATGTATGGAAACTTACGGCCCACCCTGTATAACGCGCAGTTGTCGTAACGATTTAGAAGATTATTTCAATTGCCGCTATGTTGAGTGAGTTCACGATTGAAAAGCTCGAGTCGGTAGAAATAAACCCTCGATTGGAAAAGCGTGTTTATAAACTTGTGTTTAATAATGTAGCTAACGATGAACTCTTTGTGCGTGCTTTTGATTGTATTCTAGACGTATTTAAAGAGGACTTACCAACCGGTTGTAAAGTGGGAACAAAAATAGTACTGAACGATATGAAAGCCCTTCATATCGATTACAGGTTCCCTGTACTTTAAGCGGTGAAATATTAAGCCGCATATACTGCGTAATGCAGAGCAATAATGATGTAATTGTAAACTCGTACAAGCATATCCCGTTATTTGAACAAAACTCTCTCTCTCTCTCTCTCTCTCTCTCTATATATATATATATATATATATATTATATATATATATAATTGTGGGCATATCTAAGAAATGGAGTCGAGAGAGGTTTTGTTCAAGCTGTCTATGAGAAAGGTCATTGTGGTCATTCGAGTTGGGCAGATTCTCGGAATTCCTTACCTCTAGCGAATTGAGTTTTGGTTAATTTCAACTTTTAATCGAATTGTTTCGTAAATTTTCATATTGTTTCAATTTTTTTCGCATGGAAAGAGATTCGTGTGTTTCGTAAATTTTCATCTCGATGCAACTTAGATATTATATATATATATATATATATATATATATATATATATATATATATATATATATATATATGTAAAATGAACCATAAATAATTCCCATATTCCTATATTATCTTATCCTTCATGTAATTCTTGTATTCACTTATATAGTCTCTGTATCCATTGTAAGAAAAAGTATCCATTTTAAAAATTCATGTGTTATATGGTTCATGTATAATCTTATATATTTAACTTTATATAATGCCTATACTCCTATGTATGTGCATGTGTATTCATTTTTACATAAGGACAAAAATCGCCCAACGCGAGTTTGGATAAAATATTTGATTCACTTTCAACTTTGCTAAATAATTGGTGACCTGTTGTTTTTTAAAAAATCTCATAATCATTTTTTTAGATTTCGCTTAATAAGGAATCCTGTTAAGCTTTGCAATGTTCACATTTTGTATACACTCTCTTTCGTTATAAACAATGAGATCATGTCTTGCCTAAGCATTAAAATTGTACATCTTAAACCTTAAAATTTCACTCATATGCATATTTTAGTGTAAAGATGCATAGTCCGATTTCCACTTTTAGTTAACTTGGCAGATCATGATAACATCAGATCTGAAAAGTCGCGGTTTAAGATAAAAATATGGTTTCGTCTTCAAATATTTTGTTTACTCGTTCAAGCCTTACCACACCTAAAAAATTTACTTATTTTTAAATATTGTGCAAAAATAATACAGCCTTCTTAGCATTTAATAATAATAATGTTAGCAGTTTTTGGGTATATAAACCCATTCAAATTCATCCATTGTAATTCAGAAGCTAATTCAGAGGCTGAGCACTACCTGTATTTTTCAGCAGTAAATTTAGAGTGAAGAAACTTTTTATTGTCCCCTTCGAGCCTTGCTCTCTTCAGAAAAACTTAGAAAACTTTCCGGATACGCTATAAGAAGAATCCGGAACCTTCAGCATTTAGATTGCAAATCTACCAGAGTCCTCCGAGCCACTATAGAAGAACTCGGAGAGTAACATAGTAGAAAAACCACTTCAAGGCACCTATCCGTTGCTTGCCTCCTAAACCAGAACCCCCGTCAATCCGAACCACCCCAGGGCCATAGACGGAGGGGTTAACAACTGGCGACCCTTTAACCAGGATCTTCACGACTCCAGGATTCTTCCAGTCCTCCAGACCCTTTAACCAGGATCTCCACGACTCCAGGATTCTTCCAGTCCTCCAGACCCTTTAACCAGGATCTTCACGACTCCAGGATTCTTCCAGTCTTCCAGACTCTGGAACCAGAACCAACACCCAGTTGACCGGCGTGTCACGACTTCGAGTTCGTCACATCCACCCGTGAACCGGTGCGTTACGACTCCAAGTTCTTCACGCCTACTTTTCATCTAGGAACAAGTGGCCAGCCAGACACGTCTTCAGGACACACCTCAAAAGGATTTCGCCATAGGAATCTTGTTAAGTACAAAACTCTTTTTTTAAAATAATTTCTAAACATTTGAAAAGTCATTATTATTAACAATTAATATTTAGTATTGAGCCAGAATTAACAAAAACACAGTGAACACTACAGACACCAGTGATACACTCTTTTTATTGAAAACAGTATTGTCACAGTTATTTAGTATAGTATAATTTTATTTAATGTACCAAACATAGTATTACCATACCATCACGTACATTTGAGTGAAATTTTGTTTACATTTTTATTTTTGTTTGCAATCTTTTCAAATTTTCCCCGAGTTAGGCAAATTGTTGTGCATTATTTTTTTTAGATAGTGTAGTTAGGAAAACCCCTTAAGTGATCATTCCATGAATTAAGATCGGTCAAGCAGACCTAATTAGAACATTAATAAGTACCTTCACATATGAGCGATTCAGACGGTGCGCTTTCTGACATCGAAGAATTACCTACACCCATTTTTCCACCTACCCCGCGCCCTTCAAACATATTTCCAAACACAAGTCAGTATGTCTCAGTCTCAAACCCCCGCCCCAGCATATATTAACTTAGGCAGATTAGTAAATCTTCCTCATACTGTTTTAATTTTAAGGGGACCATAGATAATCGTTTTGTTGAACCGCGCGTAAGACCTTGGTTGAGTCTTTAGAGCAACATTTCTTACGCGAGAATATTACCGATGATGATATAAAAATCAGAGAAGCAAAAAGATTTATTGACCCTAAAGAGGGAAATGCCCATGACACAGTCACTTACGTCCCATCAATTAGCGAAGCTATAACATGGGACGATTTTAAACAAAACCTATTAGAATTTTTAAAGAAATAACCCTTGCACAACCCTTAGCCACATTAGAAGCAGTCTTCCAAGTTAAATGGAAGAAAGAGGAACACGAGGATTTAAACATTTTATTACACGTACACACAAACTTGTAGGAGAAGCCCTCCGGGCCGCAGAAAATGCATGTGGCATAACTTTTACTTCGAAACAAAGAAATCTAATAGCAGCCACAACCATTTACCAAAACTTACCCGGAGCGCCTAAAAAAAAGTTTCAGGAGTTTTTAAATGTTGACAAACCTGTCAGTGTAGCCATAAACAAAACACGGGAACATCACCCCGATTTAGCAAACCAAACCTACCGAAAGGGTAGAGAAACCCCTGTACAGTATATTCAGCAGCAGCCACAACACCAATACCAACAGCAACAACAACAACAATATAAACCAAGGCAAATACAGGGAACACCCCAGAAACAAGCCCCCCAAACCCAGAATACACGCCCTCCTCCACAGTGTTTTAACTGTGATAGTTTCGGGCATATGATAAGTCAATGTAATTACCCCTCGTATTGCTCCCACTGTCACGAACATGGTCATCGCCGTGGCGATCGCCAAAAGTGTGCTGATAAAGCCCCTGCAGGGTATAGACCCCACTTTCAGAAACCAAACCAACCACGTCCCCAAAACGTATCCCAAAAGTCAACCAATCCCCAGAAACCAGTCCATTCCCAGCCTCAGTCGAACTACCAACCCAATAAATCACGACCACAGGGTCACCCACACTCTTACCCCATGTATAAACCCCAATACAACCAGCAAGGTCAACTAGTTCGGTACGTAGAAGTACCCGGGGAGGAATCATTTTCCCCAGAGAACAGTTTTCAAGAACACCCTTCAGCGTATGATATCCCCGTAGAATATGATCCAGGTCCTCCCATAGAAGACCATGTGATCCCTTTTTTAGACCCTACATTGGAGGCAGCAGTTCAACCTCCTCCCTCCTAAATTACAGTAGTAAGCCCAGATACGCACACAAACTCCCCATCAGGATAATAGGTGCGGACCTCTTAGATTTAATAATAAATTGTAGTACGGATAACCAAGATTTAACTGCTCTCCTAGATACAGGAGCACACGCAACGTTAATTAAGAAACAATGCGTAGATGAATTACTAGAGAGTACAATTATAAATATGAACTTAAGGCACCATCCTGCCAACTTAGAGGAGTTACGGGCACACCCATACCCACATATGGAGAAATTGAGTTATATTTAGAAATTGGAAACGCGGTATACCCCGCGAAATGTTGTATAGTGGACACAGTCGCCACCTTTCAGACAGACATCCTACTAGGGATGGATTTTTTTAACCGGAATCAATGGGAGATTTACCCAGCCGGAAAGTTAGTAAAGTGTCGAAATAGGACACACCATCTCCGCGAGGATGACAGACAACTTAATGCTAATAGACTTAGCTCAGTTCAGATTTCCGAAAGAAATAGGAAACCCCCTCTACTTGATAGCAGATCAAGTCGGCCGGTTGCATCCAGAAGGACAACCGCTCCAGAAATCAGACCCCAGGGTAATCAGTTCCAGTTGTTGAATCAACCCAGGCAGTTTCCAGACAGTCAGCTTCCAGTCAGCCAGCTTCCAGTCAGCCAGCTTCCAGTCAGCCAGCTTCCAGTCAGCCAGCTTCCAGTCAGCCAGTTTCCAGTCAGTCAGTTTCCAGTCAGCCAGTTCCAGTCAGCAGTTCCAGTCAGCCAGTTCCAGTCAGCCAGTTTCCAGTCAGCCAGTTTCCAGTCAGCCAGTTTCCAGTCAGCCAGCTTCAGTTCAGCCAATAAGGCAAATTTTAGTCGCTGAACCAGAATCAGATTCACAATTTTTCATATGCCCTACCGAGCATATAACAGTAGCACCTTATGAGAAGATTTGTTTCCTAGCAAAAGTAGTTAACAGTCAAGGAAAATTATTAGAGTCAGAGCGTACTCTGATTACAGAGAAAAGTAATTTCAAAAGAGATGTTCTTATTGCCCAAGTCCTTAGTCAGAGTCAGAATTCAGCTATCCCTGTTGTTTGTTTAAACAAAGGAGAAAGATCTATAGAATTAACTTCAAATCAGAAAATAGGAACTGTTTCCACAGTAGAAATAGATTCAGATTTCCCCATCAGTACGATAAATCGTGTTTCCAGTTCCTTAGAATTAAAGCCTTCAATATTAAAAGAAGAATATAAGAAATGTCTGAAGCACTCCCTTCAGGAGTCACCAGCTTTACAGGATCCCAAACTAATGGAATCACTTCTCGATTTCCTGATAAGAAATAAAGATGTGATTGCCCTAACCGGAGATCCTCTGGGCCGAACTAATTTGGTCCCTTTTGAAATCAAGTTGGAACCCAATTCCAAACCCATTTTCATTCCTCCCTATCGGGTTCCACATTCTCAGTTAGTCACTATTGAGGAACACATCAAGGACATGTTGGAGCAGGATGTCATTCAGCCTTCAGCTAGTCCCTGGTCCGCTCCTATGATTCTCGTCTCCAAAAAGGACGGAACATCTCGCCCTTGTATAGATTTTAGACGCCTGAATAACATTACCATCCCAGACCGTTTCCCGATTCCAAACATGCAGGAAACAATTCTGAACGTAGGGAAAGCGAATTTTTTTTCATCCCTCGATTTAGCATCAGGTTATTGGCAAATGGAGGTCAGTCCCGAATCTCGGGCATTACTGCTTTCTCCACTAACCGAGGCCATTACGAATTCCAGGTTTTACCTTTCGGAGTCCGAAATGGGCCTGCTAATTTCTCTAGGTTGATGAATATAGTCCTTTCCGACCTATTAGGTGTCGAAGCTCTCGTGTATCTTGACGATATTATCGTCTATAGTTCGGACATAAAAACACACTTTCAACGCCTTCATAATGTGCTATCACTTGAGAAAAGCACACCTTAAACTGAAGCTTGCAAAGTGCAATTTTTTACAAGAATCCCTGGTATACCTAGGATTCCTACTCTCGTCCACAGGAATTAAACCTGATCCAGCCAAACTCGAAGCCCTGGAAAGGTACCCTGTACCCAAGACCATCGACGACGCCCGTGCATTTATTGGTTTTGTCGGATTCTATCGGAACTTTATCCCCCAATTTTCGAATATTGCTAAACCCATTACTAATTTGTTCCAGAAAAATTCGAAATTTAACTGGGAATCCGATCACCAACATGCCTTTGAAACTTTAATTAATAAACTAACCTGTCATCCCATTTTACAATATCCTGATTACACAAGACCCTTCATCATAGCCACAGATGCTTCCTCCTATGGACTAGGAGCCGTCCTGTTACAGGACGTAGACGGTGTGGAATTACCCATTGCTTATGCCAGTCAACTTCTCTCTGCACCTCAACGGAATTATTCCACTACGGACCGAGAGGCCCTAGCGGTATATTGGGCTTTGAAAAAATTCCGAAATATCGTCTATGGCTACGATGTAACCATCAAGACTGATCATAAGCCACTCACGTACCTCTTCAAGGACAAGCTACTTGAAGGACGATTGAGTAGATGGGCTCTGTTGATTCAGGATTTTGCAGCGAAAATCGTATACAAACCGGGAAAACTGCAAGTTATTCCAGACGGATTGTCGAGACTCAAGCCCGACGCCCGAGTGAATAAAATAGGACTTCTTCCTGTGTTCGACTACGAGTGTCTGCAATACTCCCAACAACAGGACCAACACACCCAAACCTTCGGGCGCGCCTGGAACAAAAGGAACCATCGAAGGTAAAAGAACAGTACAACCTCAAAGATGGGCTCGTACATTTCAGGAACGAAGATGGAAACGACCTCGTGGAGATACCAAAGGATCTCGTTGATATAGCCATTGGACTTTGTCACGACTCACCTTTTTATGGACACATGGGGCCGGATCGCACCATCAAAAGTCTTTTGGAGCGATACCATTTTCCCGAGATGAACAGAACGGTACATGAATACATCGCCGAATGTCCGTCGTGTTTAAAGCATAAGGGCAACGTACCATCCACCGCTCCAATGCATAAATATCCAGTATGCCAGAGGCCCTGGCAAAGAACTGGAATGGATATACTGGGACCATTTCCCAAAACATCAAAGGGAAATCAGTACATCATTGTGTTTACGGACCACTTCTCGCGTTACAGCGAAGTAGCCGCCATTCCAGATCAGACCTCGGAAACTGTGGCAAGAGCCCTAGTGGAACGCGTCATCCAAAACCATACCACTCCTTCCATCCTAATCTCGGATAACGCCCGTAGTTTCACTTCCAAACTGTTCGAGTCACTTTGTAACATGTGTAGAATTAAAAATACACACATTGTGGCATACCACCCGCAGGCAAACGGCTTAGTGGAAAGACACAATCGAAAGATCTTGGAAGCCCTGCGCCACGTTGTCGATGCATCCTCCCGTACATGGGATGATTCCCTTCCCATGGTACAAACAGCCATCAACAATGGCTATAATGTGTCCATCGGGGACACCCCTCATTTCGTTCTATATCACTACGACAAGCGTCTACCTTTTGATTTGCCCGACCAAACCGACCCGGCAGTCCTAACATCTTCCGAAATGGCAGAAGCAAATCAGCAACTAGCTGAACGATCTTTCAAGATTTTTGACATAATCCGCTATGCCCTCGACCAACGAAACCAACAGATGGAGCAAGAACAACATAGGCGTCATCCCCGTCAACGGACTATAATCGTTGGTATGCGATGTTATCTGAAGAGCGTGAAACCGCCAGGGGCTCATCGCAAATTATACCCGAAATGGGATGGCCCATATAGGATTATGAAAGACCTCGGAAAAAATCGTTATGAAATCCTCGACCTCCGGGATCATTCCAAACTAAAGATCATTCACGCTGACAATTTGAAGATAGCTTCCGAGCAACACCTTCCCAAAAAACAGCTGCCAGGCGTTCGAGCCGCCTATCCTTCAAAAGGTCAAGATATTAACAAATCGGGCAGGGATAAAAAACTGAAGTAGTCACCGCGGGAACCGCTACCCATGACGAAGATTGGTACCTCGTAATACCACCATTACTCGAGGCAATCTCTGAACAAGAGGAGGCCCCAGAGCCAAGCGTCCCATCGGACCCAGACCCTGGAGAAACCCCTTCGAGAGAATCACTCAGTGGAACTCTCCACCATCTCCTCCAACTCCACCATCTCCTCTGTCACCACCCTCGCCGATTGATGATCGACGCACGGACCCGACATACCGCCCGCAAATGCATCACCCACGTGAACTAGAACCTTCACATAAGAAACGAACCCGCTCAGAATCCGAGCTCAACGGTCGACCCCCATTGCCACCAAAACGAGGCCGACCCCTTCGCCCACCAACACAAGTAGTATCCACACAACTACCCCCAGCTCCGTATAACTTAAGGCGTAGAAATGAATAAAATTGTCCCCCTTATAATTTTCCAAATTATTTACTCTTGTAGACCTAGCATTAAAATTTCTACCGGAGTTGTTATAGAAAAACTTGCAGAAGGTAAATTTTTGAAAGGGCATGCAGACCTTTATATAAATTTGCAACCCCCTGCTAGAATTAAAATCAATCTCCTTCAGATACAAACCCAATTAGAAACGTTTGAAAGTAAAGTCCAAAATTCTTTCCAAGGAAAAGATCAGATAGTCGCGTTCTGTTAGAAAATACCCTCGAAAATATTCAAACTACAGCACGCGCCCTATCAGAAATATTAGCCTTACCATGGATACAAACTGAAACCAAAAATTCCGAAAACTTTAACCAAAGAAGTAAAAGGGGACTGATAGATATAGGAGGGAAACTGTTCAAAGGTTTATTCGGATTAGCAACCGAAGAAGATATTAAAAGAGTTGAACTTAAATTGAATCTCTTCGCTCGGAATCGACAATATAATGGACACATGTTAGAACAAACTATTAGGTCATTACACGAAAACAATCGCTTCCTTCACTCCCTTTCGGACAGATTCACATACCTTGAATCCATGTTAGCTCAATACAAAGAACACAAACGATATCTAGAATTAATAGAAATAATGAACATACAAGTAACCCTAATCGATAAATACTTACAACGAATAACTACGATTCATTCCAAGGTTTTGCGTGCAACCCAGCTAGCCCATGGAAAAATCACTCTTTCCACCCTAATACCATGGGAAATACTCCAGTCCTTGATTCACACCGCCCAGTCACAATTAAAATTATCACCCATATTCCCACTCAACCACACTAATTACCCTCAATTTCTAGAATACACCTGGACTGTACATGGACCACGCCCCTACACATACCTCATAATTATACCATTTTTCGATTTCCTCACTTATGACGTATATAGATTTCACCCTTTCCCAACACCCTACCAAAATAACTCTAATGTCTATCGATTGTATTTACCCACCGTACCACCTTACCTTTTCCTCACCAAAGATCTATCAGCTTATTCTATGATGTCAGATAGCGACGTCCGGCATTGCCGATTCCCGCAACCAAATAAACAACTCATCTGCCCTCCACTCAAACCAGTTATTCTTCCCACTACTAGGTCTTGCTTTGTCGATTTAATTCGTGACCGGCATGCCCCCGTATGTTCATTTAAAAAATTTCATTCCCCTAAAACCATCCAACTACGAATTGGACCAGACATCTGGGTTTCCTTCGCGAACAGGACTGCCGCTACCCTCGAGTGTCCATCAAATTATTCCCTCATTACAATCCCTATGATTATTCGGCTACCAATTGGTTGCTCCTTGCGTTCAAAAGCCCTCCAAATATACAACCCGTATAAGGTTACCCTTAATAACTCATACCCATTTCCGTCGCAAATTAAATTTAAACCCGTCATAGAGATCTTAAATCTCTCCATAAAACCTGTAACCATCCTACCCGAACTGCATGCCCCTGAATGGAATGATCAATTGAGCCGGTTTAAAATTTCGGATGATAACCAAAACAACCTCTTACAAATACTACAACCGGTAACCATTTTCTCAACATCTGCCGTTAGTATCATTATTGTGTGTGCTATTATCCTCGGTGTATTTGTGATGAAAAGATCATTCTGGGAACAAAGAAAACCCAGTGACACGGAACATGAAACTATTTATGCACGACCAAGAGTGCGTACCCAGACCACGTGAACTAGACTTAAACCACCCGACTTATGTTGTATATATAAATCTGTATTATAAAACCAATAGTTATCATCTAGTTAGCCTTAGTTAGGATGTTACGTTATTATATTAATATCATTCTAGAGGGAAGAGCCCTGTAAAAATGAACCATAAATAATTCCCATATTCCTATATTATCTTATCCTTCATGTAATTCTTGTATTCATTTATATAGTCTCTGTATCCATTGTAAGAAAAAGTATCCATTTTAAAAATTCATGTGTTATATGGTTCATGTATAATCTTATATATTTAACTTTATATAATGCCTATACTCCTATGTATGTACGTGTGTGTATTCATTTTTACATAAGGACCAAAATCGCCCAACGCGAGTTTGGATAAAATATTTGATTCACTTTCACTTTGCTAAATAATTGGTGACCTGTTGTTTTTTAAAATCTCATAATCATTTTTTAGATTTCGCTTAATAAGGAATCCTGTTAAGCTTTGCAATGTTCACATTTTGTATACACTCTCTTTCGTTATAAACAATGAGATCATGTCTTGCCTAAGCATTAAAATTGTACATCTTAAACCTTAAAATTTCACTCATATGCATATTTTAGTGTAAAGATGCATAGTCCGATTTCCACTTTTAGTTAACTTGGCAGATCATGATAACATCAGATCTGAAAAGTCGCGGTTTAAGATAAAAATATGGTTTCGTCTTCAAATATTTTGTTTACTCGTTCAAGCCTTACCACAGCTAAAAAATTTACTTATTTTTAAATATTGTGCAAAAATAATACAGCCTTCTTAGCATTTAATAATAATAATGTTAGCAGTTTTTGGGTATATAAACCCATTCAAATTCATCCATTGTCATTCAGAAGCTAATTCAGAGGCTGAGCACTACCTGTATTTTTTAGCAGTAAATTACAGTGAAGAAACTTTTTATTGTCCCCTTCGAGCCTTGCTCTCTTCAGAAAAACTTAGAAAACTTTCCGGATACGCTATAAGAAGAATCCGGAACCTTCAGCATTTAGATTGCAAATCTACCAGAGTCCTCCGAGCCACTATAGAAGAACTCGGAGAGTAACATAGTAGAAAAACCACTTCAAGGCACCTATCCGTTGCTTGCCTCCTAAACCAGAACCCCCGTCAATCCGAACCACCCCAGGGCCATAGACGGAGGGGTTAACATATATATATATATATATATATATATACGGGTTTGGGGAATGACGATCGTCGAATTGTTTCATAAATTTTCAATTCCGTTCGTTTTTCCCCACTGATATTCGAATGTTTATAAACAGAGTTTAATTGGATTCACGTCAGACCATTACTTCGGTCTTATATAATTATTTTAGGATTTATTTCTTGTAATACTTGTTACCTTATTTCTATACAATAATGTCTTGAAGTGCTATTGGATATGGGGAAGGAGATTATAAGCCGTGCTTTTCAGAACATGTATATATATAATTATAGTAAACGAAATAAACTAGTTAACCATAAAACTAATTATTTTCTATTATGAAGTTTTCGAAGGTAAACTATGTTATTTGTTTCGAAAAGTTTAACTTCAATGAAGTTAATGTTAAATTTGCTTCTAAACTAAAATTAAATGTTATAAAATAAATAATATATATTATATATATATATATATACATATATATATATACCTAACATAAGATGTTTAAACACATTTGGCATTTTTCCTGATTTTCATACCTCGCGTAAGATTAACTACAGATCCTATCTCTCTCTCTCTCTCTCTCTCTCTCTCTCTCTATATATATATATATATATATATTATATTATATATATATATAATATATATATCGGGTTTGGGGAATGACGATCGTCGAATTGTTTCATAAATTTTCAATTCCGTTCGTTTTTCCCCACTGATATTCGAAATGAAAATTGTGTGTGTAAAATTATTTATTTGATAAACAGAAGGATTCACCCCAACGTCAGACCATTACTTCGGTCTTATATAATTATTTTAGGATTTATTTCTTGTAGTACTTGTGTTACCTTATTTCTATACAATAATGTCTTGAACTGCTATTGGATATGGGGAAGGAGATTATAAGCCCGTGCTTTTCAGAACATGTATATATATAATTATAGTAAACGAAATAAACTAGAACCATAAAACTAATTATTTGCTATTATGAAGTTTTCGAAGGTAAAACTATGTTATTGTTTCGAAAAGTTTAACTTCAATGAAGTAATGTTAAATTTGCTTCTAAACTAAAATTAAATGTTATAAAAAATATATATATATTATAGATATATACATATTATATAATACCTAACATAAGATGTTTAAACACATTTGGCATTTTTCCTGATTTTCATACCTCGCGTAAGATTAACTACAGATCCTATCTCTCTCTCTCTCTCTCTATATATATATATATATATGTATATATATATATATATATATACGGGTTTGGGGAATGACGATCGTCGAATTGTTTCATAAATTTTCAATTCCGTTCGTTTCCCCACTGATATTCGAAATGAAAATTGTGTGTGTAAAATTATTTATTTGATAAACAGAAGGATTCACCCCAACGTCAGACCATTACTTCGGTCTTATAGAATTATTTTAGGATTTATTTCTTGTAGTACTTGTGTTACTTATTTCTATACAATAATGTCTTGAACTGCTATTGGATATGGGGAAGGAGATTATAAGCCCGTGCTTTTCAGAACATGTATATATAAATTATAGTAAACGAAATAAACTAGTTAACATAAAACTAATTATTTTCTATTATGAAGTTCTCGAAGGTAAACTATGTTATTTGTTTCGAAAAGTTTAAGTTCAATGAAGTTAATGTTAAATTTGCTTCTAAAACAAAATTAAATGTGTATAAAATAAATAATATTATATATATATATATATATATATATATTTACCTAACATAAGAAAAGAATGTGTGTATAATAATATAATATATATATATATATATATATATATATATATAGCATAATAATATATATCGCAATCCGATCATTGCAAAAAAAAACTGGAAAGGTATGCAATTAATAAAGGTGTATTTAAACAGAATTTAATTGGAATAACTACCATCATATTGTTACACAATGGATGATTAATATTTCTGGAATACATGGCGCTATCTGGAACACATTGCGCTATCTGGCAATTCAGCCAGAATAGAGGCTTATAAAAGACCGCGAAGTTGGTGAAAGACTCATTCCACCTCGGCTCCCAGCCGAGGAAGGACCTCTGGTCCTTCTCTTTCAGGCCCTTTGGTAAAACCCCTTAGTGGCCTCTTAGGTTAGGAAAACGAAAATAACTTGGGGGAGAACTCCTCTCTCTCTCTCTCTTCTCTCTCTCTCTCTCTCTCTCTCTCTCTCTCCTTCAGGTGTCTCTCTCTCTCTCTCTCTCTCCTACAGGCGTCTCTCTCTCTCCTACAGGCGTCTCTCTCTCTCCTACAGGCGTCTCTCTCTCTCTCCTACAGGTGTACCCCTCCCACCTTGGCTCAGTCAACTGGCTGATTCAGCCAACTGGCTGATTAGGAGCCTCCACGTTGCATGCCCCTTGCAACCTAGGTTGGTGCATGCCCCTTGCAACCTAGGTTGGCAACAAAGGCCAGTACTCTTTTTTCTTTCTTTTTGCAACCCCCTCCCCCCTTTGCAACAACCCACACACCCATTTGCAACAACCCCGCCCCCCTTTGCAACATTACATAATAACCTGCAACATTCTTGCACTCTCCCCTTTTGCGGCTATACTACTGGCCCGCTTGACTTTTGATTTTTTATAAAGTGGCCGGCTGACAAAACAACTTGGCCGGCCCTGGTCTATACGATACCTTCGCTGAGGCAATTTGAAGGCCCAGAAATTAGTTTTTCTATCGGTGAACTTGTTGCCAATGTTTCTTCCACGTCAACGTTCTCCATTCTCGTTTGTACTACTTTTCCGTTGTTTTCTACGTATTTAACGGGCACAAAGCCATAAAAACAAATGATCATAAATTTTCCGTCCTCTTTTTCCTAAGTTGACACATTCGTAGTGCTTAAATGTATTGCACAGAATGTACTTTAAGCCAATGGTCTTGTCGGTTTCATTTTCGCAGTTGCATAACTAGTAACGGGTATATTCCATTAAACATAGTTCATCTCTATTTAACTTTCTGGATTTAGGACAATTTACACATTTTTCATATATTTGGCAAAGTTTTTACATTTTTCTTTCTGCTTTTTCCTTCACTCTTCTGTAATTTCGTCTGCGAAATCTGATTATGACCTTTTCCCCTCTTTGCAACTCGTAGAAGTCGTAGAACTTCACTAAAGCTTTAATTTCGTTTCAACTATTTTCAATGTGTTATTTTTCTTTGTATATATATATATATATATAAATTTAAGCAGAAAGCAACAGACAAGGAAAGAAACATCCATCAAGTTGGAAAGGGACTATATTTTGTATATTGCAACGTTTCAAGCACAAACTATGCTCATCCTCAGGCAAAAATTCTAAAAGTTAAAAAAATATTAAAAACCATAATGACATTAACAAATTAAAATAGGGAAAAAATCCACAAGCATTAAAAACAGTCACACTAAAAAAATTCTAAAAGTTACAATTAAAAACCATAATGACTATTATGAAACAAAAGCGAACAATTAACAAGCTTTAAAACAATAAAAGTGACACTAAAAACGAAACAATGAATAACAGCTATAAAATACAAATGTAAAACTCAAAAAACTCAAAAATTCACAGGCTATCTTTTAAAACACTAAAAAAATTAAAAACCCACACTAAAAGGAAAACACCTTAAGTCTAAGCAGCACAGATTCCGAGGCAAAACTAAAAAAACAGAAACATCTAAAACCAAGTAAAGGTTGGTTGTTCAAGATGTCAGTTTAGACGGAGGGGACGGATGAAATGTCAGAGTTTAAGCGAAGGGAGAGTTTTTTAATATACAGGGATTCTAGAAGTCTTAACGTTGCTCACACGGAGCGAATCTAAAATGTTAAAATTAGCTAAAGTTATATCGACTTTGCATAGAACAACATGGCTGCGTATAGTGAAGCTTCTTTAGTTTTCAAAGGTTGTTTTCAGTTCTATGGCTTATGCCCATATGGGCACAGAAAACTAAAGAAGCTTCAGCTATACGCAGCCATGTTGTTCTATGCAAAGTCGATATAACTTTAGCAATTTTAAACATTTAGATTCCGCTCCGTGTGAGCAAACGTTAAGACTTCTAGAATCCCTGTATATTAAAAAACTCTCCCCTTCGCTTAACTCTGACATTTCATCCGTTCCCCTCGTCTAAACTGAACATCTTGAACAACCAACCTTACTTGGTTTTAGATGTTTCTGTTTTTTTAGTTTTGCCTCGGAATCTGTGCTGCTTAGACTTAAGGTGTGTTCCTTTTAGTGTGGGTTTTTAATTTTTTAGTGTTTTAAAAGATAGCCTGTGAATTTGAGTTTTTGAGTTTTACATTTGTATTTTTAGCTGTTATCATTGTTCGTTTTTAGTGTCACTTTTATTGTTTTAAAGCTTGTTAATTTTCGCTTTTGTTTCATAATAGTCATTATGGTTTTTAATTGTAACTTTTTAGAATTTTTTTGAGTGTGACTGTTTTTAATGCTTGTGGATTTTTTCCCTATTTTAATTTGTTAATGTCATTATGGTTTTTAATATGTTTTTAACTTTTTAGAATTTTTGCCTGAGGATGAGCATAGTTTGTGCTTGAAACGTTGCAATATACAAAATATAGTCCCTTTCCAACTTGATGGATGTTTCTTTCCTGTCTGTTGCTTTCTGCTTAAATTGAAATTGAAGCTTGCCAGAAGCGGCCTTCACCAATATATAATATATATAATATATATATATATATATATATATATATATATATATATATATATATATATATATATATATATATAAAAGACATGGGGTCTATTACTGGGTTTCTATTAATATTACTATTGATTTCTTCTATTACTAATACTTGTCATCTATTACTATTACTTTTGTATATGGGATACTTCACTCATTTGAAAAGGATCTTTATATCTATTTAAATGTAATTAGAAGCAGTGTATTAACAAATATTTGTTTGAACCAAATCATTACAATTTCAGAGACTGTAGGAATGTACGTCTTCATAAATTTTACTTTATTGAAGGAAATATTTGCCACAATATTAGTTCACAATTTCACATACATGTTTATTTTAGTTCAGAGTAGATTTAATTCATTTCTTCAGTGCTTTGTTCACACAATATGTCCATTGCCACTGTAATAGAAAAGTAATAGACTATTATCTATTACTTTGCCTTCTATTACTATTACAGCCAAAAAATTATGATCGATTACTATTACTTGAAAAATCCTATAATAGTCTATTACTATAAACCTCATGTCTGATATATATTCGAGGGCCACTCAATATATTTTGCCCTACCTCTTTTTTTTTTTTTTCCCAAGTTTCCTTGTAAGTTCCAGAAATTTTGTACACAAGTAGTTACAAACATTTTTCAGAAGTTTTTATTTTCCACGTAGTCTCCATCCTTTTCTACGGCTTTCCTCCACCTCGAAACAAGGGCCTTTATTCCTTGCTGGTAAAAGTCCGCTGGGTTCCGCTGGGGCCACCTCTTAACCTTCTCAAGAACCTCATCGTCACTCTGAAACTTTCTTCCACGAATAGCATCCGTCATTGGCCCAAACAAATGGAAGTCTGAAGGTGCCGGATCCGGGCTGTATGGAGGGTGGGGTAACACAGTCAATCGCATTTTTGTGATGCTCTCTCTTGTTTGCAAATTGTTGTGTGGTCTTGAGTTATCGTGCAAAAGAAGGACGTCTTCCAGTTCTCTCTCCGGTCGAACTCGCTTTATACGTCTCTGGAGTCTCTGTAGGGTAGCAATATATGCCTCTGAGTTGATTGTTTGTCCTTTCTTCATAATGTCCACCAGAATCACCCCTTTCATGTCCCAGAAGATGGTGGCCATAACCTTTCCTGCAGAGGGAGCCATTCTGAACTTTTCTCGCGTGAGGAGTCTGCGTGATACCACTCCATGGATTCGTGTTTTGTTTCAGGTTCAAAGTGGTGTACTCAAGTCTCATCCCGTCACATTTCGTGAAAAAGTCATCCCCTTCTCTCTCGTATCGAACCAACGACTCGGAAGCAATTTCTTTTCTTTGGGCTTTGTGATCCTGAGTCAGTTGGCGAAGAACAAACCGTGAACACACTTTTGAGTATCCTAGTTGCTGAATTATCGTATTCACACTTCCTTCACTAATTCCTAGCTCCAGTGATAGCTCCTTGTATGTGACGCGCCGATTTGATCGAATGATGCTGTTAGCACGTTGCACAATGTGAGATGTCACAGCCGATGCCGGGCGACCGCTGCGTGGCTCATCATCGAAGCTGGCTCTCCCTCTCTTCGTTGATCTCACACGCTTAGACCAGCGTCCAACTGTGCTTCGATCAACAGCAGCATCTCCGTGAACGTTTTGTAGACGTTTGTGAATATTTCCAAGTGTTCCTTCTCTGCGGTTAAGAACTCGATAACAGCTCTCTGTTTATGACGAACATCACTGTTAGACGCCATTTTCGAAACTGCGTTAATCATCGGTTTCATACAAGGGCGTTTAAAAGTAGTTTTATACAAGGAGGGGAGGTTCAGACTGGAAAAGTCCGGTTATATGAAGCGCAGAAAGTTCAAACTTACGGCCCAAAAGACATTTCAGCCCGATGGCCTATTATTTAGCTAAGAAAAAAGGGTGGGGCGAAATATATTGAGTGCCCCTAGTATATATAAATCCCTTTTAGATGGTTCCGATTTCATCTTAAGCTGTACGTCCCCTCCGTCATATGCCGTGTATGATCTCCCTCGATGTTAATATGGTGACATTGTCACGCAGTTATAGACAACATAATGTTTCGTAAAAGAATAAACACAAGAAACAGAGGTATCCTCATTCTCAGAGATGGGCATAAATGTTCTCATAATTACTCGTATACTAAATATCCTCGAAAATTTAGTTAAGTACAAGATACACCAAAAGGAAAATTATTTCAATACAAATTAAGATACTTCAACTGTATTTCTAGAAGTATTTAAATCCATTCATTGAATACGTTAGTTGAACTTTCATCCACGCACTGTCGCTATTACACGCTCCATGAATCAACAAAGCAGCAGCGTTGCGATATGTATCACTTATTTACAAATGTTGCCATATATACGGCAAAAATTTCGCTTGAGAAAGGAATGCTGAAACGAACTGATGAATGTATAAAAAAGGACATCTACTGAGAAACAATAAAATGCATGAAATGTACTGAAATACTTAAAATACTTAAAAAGTAAGTGTATTTCAAATACAAGAGTTAAATACAAATTTGTATTTAAATATGTATTTCCACAACTTCAAATACGTTAATGTCCATCTCTGATCACTCTTTTAGTGAGTTGTTGTTGGTTACCCGATCAGCCCAACCTGATCGAGCAAGCCAGCGGCACGCACGTAACCGATCGCCCTCTCCGGAGTGGACCAGAGGTTCAGCGGACTAGTGATTGTTGTGTTGTGTTGTGTTCTATGTTGTGCTAGAGGCAGAGCGGTACAGTCTGTCATAATGTGTTCAATTGTTTGTGGTGTGTCCTGGCACAGGTGGCAGGTGTCGTCTATGGAGTTGTCTAGTCTCTGTTTATATGTCTGTAAGTTGGGGTGATGTCCACATCGGAATCATGCTAAGTTAACTCTATCCGATCTGCTCAGGCTGATCTCTGACCTGTCAATGAGTGGCGGCTTCGCACCTAGGACCGCATTCGGACCGAGTCGTGTCAGTGCTTTGTGGGTTACGTGTGTGTGTGTGTTTTCTGTGCTGTGTGATGTCTGTGGGGCGTGGTATGGAATGGAGTATTTGGTTATAATGTCTCTCTGGTGTTACCTTAATAGTGCAAGATGTTGGTGCATCATTGTACATGTAGTGGCAAGGGTGTTGTGGGTTAGTTGTCGCTGCTGCCAGGAATTGTGTTCCCCACATGCCTAAATGTTCCCTAACTTTCAGTATTTTTGTTTCTGTGTGCAGGTGTTCTATTGGTGTTGTTTGAGTACATCCTCTAATGATACGAAGTGCATTGTTTTGTATTGTCTGTAAGGTGTTTGTGTGTGTGTTTGAGATAATGGGTGCCCAGCATGGGCTACCATAGTTCACAACTGAGCGAATATATTGTTTGTACGAGGGTTATTCAATAAGTAACCGCACTTTTTATTTTCACAATTTTATTTTCGCATGTGATAGATTATAAAAACACATCACTTCTCAACATAGTCTCCCTATTTCTCAATACACTTAGTCCAGCGATCTACAAGCTTCCTAATGCCATCAAAAAGAATGTTTTTGGCTGTGTGCGTAGCCAGTCATGCACCGCCTTCTTCAGGTCATCATCGCCTTGGAATCGCTGACTCTCAAAGCGTCCTTTAGTGGTCCAAACAGGTAAAAATCCGAAGGTGCCAGGTCTGGACTGTAGGCTGGATGGTCGAGAACTTCAAATTTAAGTTCTTGAAGGCATTTTCTAGTCTGCAGCGGTATGAGGGCGCGCATTGTCGTCTAACAGAATAACACCTTCCGACAATCTCCCTCTCCGTTTTGTGCGAATTGCTTGCTTTAACTCATTCCGAAGCATGTCAGAATACGATGCACTTGTTACTGTAGTTCCACGGCTGCGCTTTGAACTTCCTTGCAACGGGAAGGTGTTATTCTGTTACACGACAATGCATGCCCTCATACCGCTGCAGACTAGAAAATGCCTTCAAGAACTTAAATTTGAAGTTCTCGACCATCCAGCCTACAGTCCAGACCTGGCACCTTCGGATTTTTACCTTTTTGGACCATTAAAAGACGCTTTGAGAGGTCAGTGATTCCAAGGGGATGATGACCTGAAGGAGGCAGTGCATGACTGGCTACGCACACAGCCATAAACATTCTTTTGTGATGGCATTAGGAAGCTTGTACAGTAGATCACTGGACTAAGTGTTTTGAGAAACAGGGAGACTATGTTGAGAAGTGATGTGTTTATAATCTATCAGATGTGAAAATAAAATTGTGAAAATAAAAAGTGCGGATACTTATTGAATTATCCTCGTATATGAGTGATGTTGTTTCCTGCTGGTGTCCAAAATTTGTGCCTGTTAGTACCATAAGCGTGTTAAGTCTTGACGTACATTTGTTTTTAATGTCCTGAATGTGGTTTGCAAAAGATAATGATGTGTTGTATGTGACCCCAAGTATTTTGATCCTGTGAGTGTGTGGAGTTATTTGATGTTCTTTTGTGTTGCTTGTTAGCAAGGTGATGGTTGATTTTGTGGGCGCTACTTTGAGTCTATTGTGTGTGAGCCAGTCTTGTATACTGTTTATGTATGTTTGTAGGTTATTTGTAGCGGTGTCGATGTTGTTGTGGGTGGATGTTAGAGTGATGTCATCTGCATATGATAAGGTAAGCTTATTATCTATAGGTGTTGGAATGTCATGCATGTATAAGTTGAACAGTATTGGTGAGAGAACAGAGCATTGAGGGGACTCCGTTCGGAAAAAGCTTGTTTTTGGATGACTTGCCATTAAATGTGACATGTATCTTGCTGAAAGATAGTTGCTCAGCCCCCTTTTGGTGTTATTGTGTATGTTTGCGTTGAGTATTTTGTTTATGAGAGGGAAGCGTGGGATAGCATCAAATGCTTTACTAATGTCTATTGTTGCTAATAGTGTACGTTGAGCTGGTCGTCTAGAGTTGATGTCATCCATGATGTGCTGCGTGAGCTTAGTGAGTAATGTCGTGGTTGAGTGGTGAGGTCTGAATCCATGTTGAGTAGGCGAGAGTTGTATGTATGGGCTGGTGATTTGTAAGATTAGTCTTTCTGTTACTTTGGAAGGTGTGCATACTGTAGTAAAGTAATGGGTCTATAGGAAGCTGGTTCTGTTGGATTTTTGTTTGGTTTGAGTAGTGTAATAATTTTAACTTGTTTCCATATGTTAGGAATAATATAGTGTTGGTATAAATATGTGCTGATGTTTGTGAGAGCTAGTATTCCCTGTGGGCCCAAATGTTTAAGGTGTATGTTAGATATGTTGTCTGGTCCAGTAGCCTTCGAATTCTTAATGTTTTTGATGATCTCGGTGGTCTGGTCTGTATTGAAAGGTGTAATGGTCGTGTCGAGTCTGTAGGTTTTCTTGTGTCTGGCTGTTTGTCTGTCTGCGTGTTTCTGGTTGTTGTCTCTGTTTAGGTGACTTATCTTTGCGCAGTGATTAACTAGCATGTTAGCTTGTTGTGTATATGTTGAGATATTATTTTGGCTGCGACAGATAGCCGCGTGTGAGGTGAATGCCGCTGTTAGAGTGGGTAATGCTGTTTATAGTCTTGTATAGCCTGGACGTATCTGTGGAGTGGTTTAGTATTGTTATGAATTATCTAAATGTTTCTGTTTGTTTTTCTTTAAGTTTGTTGTTTATTTCTGTGTTGAGCTGTTGTATCTGCTGTTTTATGGCTTGTGTGTGTGGTGTTTGTGTGTTATGTTTGAGGTTGTTACGTTGTCATATGAGGTGGACTATTTTTCTCGTGTAATTTGGGTTGTATTTCCTAATGTTGCCCTTGGGTATGTATTTGTTTGCATTATTGATGATCTGATTGAATGTCTTGAGTGTTGTATTGATGTTTATGATGGGTGTGCTGTTTAATGTGGTGAATTGTTCTTCAGTCTGTATTTTAAACTGTTTCCAATCAACTTTCTTGTAATTTCTGTAAGTGTGCCTAAGGCTGTTGGGGCAGAGTGTAGAACGTGTTGCAATGATGATGGGCAAGTGGTCTGATGACAGTTGTTTTTCTGTTCTCCAGTGTGTGTGTGTTGCTAGTGAGGGAGAAGAGAACGTTATGTCTGGGGAGGAGTTTGAGTATTCCTGCTTGATGTGGTATGTGTGTAATGTGTATGTTCTTCTGTGTTGTTAAGAACGAAGAGGCTGTTTAGTTGTGTGGCTATGTTGGCGCCTCTGGTGTTGTTTTGGTTGTGCAGGTACCAATTAGTGTCTTTAGCGTTGAAGTCTCCTCCTAAGATAACATTAGCGAGAGAGGCCAGATTGTATAACTGTCGATTGTAATTGGCTGGCACCTGAGGTGAACTATCTCGTGGGATGTAAATGTTGATAAGTGTGGTATTGTGTTTTGCGCGTGTTTTAATGTTAACTGTCTGTATTTCTATCGTGTTATCTGCTTGGATTGTGTTTGTAATGTTTTGGGTGGCATCAGTGTAGCTATTGATTTTACGTATGTAAGTGATGAGTCCACCCCCGTGACCCCCAGTACGATCTTGATGGATCGCCGTGAAGTCAGGGATGGTTCGTGTTTTGTGTTTGCGTTTTATTTCTTGTATAAGTGATATGTGAATGTTTTGTTTGTGTACGAATTCCTAAGCAGCATGATTTTAGTGAGTTGAACCCATTGTCCAGGCACGTGCAGAGAGGGGGGTGGCTACAGGGACTTGAGCCCTCCCATTTGCCTCTTTGTGCCTCAGAAGTGCCCTTTTTTTCCAAAAAAAAATTTGAAAAAGTTTATTTAAAACAGAATTTTACTTTTGTTACCTTACTCTTGTCTAATTAACTCCTAAAGATTAAATTTGATGGTTTAGAGATTGCTTCAACTGTCTCGCGTAAATGAGACAGTAACTTCAACTGTCTCATGATAAAATCAAAGCTTCGCAGCCTTTGCAAGGAGAAAAGGCTGTCGGACCTAATGCTTCTAGCTACAGAGAAAGACATCAATAATAAGGATGTCAACAACATTTTTAAGAATATGACTCCGAGGCGGATACATCTGTTACAGAATATGCGAGATCTCTACTCATTGCCAGTACTTCTAACATTGAAGATTTTATTTGTTTTACCACTGGTTTACCTATAAAGTAACATTCAATGACCCCATTTCTTTATAACTAATTTAATGTTTAATTAATTGAGGCATTAATTAAGTTTAATTAATTAGCTCCCTTAGGACGGGGAGAAGTATACATCTGCATTGCATATTTAATTAATATAGTTCATGTTGTAAATAAATTGTCACTGTATGACACATGCTTAAATGTCCACTATTACTAATGCTAATTTTAAATGATAACATCCGTATAAATGCTGTGAAGAGACTTTTTTTTTTGAGGGGGGGGAGGAGATGGTGCCCTTTTTGTTAACTTTCAGCCCCTGCATCTGAAGTGTCCTGCGCACGGCCCTGCCATTGTCTATATATTTTAACGAAATAGTGTTGGATTTAAGGTATAAAACTATTTTCCTCCGTCTGATTGGTCAGCCTTTGGAAGAAATGTGACATCGTTACCGGTTTGGACAACTCAAAAACTCTAGTCGAACGTTTTGATTACACGCAAGCAAAAGATGTACGAACCCCGCCTCCATCAGGGGAAAATTCTGTGAAAGTAAGACATTTTCAGGCATCATTCCGTTACTATTCCCTAAACATATATACACACAACACACACACACACAATGCTGAACCTATGAATACTCTTAAAATAAATGTTAAATTTAATGAGTTTTTTAATAATATTACTTCGTCACACAAGTTTCAAATTAAGGTCACTCCTTTGAAACGTCCTCCATGAAGGAGCCTTTGAAAAGGTTAAAAGCTTTCGAGCTTCGTACTAATTTTTTCCCTAAAGTGAATAATTATTATTTAAAGAAAGAGAAAGAATGATAAAGAATGATCTATTGATGTCCTCTCGACTCGAAATTATCTTTGAAAAACATTCTCTCTCAATTTTCAACCTTTACAATTTACACACTCACTTCACACACTGTACGCATTTAAAAAAACGTGTAAGCAAACTCTCGCGCACGCAAAAACAGAACACAATGGAATGTTAGCAGATACGTACAAGACTAGCGATATAGTGGTTAGCGTTACTGACTACGAATACATCCGCCCGGGTTCGATTCCCGGCGAAGGCAGTCGGCGTGCAACCCACACGCAGTTGCTCATCCTTCAGCTGGTTGATAGATAAATGATTACCATAGAAAAGAATCCATTTCCCCCACCCACACACAAAACAAAAGTGAGGCAGGATGATGCGAACGGGTCGAAATAAATCGATCGTGAAGATATACAGGGTGTACACAAATTATTTTTTAAAATTCTCTCAAATAATAATATTAGGAAACGAGGTACACATACCGTTTTTGCGCCATTTGTAAGAGAAAGTAATAAAGTTTCACGTGGTAGTTGTCAGATTATTGTACAGGGTGTACACAAATTACGAAATTGGTAAGAAATTCCCTTAACATGCATTTCCCAAATTGGTGGACTGGCCGTGGGCGGCCCATCTCTTGGCCGGCCAGATCACCAGACATAACACCCTATGACTTTTTTCTAGGGGGTTTATGTAAAAGACTGTGTGTACACAACTCCAGTGGCCAACATCGACGATTTAAATACCAGAATTGCTGCTGCTGTTGCGAGAGTTGACGTTGAAATGTTGCAGCATACATAGATGGAGACAGAATACCGTTTGGATGTCTTACGTGTGATAAATGGTACCCATGTTGAATGTGTTTGAGGTTATGTGAAACGTTTTCTACTTTCTTCATAGATGGCGCCAAAACGGTATGTGTACGGTACCTCGTTTCCTAATATTTTTATTTGAGAGAGAAGTTGTAAAGATAATTTGTGTACACCCTGTATAACAAATGCCCTTGGGTACCTAGATTTTCGAAAGAATGTTTATGTTCCAGGTTTACGGTTCGTTTTGTTTAGAGCATGTTTATAATCAAGCACAAAAATTAAACCGAAATCTTATAACCTCAATGGGAAAAACAAACGTGAGATGCATCTTCCTCCTGATAAATTATGCACCCTGCTTTACGTTTCGGAGTTATATAAACAAAAGAAATAAGATTGGAGAGGAGAGTTTTCTTCCAGTGGTGATGAACTGGGACCTGAAGTCAAGATGGATGTACTGATTTACAATTTTATTAGAAAAGGCTGTACTGTGTGTGGGTCGTAAAGACTGTATATCAGTCATGCTGTCAAATTCTGCAATTCTTTCTCTGTCTGTCTGTCTGTCTGAGTCTCTCATTTATATATATTATTCTTTATTCTTCTTTGAACTGATGCAAAAGCTGATATGGTTCATATTTCAGGCACAAATTTTATTATCTTTTCAAAGTATTTATCAGAGTATTGTTTGATATTAATCTTTTTTTTTACAAAGCTTGAAATTTCTCGTTAAAAGAATAGAAAAACTTTTCTCTTATCAACTCTTTTCTGCTTCTAAATGTCAAACTTTTGCCCCAAAAAATGTAATAAGTGTTTTATACACACACACACACACACAGTATATATATATATATTATATATAATGTGGGGAGAATGGATGTGTGCGCGTGGGCAACGGGTGCACAATAGGAGTGGGGTCACTGTTTCTTCTTCATTCGTTGTTCTCGTGCTACTCGTCCATTCGGGCTCTTATATTATATATATATATATATATATATGCTGCAAACCCACAAGGAAAAAGAAAAACGATTCCAAGGTCTTTCGTGTATCAGAGCTACACCTCGTCAGGGAATGACGATGTGTAGCTCTGAATACACGAAAGACCTTGGAATCGTTTTCTTTTTCCTTGTGGGTTTGCAGCATTCATTCATTTCACGTGTTTAATTGTGAAATTCATCCCATATATATATATACACACACCTCGTTAACCTCGTTGCTGTTCCGTGCGTTGGTCTCTCTTCACACGAAGGTCAAGCTGGTGGCCCCGCCTCTAGGTCTGGCTTGGTGGAGGAGCAAGTTGCTTTCTCGCGCTCTCCACCGTACATAGCCAGGTACACCCGGCTCATCTGGTACCGTCCTGAGCAAGACATCGTCTTCTCTTGAAGACCAACTTTGACCCCTGAAACGTTCCTGAGGTTCTTTGGAAGCTGCTTAAAAATCTTGGCCCCCTGACAACCAAGCTATTTTCCTTCAGTGTTGAGGAGGTCCCTTGTCGGGCCTTTAATTTGGGAACACTACACAATAGTACACATTCTGCCTTTCCTATTTTCCAGTGTTGTTTGAATGGTAATTGGGTTTAGTTTTAGATTTGGTACCAGTTTTTCGATCATTTTCCATAAGTAGATTATGGTGTACCTCTCTCTTCTTTCCAGGGAGTAGAGATTTAGTTTACATAATCTTTCCCAGTAGTTGAGTTCTTTGCAGCCATCAATCTTGGCTGTGAAATGTGTCTGCGTTTCTTCTAGTTTATTAGTTTCTTCCTTTTTATATGGTGACGTCAAAACTGAGCAGTATTCAAGTTTTGGTATAATCAGTGTTTTTAGCAGGGGCATCATTACTGTCCTGTTCCTTCTTTTGAACGTTCTTAGTACCTGTCCGCAACTCTCTCTGCTTTATTTGTGATAGGCATGATCTACCTGATCGGAATCGGTGCTGATTTTCGTTGAATCTTTCCAGTGTCTCCAAGAAATCATAAATTTTCTTTCAAATACTTTGGTGAGATGGGACGTCAATGACACTGGTCTATAGTTCTTTGCTCGAGATCTGTCCCCTCCTTTATATATAGGGGCAATGTTTGATCTTTTCAAGATACTCGGTATTTCTCCAGTGTCTAGGGATTTTCTCCATATCCAGTATAAAGGTGTCGCTATTTCATTTTCACAGTTTTTAATCAATAATGCGTTCCAATTGTCCCTACCTGCAGCTGAATGTGGTTTCATTTGTCCTATAGCTCTCGTTACATCTTCTGGGGGTAAAAATCAAAGTCTGTTTCTACACTCTCCTTGCAATTTCTCTTCAAAGAATGCATCTGTCAAGTATCGTTTTGTCACTTTTTGGGGTACTTAAAAATTGATTCATACTGGGCTCTCAATGTTTCAGATATTTCTTTTGGATCGCCGGTTAGTTCATTATTTCTCTTCCTTAAGGGCCCCAATAGCGGCGCGCGTTTTTATTTTCTTTTTCGCATAGCTGTAGAAGTATTTTGGATTTTCCTTTATTGCTTCTACCGCCTTTTCCTCTTCCCTCTCTGTATGGTCCTTAATCCACCTTTTTGTATTTTATAAATGGGAAGTTAAAGTCTCCGCAGATCATTATATTGGGGGATGGAGGGTTTATGGCCTTTATTAGCTTTCTGATGTCATCAATGGCCTCCGAGAATTTTTCGGTTGGGATGTTTGGAGATCTATAGATGACTATTAGTATCACGTTTAGTTTTTCTATTTTCACTGCTAGGAGTTCCACAAAGCTGTTTGATTTACTTATTATCGTCTCTGTCATATGACCTTCATGTACGTATATAGCACAGCCACCTTAAAGTCTCGTTGTTCTATCCGGTCTTAGTAAGTTGAAGCCCTCTATATTTATTTTTCTTATCAATACAATGTTCGCAGTTTTCACAATTTCTTTCGCAATCCTTAAGATGAGTTTCTGTGAGGCATGCGATGTCCGCCCTTGTTTCGTCCATAAATCCTTTCAGTTACCAAACTTTGGTGAGTGATTGATTTGGTCTTATTCCTTGAATATTAGCCAGGACAATATTATGTTCTTGTTTTCGTGCCCCTGTGGATTTAGTCGTTTTCCTTCAGTACGCTTGTTTTGTCGCCCTATGATCCTCCGAGAGAGATCCGTTCCGCTAGCTGTTCTGGTAGCTTCTTGCTTAAAAAAAATATATATATATATATATATATATATTAAATATATAATGTATATATATTATATATATGTAACGAAATAGTAACGGAATGGCGTCTGAAAATGTTTGTTTGTCACTTTACAGAAATTTCCACCCACAATGGTAGGGGTCAGTGTGCATCTCTCGCAAATGTGTATTGAGGCTAAATAAAAGTTGACCAGACTGTAACAAGCCGGCTGGTCCCACCGAGGCTGTCTGTTAAAGAAGGAAGGTAAAAAGACGTAAGAAAATTTGAAGACAAGTGAAAGTTTTAAAACAAAGCAAAGAAAAGAGGTTGAAAAGAGAGAAAGAAATTTAAAGATAAAGTGAAAATTTTAAAGTAAAGAGGAGGGAATCCGAGTGAAAATTCTATAATACTTCTAGGCGCCAACAAATGCTTCTAACTTTGAGTTTTAGGCAAGATAAGCATCTAGTCTCTTTTTAAAGGATTCGCTCGAATTACTTTGAACTACGCTGGCTAGCAATCCATTCCACAAATTAACTATACGATTGAAGAAAAAATGTTTAGCTTCATTAGAATTAAAATGTTTACCCGCTAATTTGAGATCATTAGCGCGAGTTCTATCTACATTTCTGAAGATGAAATATTTTTCCGTGTTGACATTATCGAAACCTTTAATTATTTTAAAAACCTGGATTAAATCTCCTCGAATTCGCCTTTTTACGAGTGAGAATATATTTAACGGTTCTAAACTGGCAGCGAATGATTTGTTTCTAAGTCTAGGAATCATCTCAGTAGCCCGTCGCTGCACTCCACTCTATGTCCTGTCGTAAATATGGGGACCAGAAGTGAACGTAGTATCCCAGGTGGGGCGTACTAAGGAATTATATAATGTTAGCGTTGTTTTCTCCGACTTAAATTCAAATAAGCTACCAATAACTCCTAAGATTCATTTGCTTTTCTGACCGCTTCGATACGTTGCTTATTCGGTTTAAGAGTGTCGGCAACAATAATACCTAAATCTCTTTCCTCCGTAACACATATCAGCGTCTTCTCGCGCTCTCGCATAAAATACTTTTCCTTAACATTGCGTCTCCCGATATGCAACGTTTTACATTTATCTATATTAAAGTCCATTTGCCAAATTTCTGCTCACTCAAGTAATTTATTATATCTTCTTTTTTATTTAATGTCTTCTTGAATCAGTAAACGTTCTGCGGCTGATTTTGTTCGTCCCCTTAGTTTGGTATCATCGGCAAATTTTGAAATTATACTCTTAATAATTCCTATGTCTTTGTCATTGATGTAAATAATAAAAAAAATGATCAGAAGTGATCCCTGAGGCACGCCGCTAGTTACACGTTTCCAGTTAGACGCTTTGCCATTAATGACCATTCTTTGTTTACGTCCACTAAGCCAATTTTCGATCCATTTGAGAACATTACCATCAATTCCGTGAGAATGAAGTTTAGTTAATAATCTCTTATGTGGCACTTTTTGAAAATCGAAGTATATAACATCTACTGTTTTACTCTCGTTGTATATATTTACAATATCATTAAAGAAATCGAGCAAATTAGTAAGACAAGAACGATTACGTCGAAAGCCGTATTGAGAATCTTTGATTAATTTATTCATTTATAAGTGATTACTATTTTGTCCCGAACGATCGTCCCCATAAGCTCACCAACTACTAAAGCCAGGCTGATGGAACGATAATTTCCCGGAAGCGATTTGTCCCCTTTTTTAAATTATTATTAAATATGTATGTGAGAGGAGAGCGTATTGCGCAGTTCATTTCTTTAAGTATCCTTGGGTAGAACTAATCTGGACCTGGAGTTTTATAAGGATTAATTTTACCTATGGCCGAGAGTACTTCACTTTCACTGATGATAAAATCGTGAAGCTTCAAATGATCATCACTAAGGGATGGTTACAGAAACAAGAATGTTGTTCATATTTTCATTAGTAAACACGGAAGAGAAGAATTTATTTAAAACTTCCGTCATTTGTTAGTCATCATAAATTTGTTCATTGTTTTCGTCTATGAGTGGACCAATAGCCCGCGAAGCTACTTTTTTATTCTTAACATAATTATAGAATTCCTCGGGATTTCAGTTAATTTGGTTCACTATACTGTATATAGCTCATAGTTGCGCTTACTTTTTATAATAAGTGTTTTGCTTCACCTTCTCAATAGCTTGTAAGCATTTTCATCGGGAAAATTGTATTAGTTGTTTCATTAAATTTGAAAAACACGTTCCTTTTTAAACGTTAAGCTACTTTCAATTTCAGCATTCCATCATTTAGGTTTAACAGACTTCGCCAGTCTCTTTTTACGTAATGGGATATTACTGGATTCTAAACGTTTAAAATAATTATAAAAAGAAGTCCATGTGCCATTAATATCATCGTGCGACAGAGCCTCATCGCAATTATGGTCGAAAGTTGTGGTTTCATGTCACGAAATTTAGTTCTTTTAAAATCCAAAACGTATTCCAGGCTCTCCGAATTATGGACATTAATTTAGTCTTCTCCAAAGATATCAATTAAGTCTAGGTCTGTACTTAAAACTAAATCTAGAATATTGCGTTCTCTAGTGGGTTCCTTGACCATTTGAAAAAGTGAACTTTCGAACCAAACCCTCGTACAGTCGACGACCGGAATATATATACAGTATATATATTCAATTCAATTACAACTGAATTTGTAAAGATACTTTACGAACATCCTGTACAATGAGCATACAGAGTTACAGGATAACAAACAGGCCAGGCCAGCCAAACAAGGAAGTAGAAAAGTTAGAAATAGCCATAAAAAAGCAGTGAAAATGTGTACCATGTTTACACTTATAGACGTGTAAAGCTTTCACACAGGAATAGCAATACCACAATAGTAAAGTACAGCATAGATATAAGGATTACACTAGAGAAATAGCCCACCTCATAAGGCAACGTAACGACCTCAAATATAACACAAACACCACACACAGAAGCCATAAAACAGCAGATACAACAGCTCAACACAGAAATAAACAACAAACTCAAAGAAAAACAAACAGAAACATTCAGGGAATTCATAACAACACTAAACCACTCCACAGATACATCCAGGCTATACAAGACTATAAACAGCATTACCCACTCTAACAGCGGCATTCACACCTCACACGCGGCTATCTGTCGCAGCCAAAATAATATCCCAACATACACACAACAAGCTAACATTCTAGTTAATCACTACGCAAATATAAGTCACTTAAACAGAGACAACAACCAGAAACACGCAGACAGACAAACAGCCAGACACAAGAAAACCTACAGACTCGACACGACCATTACACCCTTCAATACAGACCAGACCACCATCATCATCAAAAACATTAAGAATTCGAAGGCTACTGGACCAGACAACATATCTAACATACACCTTAAACACTTGGGCCCACAAGGAATACTAGCTCTCACAAATATCAGCACATATTCATACCAACACTGTATTATTCCTGACATATGGAAACAAGGTAAAATTATTACACTACTCAAACCAAACAAAAATCCAACAGAACCAACTTCCTATAGACCCATTACTTTACTATGCCCACCTTCCAAAGTAACAGAAAGACTAATCTTACAAATCACCAACCCACACATTCCACTATCGCCTACTCAACATGGATTCAGACCTCACCACTCAACCACGACATTACTCACTAACCTCACGCAGCACATCATGGATGGCATCAACTCCAGACGACCAGGTCAACGTACACTATTAGCAACAATAGACATTAGTAAAGCATTTGATGCTATCCCACGCTTCCCTCTCATAAACAAAATACTCAACACAAACATGCACAATAACACCAAAAGGTGGCTGAGCAACTATCTCTCAGGAAGATACTCACATGTCACATTTAATGGCAAGTCATCCAAAAACAAGCTTTTTCCGAACGGGGTCCCTCAAGGCTCTGTTCTCTCACCAACACTCTTCAACTTATACATGCATGACATTCCAACACCCATAGATAACAAGCTTACCTTATCATCATATGCAGATGATATCACTCTAACATCCACCCACAACAACATCGACACCGCTACAAATAACCTACAAACATACATAAACAGTATACAAGACTGGCTCACACACAATAGACTCAAAGTAGCGCCCACAAAATCAACCATCACCTTGCTTACAAGCAACACAAAAGAACACCAGGTAATTCCACAGCTTACACTAAACAACATCAACATTCCACACACTCACAGAACCAAAATACTTGGTGTCACATACAACACATCATTATCTTTTGCAAACCACATTCAGGACATTAAAAACAAATGTACGTCAAGACTTAACACGCTTAGGGTACTAACAGGCACAAACTTTGGACACCAGCACGAAACAACATCACTCATATACAAACAATATATTCGCTCAGTTATGGACTATGCTAGCCCATGCTGGGCACTCATTATCTCACACACACATAAACACCTTACAAACAATACAAAACAACGCACTTCGTATCATTACAGGATGCACTCAAACAACACCAATAGAACACCTGCACACAGAAACAAAAATACTAAAAGTTAGGGAACATTTAGACATGAGGGGAACACAATTCATGGCAGCAGCGACAACTAACCCACAACACCCTTGCCACTACATGTACAATCATGCACCAACACCCCGCACCATTAAGGTAACACCAGAGAGACATTATAACCAAATACTCCATTCCATACCACGCCCCACAGACATCACACAGTACAGAAAACACACACACACACACACCTAACCCACAAAGCACTGACACGACTCGGTCCGAATGCGGTCCTAGGTGCGAAGCCGCCACCCATTAACAGGTCAGAGACCAGCCTGAGCAGATCGGATCGAGTTAACTTAGCACGATTCCGATGTGGACATCACCCCAACTTACGGACATATAAACACAGACTAGACAACTCCATAGACGACACCTGCCACCTGTGCCAGGACACACCACAAACAATTGAACACATTATGACAGACTGTACCGCTCTGACACAACACATCACTAGTGCGCTGAACCTCTGGTCCACTCCGGAGAGGGCGATCAGTTACCTGCGTGCCGCCGGCTTGCTCGATCAGGGTGGGCTGATCGGCTAAACAACAACAACAGCAGCAGCATAGATAAGGCTCTCCCCTTCCTCCGCCAGCCACTGATGACTGGTTGACTGGTGAGAGAAAATTTATAGGATCGGAAAAAGTATAATGAAGAGAATAGCTTCAGAGTTCATTCACACCATGCGTAAATTTATCTCATGTACTCAGTTACGCATTAGAAGACAGCGGAAAATAAAGGATATCAAATCATATCATGAATACTAAACTCCTTAATTCAATCCACACCATGCATTTATTTCAAGGAATTTTTTTTTATTTATTTATTATACCTTTTACCTTATGGGTACAAGTGCTAGAACAACAACCAACCAATGAACTTTGTTACTGTTGAACTTCTTTCAGAAAACGGTTTGGATCATCAAAAAAGGATTGCCCCCCCCCCCTCCCAAATTTGGATAAGAACTTTTCGAAGTCTAAAAAATTACGAGACTTCAGAAAAGGATTTCAAAACGACAGATAATTTCATGAAAATTTCACTAATATATATATATATATATATATATATTAGTGATGTAGCGGATGTCATTTTTTTCACATCCGCGGATGCAGATGCGGATGAGGATGTTTGATTTCGACATCCGCGGATGCGGATGCGGATGTCTACATTTTTGTTATTTTTTTAGGATATATTCGAGATTTGTTGTGTTTAACGTATATAATAAGTTATTATATAGAGAGAGCTGTAGCTATAATGTAGTATAATTGATTAATTGTACAATAATTGCTGTACTTTTCTCTGAACATATAAAATAATATCAAGCATCTAACTAATATAGAAATCAATTGTGAATTCGTCTGCAAATAAATTCGTTATATTTTGTCGAGTTTCAGCCACAATTAGAAACCATAATTGTGTTACCAGGATGCGGGACGTGAACCCAACTCAAATGCACCTCACCGACCTCTTTCCCAACCTCCACCCTTATAGAAAGAGATCTTTAATTAGCTTGATAACTATTTATATTAAGTTTAAAGTTTTATTAGGCATATTTATAAATGAGTAATTAAAATAAAGTAAACTAAGATGTCCATCGTTTAATATTCAAACTTAATTATAGGAAGGTTATGCTTAAGGAACATTAATTTTTCTGCCTTTTCTGCTGCCAGTCTGTTTCTCTTTTCATCATATATTAATCCAGCACTGCTAAATAATCTCTCGCTTGGTACGTTTGTTGGAGGACAGGCTAAATGTTTCCTTGCAAGTTTACTCAAGTATGGATAGATATTCTGTGTATTTTTCCACCAACTAATAGGATTGTCACATGCAGCCAGGCGTTTTTCTTGGTGATAGCTCTCGATCATTTTTACTACATCTTTTGACATCGCGTAGGTCTCGTCATTGCTGCTTGACTCAAGAAACTGAGAGAGAGATTCTGTGATAGATTTGCTCGTTTAAGGTGTTGGTTCTGTCACTGAAACTTTTATTCTTTTGGTGGGTGGCGAAGCGACAGATTCAAGAGATTGAAGCTCTTCAACTGCTTTGCCAAGTGATGATTTAACTCGTTCTAATGTACTAGGTGAAAATAACTTAGCTTTGTAACGTGGATCTAAGTAGGTTGCAAGAGAGTAACTTCATACAAGAACAGCCTCTCGTCTTGTAGCTTGCATCACTTTTGCGCACAATGAACTAGTTCTATTATTATAGTAGAATTTGATAATTTCCGCTTATTAATGACGTTTTATCTCAACGGTCCACATCCGCACGACATCCGCAGCCCAAAGTGCGGATGCGGATGCGAGAAATGTGCGGATGATCCGCGGACGCGGATGCGGATGCGGATGTGACCTACATCACTAATATATATATATATATATATATATATATATATAATATATATATATATATATATACACTCGTATATACCGGGTGGACGAAAAAAACCTGGACACTTGTTTTTCCTACAAATTTCAAACTAGTCAAGCTAATACACCCAAATTAGTACAAGATGTAGCCAATAATATAGTTATCATGTGCTAAAAATTTCAATGACACTCATATAAAACTTACACTATTGAAATTGAGGTTGTATTGGCCCCCCCCCCCTATTTTCTTGAATTACTCTCCTTTTCCACTGATCTATGGATGACTTGATTTTTTCTTGGGACACCATAGGCCAAACAACCTCAATTCTTTGTCTAAGTGCTTCCAGGTTTGAAAATGGTTCCCTGCGACCATGGTACACCAATGACTTCAGCTCGTTCCACACGAAGTAATCCAGAGGATTTAAGTCAGGAGAATTTGGTGGCCATTCTTCACTTTTTATGAATTCAGGAATGTTCGCCATCAAAAATTCTTGGGTTGCCTTGACTGAATGAGATGGTGCATTGTCTTGAACAAAAATAAAATCTTCGTCGGGTACAAATCTCCGCATTCCGGTAAAAGTTCTCCGAGGTGTTCAATGTAATTTTGCGAGTTCATTTTTGTTTCTGTGGATCAGTAAAGAATAATTTGGTTTTTCCATTGTAAGAAACACCACAAGATACCCTTAATTTCTTGGAAAATCGTGAAATTGGATGATAAAGACGATCTGGTGGGATTTCCGATTTTGAAGTTAATGCATTGACTCGGTTGTTTTGTCGATTTGTTGATACAGTTAATGTAAAGTCGGACTCATCTTGAAAAAACATGCGTTTAATGTCTGCTAAATTAAATTTCCTGTACAAAGAATTACACCTTTCTAACCGTTTTCCCATGGCTTTTGTTATTCTGGGGGCACTCAATCTTTTAAAAGATCTGATTCCTTTACTTTTTCATTATGTTTTGGACACTGTTGCGCGAAATATTTAAATTATTCGCCATTTTTCTCTGCGAAAGATGAGTACCAGGATTATTTTCCTGCGACAACGCAGGACCGCTGCCACGTTTTCTGTCAGTTGACCCTGATTGTCTAATTTATTTATTACGTATTGTACTGTACTTCTTTTCCAATTTTTTCCCTGAAATTCCCTAATTATTTTTCTAGCACTCCATCCCTTCTCGGCAAAACATGCCTTTATAACAGCTAAGTCTTCTTTACTTAAAACCATTACGATAGAATTTTAATTAACACCACAAGAAAAAAAATAAGAAAAAACATTCCATCAGCCAACACTTCTTAAAGAAATCTGACACTGCTAGCCTACCAATTCCCCATGTGGCCAATTATCATTGTCTTAGGTGCGCATGCGCAAACTGCTTGTTTTGTAGCGAACATCTGACACATCCAGGGGCGTAGTCACTTCACAAAATCTCGCTGCTTGTTTCGTCAAGTTAAATTTTTTATAATTAAGAAACGGCCAAAGATAATTAACTGAGGTTTTCAGCACACGATAACCATACTATTGGCTACATCTTATACTAATTTGGGTGTATTAGCTTGACTAGTTTGAAATTTACAGGCAAAGTGTGTAACCAGTCATTTCGTGTAATGGCTGAAACTTTTAGTCATTTCGCGAAATGGCTGTTTCACTTGGTCATTTCGTGAAATGGCTAAAATGACTTTTGTTATGAATTCATAGAAATAAACATAACAATAAAATTGGAACCCTTTATTTAACTAACTGCTAAATCTGCTAATCTGCTAAAACATACATACATCCACAGGTCTGTTCGAATAAGTGAAAAACACACTTCAAATACACATTTGAACACATTTGAATTTGAATTTTCAATATAGAGGTTTTCAAATATCAACCGGGCCTTCAATGTTATTCCGATGTCCGCCACTGAAGGCCCGGTTAGGTCAACTGTATGCCCTTAACAATTGGTTAGGTTAAGTCGTGTTATTTTCGTTAAAACTAACGAAAATAACAACTTACAAGATCACTTGCCCGGTTAGGTCAACTGTATGCCCGGTTAGGTCAACTGTATGTCCTTGACAATTGGTTAGGTTGTCGTGTTATTTTCGTTAAAACTAACGAAAATAACACAACTTAACCTAACCAATTGTCAAGGGCATACAGTTGACCTAACCGGGCAAATGATCTTGTACGAAATGACTAAGGTGGAATTTCAGCCATTTCGCGTAATGGCTGAAGATTTTAGTAATTTCGCGAAATGACCAAGTGAAACAGCCATTTCGCGAAATGACAAAGTTTCAGCCATTACGCGAAATGGCTGGTTACACACTTTGACTAACATATGTACATTGTACAGTATATATGTATGAGAGAGAGAGTGTGTGGTCTTACTGCTAATTCAACACTATCTAATAATAATTCCCATTTACCTACGTTCATTTTAAGACTGGGAATGTGGGGGATGTGCCAGATCTTAAGCTACTTCCGGGGCCAGTGTCGTGACAGCGTTTCCCGTCGATCAGCGACGTTAAGCGACACTGGATCTGGTTAGTAATTGGACAGAGGGAAGGGGGGGGCTGTTCTCTGCGTTCGGTTTATATAACGACCCGTGGTTCGGACCCCACGTAAAATTAAGTCTCCTCCGTCATATGACCTCAGACGTTAAGGAGGAGATTAAACAATATATATACAGGGTGTTCCATAAGTCCGGTTTCGTAGGAAAATTTATTTTAAATTAAATTTACAAAAGTAATACATTAGAACTAAAACAAATGTTCAAATTGATGTCTTGTTTTGGGACCTTCCTTTTATTGCAGGTAGAATAACACGCAATGGCTAATATGGAAGCGAGTTACATTGGTGAGGAACTCCGGAAGCCTTTTCCTCACCACTGTAACTCGCTTCCATATTAGCCATTGCGTGTTATTCTACCTGCAACAAAACAAGACATCAATTTGAACATTTGTTTTAGTTATATTACTTTTGTAAATTTAATTTAAAATAAATTTTCCTACGAGACCGGACTTACGGGACACCCTGTATATAAGTTGCAATTGTAAAGTGATCTAAAGAGGCAGGAATGAAACCATTTCAACTTATTGTTGTTGTAACTAAAAATTGAAGACGTGTAAGAATTTACAAACATTATTGGGGATTTGGGGTTGTTTAACCTCTTTCATAACAGCAAAGGTCACATTACGGAGGTTGGGGGTGGAGGTGGAACCATTTAACACTTTCGGTCCCTCGACGGGACATTAAAACATTTATATAAAAACTCTAACAACACTTTTATTGTGTGCAAAAGATAGCGTAACCTAACCTGATCGGTAGTAACCTAAGTTAATTCAGTTTTGGTTAGTGTAGGTTAAATTACGTTATCTAGTACCTCACTATTTAGGGAGTCAACAAAACCCCCTTCGAGCCTGCAATTGCGTCCGGAACACTTCGTACCACCGAACTGGGAAGGATGTAATAAGTTAATTAGCTTTTTAGATGTATGGATTTAAAAATTTTGATACCTCGCTTAAGCCAAGATACGCACACACATGTGTGTGTGTGTGTGTGTGTGTGTGTGTGTGTGTGTGTAGTTATGTTTCCATAAAATTATGAGATTTAAAATTAAACAATCTCGAAGCCTGTGTGCTAAAGCGAATATGGCCATAAGGAACTTTCGATTCTGTACAAGTGAAGCGAAAGACACTCTTTCATACTTTCTGCAGTAATATATACGGACAGCAACTCTGGGTGAATTATGAAAAAGGTTCTGGTAGAACCCTAAATTTGATGTAAAACAGGTCCTTTAGACTCTTACATAAATTACCCACCGAGATGCTCAGCTTCGCAAATGTTTGCTACCCGCAATGTCCCGAGCTTCCCGGAGGTAACAAGACGTGCACAATACAGTCTGATGCAAAGAATGAAAAAATCAACCAACCCGATAATCAAAGCTATCCATGAGTTCTGCCGTTTATCCTCTAAGCTATGGAATTCTTCGTAAGAAAACGTCTGTCTGGAGCTCCACTTAACTTCGACATTACATTACAGTATTATTTCAAATCAATTGTATATATTTCTATCCTTAGTATGTGAACTGTCATTGTATTAATAATATTTGTCATGTGGACTATAGTCTGCCAATAAACCTTTTCATTTCATTTAAACAATAAATTTCTAATCACTTTCCACTTGGCGACATTCCCATTCATATTCACGGTTCGAAAATGAGAATGCTCAAAGTGAGAATCCCAGATTTGAGAAAAAGTGTTTCCTGATTTAGGAAATGGTATAAAAAGATGGCTGTGATGCAACTGCATGCCCCAAGGGCATAGATCGCTACGAGAATCGCCTCCCTCAAGATTCCCACTTTCTAATTTCTCAATTTCGGACGAAGGGTAAAATGGAAAAGACTAAGATTGAGAGAAGACCTACTGTACACTTCTTACATGTGGCAGGAAGCAAGTATACTACAACTTTGATAAAAAACCCACTCTAATAGGCAGAGTTTATTTCCACAACAGTTTCGATGCCCACTGGCACCCGAAGGGGATGCCAGTGGGCATCGAAACTGCTGTGGAAATAAACTCTGTCTATTAGAGTGGGTTTTTATCATCATATTTTGACCTTCACGTACAAAAGTGAAGTTTTTTGCATTTACTACAACTTCACTCAAACGAGTAGCAAGAAGCAGTTCATATCGGAATAGCGTTGAATCCGCAGATCTACTGTAGAAGAACTATGTCCACCAAACTCGGAGCTCAGAATACACACTAAAGCTGTCGGTGCATAAAAAAAGAATTGTAACTCATATGAAGAAACTTTCAGAGAAGGAGAACGGACATTAAAGAAATAATAATATGGAAATTTAACTTTTAGAATGAGTACTATTCATGCAGATCTTGTGCACATTTTGGCAGAAACAGCGATCAAGATCTACGATGAATATTTACACCCAGAGTAAAAGAGAGAAGAAAAGTACTACTGGTCAGAACTAGAAACTAGTGTAAAGCTATATTGTCTATTTCATAAGCTGACTACTGGTTACGACTAGGAACTAAAGCTATATCGTCAATTTCATAACTCCTATCCATTATGAAATATGTTCAGTGTACAAATTGAATAATTCAATAACACTGCACGGCGCACTTCCACAAATAATGGAAAATTCTACATTTGAAATGCAACGGGGAAAGAGACTTTCAGAACGAAGCTGGAAGTATCAGACTTTTAAGCTACAAATTGCTTAATGCTTTACCAAAAGGATTAAGAGGCTATCACAAGATGAAAATAACAATATCCATTTAATACATTTAATAAACAGAGTTCCTGACTGACTACTCTTGCGTGACAATTAAGTTAAAGAGAACAGAAATCAGAGCAGATGGAACTCTTTCATCAAGTGCTGCAAATGAAAAGGGACAACGTTGAAGATTCGACTGCGTCAAACATGGATATTTGTTTGATGGGAAACGATGTAATGAGAGAGAGAGAGAGAGAGAGAGAGAGAGAGAGAGAGAGGGTTACAAGGAAAAGAAGTACCTCAAAAGGCCTTGCGGCCCATACGGAGGAGGTACCAATGGCAACGGGTGCCAGGGAAAATTTTGTAAAAGTTTATTTTTCTTTCAACTATCCTAGCAGTAGTAGAAAACTGGATAGAAAAGTAGAAGGCTCTCTCCCCACCCTCCGCTCCCTCCCTGCCAGAGGCAGGTACGGAAAAAGGTTGAAGAAAATACCTTGACCCTGGAAAAGTAGCCAAGGAAATTTTACAGGAAAGTGGAGAATATATAAATAGCTCTATATTTAGCTTGCTCACAGAGACACCGTGCAAGCGATCTCCTGCAGAGTTTTCTTATGTTTTAGTCTTAAACTATGAGAGTATTCAGTACTTTGTCTAGCCTATTTTTAAACACATTTACACTTTGACTGGAAACAACCTCTGAGGGAAGTTGGTTCCAGATATTAACTATTTTATAGGAAAAGAAATTTCCGCAGACTGAGGTCCTAAATGTCTTTACACACTCAAATAGTGTGCAAGATTTCGTCTACCCTTTTCTTGAACTGATCCACAGAGGAACTGTTCACAACTTCCGAAGGTAACCTGTTCCATGTGTCACAGATCTTATACGTAAAGTAATTCCCACACACACTAGTCCTAAACCGTTTCAAATCCAACTTCCAACCATTGTTGCGAGTTGGGTTATCATTTAAACTAAACATACTTCTAAAATCGACATCGTTGAACCCGCGTAAGAGCTTGAAAACCTCGATCAGTTGACCGCGCAGCCTCCGAGTTTCAAGCGAAAACAAGTTCAGGGCGCGTAACCGTCGATTGTAGCCCATATGCCTAACGGAAGGGATTAACTTTGTGGCCCTCGCCTGCACTCGCTCCAGCATCTCAATATCTTTCCTGAGGGTGGGCGACCAGAACTGCACAGCATACTCCAGGTGCGGCCGAACAAGGGAATTGTACAGTGAGAGCACAATCTCCTTGTTCCGAAACTGAAATTGCCTCCTGATATAACCCAATAGTTTCTGGGCTTTCTTTTCCACCTCTACACACTGTTTCGTAAACTTAAGATCGCTGCTAATTAGCACACCCAAGTCCTTTTCTAAATCAGTCACCTCGATATTACTACCCAACATCGAGTAGTCCGACTTGGGATTGGCGTAGCCAATGTGCATCACTTTGCATTTACCCAAGTTAAACGGCATTTGCCATTTTTCGGACCACTCTCCTATCCTACCTAGGTCCGCACGCAGTTGCTCGATCGCTTCGGGCGTCCCAACATTGGCCCCAAGCTTGGTGTCATCAGCGAATTTGGCGATCCGACTGACGATGCCACCGTCGATATCATTTATGTAAATGATAAACAACAGCGGCCCCAAACGGAACCCTGAGGAACCCCACTAGTGACCGAGGCCCAACCCGAACTAGCCCCTTTAATTACCACCCTCTGCCGCCTATTCCTCAGCCAGTTTTCAATCCACCTACCTATTTCCCCACCGATACCCAGCGCGCGCACTTTGGCCATTAGCCGGCGGTGAGGTACCTTATCAAAGGCTTTCTGAAAGTCGAGATAAAGTATATCAATCGCCCTGCTCTTATCGTACTCACTCAACATGACGTGGAAAAACTCGAGCAAGTTGGTGAGACACGACCTATGCCGTCTAAACCCATGTTGGGAGTCCCCAAGCAGCTTGTAGGAATCCAAATGGTCAACGATCCTATCAGCTATTATCCCTTCTAATAATTTACCTACAACTGAAGTGAGACTAATGGGACGATAGTTCCCTGGACTTTCGTGATCCCCTTTCTTAAAGATAGGGGTCACGTTGGCTTCCCTCCAGTCACCAGGCACCTGGCCCATCTCCAACGATTTGTTGAAGACTGTAGCCAGGTGGGGAGCCACCTGGTCGCGCACTTCTCGCAACACTCTGGGGAGAAACTGGTCTGGCCCAGGAGCCTTAAACGCGCTGTTTGTCTATTCTATCGGCAACGACTGTCGCGGTACATCTAACACTATCCAGGCCAGCACCTTCGTGCCTCACGCCTGGCTCGGGGATGACGCGGGTATCCTCCCTGGTGAACACTCCCGCAAAGTAGTCATTAAGCACATTAGCGATGTCCGCAGAATGCTTCTAATGGGCTTTCTACTATTAACATAACTGAAGAATTCCTTAGGGTTCCCCTTGCAGAGGCTTGCCACCCGTAGTTCTTCGTTACGTTTCGCTAGCCTAACCTTCGCCTTCACTTCCCTACACAGTCGGACATACGCTTCAGTGTTCTCTTGGGAACGATTGGCCTTCGCCCTCTTATACGCTACTTTCCTATTTCGGATAGCCGAAGCGATGTCACGATTGAACCACTTAGGCTGCGTTGCAGCAGGGGTGACCGGTTTTGAGGGTATGGCAGCAGACTGCAGCACCATAAACTCGTCCCGGAATGCACTCTACACTCCTTCAACATCGCCGCCAACCTCTAATCCCATCTCTCCTACGCTATCCCTGAGGCTAACAAAGTTCGCCCGCCGGAGATCGAGCTTACTGCCTCTCGAGTTACTACGCATCACCCAAGGGACGCACACACGGAACCTAATAAGACCGTGATCACTCCCGCCCAATGATTCGTCAACGGTGAGGCCAGTGACGAGGTTGTCTTCGGTCGTGAATACTAAGTCTAGAACGCTTTCGCCTCGTGTAGGCTCGTTGACCCACTGAGTGAGGAAGTTCTCATCAGCAAAGTCAACTAGCCTCCTCCCTTCAGCATCGGCAGTCCTGTTTTCCCACTTTATGCCGCGACAGTTGAAGTCTCCTAAAACTACACACACCCTATCCCCTAGCAGGCTACTGAGTTCGGTGTACAGGGCTGTATCCTCCTCGAGGAGGAGATGCGGAGGTCTGTACACCAAGATTAACCTATAGTTCGTCCCTCCCACGTTCAGATCGACGCCAAGCAGCTCCCGTTCCGACCGGAACTGGCAGTCAACCGGACTCAACGTGTCCCTGACGTATATTAGTACCCCACCCCCCTCCCCACGGGTGCGGTCTTTGCGAAACAGTCTATACCGGGGAATTTCGAACTCCCCAACATAGTCCCTACGATCAGTATGAATCCAGGACTCGGTGATAGCAACGATATCCTGGTATTCTGATGCTAAGAGCGCCCGTAGCTCGCCAAACTTGTTCCTGATCGACCTAGCATTAAAAAGCATTGCACGGAGGGAGCCTCCCCTGTTCTGACCGCCCCCTAGCACGACCCGTTTCCCGAACAGCCAGGGCTGTCGGGAGTTGAAGAGCCCCTCACTAACGCGGGGACAAACTCCGCAGGAGCCTGAGTCCCCTCCAACGTGGAAGGAGAATCACTACCTGCTGTTGGAGGGTAACTAACTACTGGGGAAGGGTGACTACCTGCTGGGGGAGGGTGACTAACTGCTGGGGGAGTAGGTTTAACTGTTTGGGAAGCAGGATCAATTACTGGTTTGGGGGGTCCTAGTTTAAAAAGATTATACAAATTAATGTTCAGTAAATCACCATACTTCTTTTTCCCCTTCTGGTTAAAATGTATCCCGTCCGAACCAACCGAGAGAGAGAGAGAGAGAGAGAGAGAGAGAGAGAGAGAGAGAGAGAGAGAGAGAGAGAGAGAGAGAGAGAGAGAGAGAGAGTTACAAGGAAAAGAAGTACCTCAAAAGGCCTTAAGGCCCATACCGAGGAGGTACCAATGGCAACGGGTGCCATGGAAAATTTTCTACACACTCAAATAGTGTGCAAGATTTGGTCTAACCTTTTCTTGAAATGATCCACAGAGGAACTGTTCACAACTCCTGAAGGTAAACTGTTCCACGTGTCACAGATCTTATACATAAAGTAATTCCCACACATACTAGTCCTAAACAGTTTCAAATCCAACTTGCAACCATTGTTGCAAGTTGGGTTATCATTTAAACTAAACATGCTTCTAAAATCGACATCGCTGAACCCGCGTAAGAGCTTGAAAACCTCGATGAGTTGACCGCGCAGCCTCCGAGTTTCTAGCGAAAACAAGTCCAGGGCGCGTAACCGTCGATTGTAGCCCATATGACTAACGGAAGGGATTAACTTTGTGGCCCTCGCCTGCACTCGCTCCAGCCTCTCAATATCTTTCCTGAGGGTGGGGGACCAGAACTGCACAGCATACTCCAGGTGCGGCCGAACCAGGGAATTGTTCAGAGAGAGCACAATCGCCTCGTTCCGAAACTGAAATTGCCTCCTGATATAACCCAACAGCTTCTGGGCTTTCTTTTACACCTCTACGCAGTTTCGTAAACTTAAGGTCGCTGCTAATTAGCACACCCAAGTCCTTTTCCAAATCAGTCGCCTCGACATTACTTCCCAACATCGAGTAGTCCGACTTGGGATTGGCGTAGCCAATGGCATTTGCCATTTTCCGGACCACTCTCCTATCCTACCTAGGTCTGCACGCAGTTGCTCGATCGCCTCCGGCGTCCCAACATTGGCCCCAAGCTTCGTGTCATCAGCGAATTTGGCGATCCGACTGACGATGCCACCGTCGATATCATTTATGTAAATGATAAACAACAGTAGCCCTAAAACGAAACCCTGAGGAACCCCGCTAGTGACCGAGGCCCAACCCGAACTAACCCCTTTAATTACAACCCTCTGCCGCCTATTCTTCAGCCAGTTTTCAATCCACCTACCTATTTCCCCACTGATACCCAGCGCGCGCACTTTCGCCATTAGCCGGCGCACAGTGCCACAAATGGGTTAAAAAACGGCCAAAATTATTTTTTCAATTGTACTTAGTTTTATGTAGTTGAAATGTTTAATTAGGATTTATTTTAATAAAAAATATGTTTAGTACCTTTTGTATATATGTAATGGTGACATATTGAGTGATTTTTCTATAAATAATAATAATAATCCAAATCAATAGGTTATGACCTACTGTAGTTTCTTAAGTTTCTCAAATTACTAAAAATATACTAAACAGATAATTGTTAATTAGGCCTATGTTTTGCAGATTTTGTCAAATGACATACTAAAATAAGTATGGTTTCATTTTAATCACTATACACATCTATTGTTTAAAACATTATTTGATAACCTGCCACTATATCAGAAGGGGTAAATAAAAAACATCGTAATACCTCTTAAAGTTTATGAAATTAATTCCCCCAAAATAAGTGTGACAACTGATATGAAAAAAAGTGTAAATAGTGTAAACAAAATTACAAAAACTTCATATTTAGAACATATCTTCCTCATCAGAACTAATATTTAAATTCTCTAATATTTCACTCTCTTTTAAAAGTGAACGTGCCTCTTCTGACATCTCTCTCAATTTGGGGTTTCTATTCTTTTTTCGAACTGTACTAATGACTGGATCGCTTGATACTAAAAGATAATGAATTTGATCTTGCATAGTATTCAGTCGAGATGTTTTTCTGGAATGATGGAGACAAACATTTCTTATTACTTTATGTAGACATTCTTGGCATTCTTCTGAATAAGAACCAATTGGATATAGATGATTTTTCATCACCAAACCTCCATGTAGAAGTACTTTGTGTACTGAAGCAGGAATTTTATACCATGGATATAAATTTACAATAGTCGTAGCAGCTTTTCGACAATAAGATTCAAATTTTGCAATGTCAACTTGGTTTTGACAACTGAGAACCTGCAAGATACAATAGAGCATATCAATTACTTTCTTGTTCACACCTGTGATTTCGGAAAATATCTCTGCATTTTGGAAAGCTCTTCTTGCTGTGTTTCCATCATTTGTGTTTCCAGCCCCTGCTTTCGGATGATCCACCAGTAAATGAAGTCGTTTTCTGAAATCCCACTTGATGTTTTTTTCTGGCTTGCACACTCTTCTTTTCCTCTTCAGTTCTAGCCATCCGTTTTTTAGTTTCTAATTTATATCCAATATGTAAGATAAATTCAAAAAATCTAATCCAGCAATGCAATATTGAGAGACCATATTCAACAGCATCAGTATTAATTGTTTCTTTTTCAAGAGAAAATCAATGTCATTCATTTGGGATGGTTTTGCTAAACATAAATTACATGACTGTGTTGAAGTAGTATCTGTAATTGCATTGATAGCCTTTCCATCAAGCATAGTTAGAGATAACTCGTATTTCATGGCAATTTCAACTTCAGTATTTTCTCCTACTCTAACTTTATGAGTGGTGTAACTGGGAATCACGCATCACTCTTCTTGCAGACTTAGTTAGTTAATACATGAAAAACATGTTCTAACACGCAAAGTCGCAAATAGTCGCCAAAAAGTTTTGTTTCTTTGATTTACTTAAAGGTTGCATTAATGTTTAACACAAAAATTACATTCCCCAAAATCCCCCATTTTTTGTTTTGCTAATTTTACACATTTTCTAGATAACAATTTAATCTGTAATCTATGATATTGCCATAGTTTTTTTAATTAATGCTATTTTTTAGTTTTCAATAAAAAAATATGCATGAAAATGTTCTAAACTGTTTATTCTTTCAATAGAACTAAGCAGAACATGAAACTACAGACAATTTTTAGTGATATAGTAACTTCAAGTAAGTTGTTAGAACAAACATATTTTGTCCCCTCCAAGATATTTTAAGACAATGTATATTATTTCGTAGATTTTTCTTGCCTTAATGTAAGAGAATAAAATTTCAAATACTTAAATCAGTAAGTAGAAGTGTTTTATTTTGACGTGGAAATGGTTTTAATGGAATTTACTTAAATTTGTTATTTTTGGTTTTTGGCCGTTTTTTAACCCATTTGTGGCACTGTGCGGCGGTGAGGTACCTTATCAAAGGCTTTCTCAAAGTCGAGATAAAGTATATCAATCGCCCTACTCTTATCATACTCCCCCAACATGACGTGGAAAAACTCGAGCAAGTTGGTGAGACACGACCTATGCCGTCTAAACCCATGTTGGGAGTCCCCAAGCAGCTTGTAGGAATCCAAATGGTCAACGATCCTATCCGCTATTATCCCCTCTAATACTGTACCTACAACTGAAGTGAGATTAATGGGACGATAGTTCCCTGGACTTTTGTGATCCCACGAATAGGGGGATAGGGGTCACGTTGGCTTCCCTCCAGTCACCAGGCACCTGGCCGGTCTCCAACGATTTGTTGAAGACTAGCCAGGTGGGGAGCCACCTGGTCGCGCACCTCCCGCAGCACTCTGGGGAGAAACTGGTCTGGCCCAGGAGCCTTAAACGCGGTTTGTCTATTCTATCGGCAACGACTGTCGCGGTACATCGAACACTATCCAGGCCAGCACCTTCGCCTTCACTTCTCTACACAGGCGGACATACACTTCAGTGTTCTCATGGGAACGATTGGCCTTCGCCCTCCTATACGCTACTTTCCTATTTCGGATAGCAGAAGCGGTCACGACTGAACCACTTAGGCTGCGTTGAAGCAGGGGTGACCGGTTTTGAGGATACGGCAGCAGACTGCAGCACCATAAATCGTCCCGGAATGCACTCCACACTCCTTCAATATCGCCGCCGACCTCTAACCCCATCTCACGTACGCTATCCCGGAGGCTAACAAAGTCCGCCCGCCGTAGATCGAGCTTACTGCCTCTCAAGTTACTACGCTTCACCCGAGTGACGCACACACGAAACTTAATCAGACCGTGATCACTCCCGCCCAACAATTCGTTAACGGTGAGGACAGTGACGAGGTTGTCTTCGGTCGTGAATACTAAGTCTAGAACGCTTTCGCCTCGTGTAGGCTCATTGACCCACTGAGTGAGGAAGTTCTCATCAGCAAAGTCAACTAGCCTCTTCCTTCAGCATCAGCAGTCCTGTCTTCCCACTTTATGCCGCGACAGTTGAAGTCTCCTAAAACTACATACACCCTATCCCCTAGCAGGCTACAGAGTTCAGTATACAGGGCTGTATCCTCCTCGAGGAGGAGATGCGGAGGTCTGTACACCAAGATTAACCTCTAGTTCGTCCCTCCCACATTCAGATCGACGCCAAGCAGCTCCCGTTCCGACCGGAACTGGCAGTCAGCCGGACTGAACGTGTCCCTGACGTATATTAGTACCCCACCCCCCTCCCCACGGGTGCGGTCTTTGCGAAACATTCTATACCCGGGAATTTCGAACTCCCCAACGTAGTACCTACGATCAGTATGAATCCAGGACTCGGTGATAGCAACGATATCCTGGTATTCTGATGCTAAGAGCGCCCGTAGCTCGCAAAACTTATTCCTAATCGACCTAGCATTAAAAAGCATTGCACGGAGGGTCTTCCCTATTCTGACCGCCCCCTAGCACGACCCGTTTCCCGAACAGCCAGGGCTGTCGACCTCACCATTCTGTATAGGTGCCGGTCGAGCAGCGCGCCTAGCACACCTTTACCCTTGTTATTGAGGTGGACACTATCCCTCTGGTAAAGGTCCCACCTACCCGAAAATGTGTCGAACGGATCAATAAACCTCAAGCCCAGCGGAACGCACAAGTCTTGCACCCTCTCGTTGATGTCAATGAACTTACTGAACGCGTGGTCACTGGCATTCATCCGCGGTAAAATACTCATCAACATTCCCGTCTGTCTTCAGTTTTAGATCCGCAAGAGACATGATCTCGGTGATGATCCCTTCTATAAGACCTACCCTACCGCCTTTGAGGAACAGGTCGTTGCCACCAGCGTCGACAACGATCGCAGTCCTCCGACTAGCCACGCGCAGCTTCTCTACCTCTTTCCTTAAGTGCGCCGTTCCCCGCCCAGGTAAGCACCTTACCTTCCTCCCGTCCCGGTTTGCAGAAGCAAAGTACTTCTCCTGGCCCCTGATCTGCGAGTCCCCAATCAAAACGGTGTCTTCCTCCTTCGAGTACAGGAGACTAAAGCGGTTGGAGGTCCTGACAGGGGCAACTGGGGTCTCAGGCTTCGGGTTTGCAGTCTTCTTGCCCGAGAACTTTCGATACCCGTCGCCACCCATAGACGCACTTACACCACCCGACCCACCGCGACCGGCAGCTACATCCTTCGGTTTCTTTGGGCCATCAGTAGGCCCCTTCCCACCCTTTTTCTTTATCGGCCCCTTCCCACCCTTTTTCTTTATCGGCCCCTTCCCACCCTTCTCTATCGGCCCCTTCTTTACGCCATCCACCTTGCGCCGCGGTTACGTGCATTCCGCATGGGTCGCTGGCGATTCCTGACACCAATTTTTTACCCTGGCCCCGGTTGCACCTCTACCCTTTCTCCGCGGTCCCGAGCTCTGTCCAGTCCATCGCTGGACCGCCTTTCCATGGCAGCTATCCTATCAATGAGCTCCGGGGTGGAGGGCGCAGCCGCGTCAGTGACCGCTGCACCTCCATCAGCCGGTCTGGACGACTCGAGCCGCCGGACCCTCTCCTCTAGCTTCTCGTAAAACCGCATCAGTTCGCAAAAGCGGAACATGCTGGAGTGGTTGATCTTCTCGAAGCAGGCTTCTTTGAAGTTCGTCACCCACTGGTTTACTTCACACCTCGTACATTCAGCCTTCAGTTTCTGCGGTCCAGTCATTGTAACTTTTGTTTTTTCGAACTCTGAATACACTGAATAAGATAAAGCGTTCTAGCAATGAAAACTATCAAAAACGTTGTAACCAGTATATAAAAAAGGAGGCGGGTGTGTGAATTTTTCCCGCGCAGAGAGAGAGAGAGAGAGAGAGAGAGAGAGAGAGAGACACCCGTATTTAGATCACAAAGAGAATGAAACGTGAAAGATGCATCTAACAATTGGTGCTCATCATATATAACCACTCGCATCGGGGTCGTGTGAGGGCACAATCACTCTACTTGAAAGTGAGAGGCAGAGAGTTCAGTTGTCATCAAGTTTGCAAATTGGATCGTTTAAGCATCACAATGGGAGGTTTCTGCAAAACAAATTAACATGATGATATGCATCGACAAAGGGGTTACAGAATGAGCACGAGGGACCTGTTCACATTTCGTCGATGGGAAATTTCATAGACACTAATAACCCAGCGTTTCCCAAACTGTCGGGGCGTCCATCTCTAAGGAAGCACCATGGTATAGTAGTAGGACAAAGGAGGAGGTAACAGTATCTCCGAAAGAAAGAGGCAAATCACTACCCACCTGCACACAAAAATTGGGGGTGGTAGGGATGCCGAGTTGGAGCCAATAATTGACTCCACAGTTATTGTGTTATGTTGGGTTGTCATATTGCTTGTCACATAACAGGAATTTTCAGTACGTGTTTTGTAGTACGAGCTAATATTGTAAAAAGAGAAAGATGGTTCGGGACGGGGGAACGGGAGATATGCCGGGGTGGGGGGAGTGTTAGTACGATTAGTATGATTGCCTCTTCAAGGGGGAACGCAGTGCGCAGTGTGAAAAAATTTGGGAAACACTAACCTCACTTTATTAAACTTGGCCTAACCTAATTTAATCTAAGTTATTCGGCCCAACCCTGTTGCGGATCCAGGGGGAGTTCGGGGGGTTCAATCGAACCCCCCTAAACCAGAAAGCCCTGCTCCCAAAGCTGACTGAACATACAAGTTATTTCACAAACAACACCAAAAGCATGTAATATACCCTTTTGTTTCAGATCGTTAGTCGACCCTGTGTCTTACTTTAATACTCAAAAGTCTAAAAAGCAATATTCATTCACAGTATTTATTCAATAGAATTTTCGGTTTACAATGTCAAGAAGAGTTAAACAACAACCAAGAATTGACCGATTTTTTTGGTCCATCCCATGTCAGTGGCAAGGTTAGTAACTGTATTGTAAACTAAAACAATGACTTTAAAAACTACTTACAGTTACTGATCGATTGCTCATATTAAATTCATTGTCTCTCGTTTTGACAATGATGAAGAAGGACAATCTACCCCGACTGCAAAGAGGATTCGCAGTAGCGCCAGTGATTCCGGTAGGAACACGTGTTGTACGACAAGCTGACTCGCAGAAAACCATTTTTCTTGTTTTGATATATTTTACGGTTAAGATTATAGATTAGGTAGATTATAATTCCTCGTATGCCCATCTTGGGGTGACAATTCTTTGTATGCTCCAATTATTTAATATTTAGTGTAAAATTTTCTAGCTTAATTGTAACTTTATCACTTTTTCTTTCCAGGCTTGCGATGCCGATATATTCCAAAACATCAACTGCTTGTTGCGAATTGCTTGCACCATACCCGTCACTTCTGCTGACAATGAACGTGCCAACAAGTACCTTGAAACTTGTGAAGGGATACCTTAGGACTACTATGTCCACTGAGAGATTGTCAGGCTTGGCGTTGATGAGCATTCATTACGATAAGCTCGTGGATTACGAAGCTGTAGTTCAACGGTTCGCTGAACAGCAACCCCGACGAATGGCACTCGTCGATCCAGTCTTTGAGAGTCAGAAGATTAACTGATATCTCAGTCAATACAAAACTTTGTCAAGAAGTATAATAACTTCAGTTATATTAATGAGCAAGTCTAGAATGATAAAGTATGATTTCCAAAAGAAATTTAGGTTTTGATATTGTGAAATTTTCGTAAACAGTGTTTCTTTATAACTTATCACGAATTTTGTCTTTCCTTGCAAATCAGTACATAACTTAGTTGTGAAAGCTAATAAACGAACAAACACCCCGCAAATTGCTTAAAAACGCGTTTCTGAAAGACTTAATTTTCAAACTTTTCTGGGGGAGCATGCCCCCGGACCCCCCTCCAGCAAATCCTGGATCCTCCCCAGCAACCTAACCTGACTTTAAACCTTATCGACGGAATTGTCTTGCTGACGACGGCAAATCCTCGCCTAACTCTCGTACACGGACATATTCATTTAGTCGACGATAGGGGTGCACCGGATATGATATCCGGCCGGATATTGCGAAATATCCTGCATCCGGCAGGATATGGGTAATATCCGGCCGGATATGCCGGATATAGGCCAAGACATTAGAAAATTAACACCTGTATGAAAATCTGCCATAATATGATAACACATTACAAATAATATTTTATATACAAAAAAAATGGAAAGCCCTCCAGGGCCCACCCCTAAACCAGTCCAGCAACACTTTTTATATTAAATCAACACAATACTGATGACAAGAATAAATAAAACATCTGTCCATCCTTAACGATTACAGTTCTATTAATATAATCAGAGCTTTTTATAAAAACGTCTAGGCGTTAAATTTTTTAAAAATAGTAAAATATTGCTAGACCACTGCACTTGCTTTCCATTCTTTTTCTCCTTTTTTTCCTTTATTTTCAAAACAATACAAAACATTACAAGCTTGACAAACGTAAAACAATACATTGAATACAATATAAAATGCCTGGAATGAAATCAATGAATGGAGGGCAGTATTGTGTAGGTCAGATGTCGCCATTCAGCCTGGAGGTCTTCAGAATAAAAAAAAATCAACAACAGTGATTTAGAACTTTTTTCCGTTGTGGTGCAGAAACAAGAGCATTTCTCCTCTTTTAGGCAATATTCGCGATCGCCTTGCTTCATAGATGTTTCCATATTCAGAAAACATTCTCCCTGAAAATACAGAGGATGCGGGTGTGCAGAGAAGTTTTGAAACAATAGTTTTAAGGAGAGGAAATCGGTCCTCCTGCTTCCAAATTTGAACTGGACAGCGTTTCCTATCTACAAGAGGTTCAGATGCATATCGGTCTAACTCCCCTGCAATCAGTAGAACACGAGCAGTCTTTTTTTCAACCTTTCTTCTCTTGTAACTTACTTCCCCAGATTGCTCTCCTTTTGTGATCTCCATAAAACACGCTTCAAGAATGTCCTCTTCGTCTTTTCTCTTTCGCATAGGAGAACTGGAATTTGAGCTTCTTTCGCTTCCACTTTCATTACCTTCACTTTAATTTTCATTACCTATGACTTCTTTAATCAGCCAGGATTTAGCCTGCTCTTTTTGATCTTGTTGAAAGATAACTTATACCGCGGATCTATTGCAGTCGCAGTCACATAAGCCCTGTTTTTCATTATGTTCAAAGACTTCCCCATCATTATTCTCCGACAAGAAACGCGCTCGAAGAGAAGTCAGGACTCAGGAGTTCTCTCTCTGTCTTTTAAACACCTTGGTCATCATGGCCAATCTTTGAAAGAAATCTTTGTAAAATACAAATGCTTGGGATTACGGAAGACAAAGTTGATTTTTCCGAACTCATTTCCTGAGTTAGTTGGAAGAATAGTTTTGATATTTTAACCCTTTCGCTCACGAATTATGACATAGGGTGAAAAAGAAATTTGCCTTTATGTGTGGTTATATAAGAATCAATATAGTTTATTTTTCAGCTACACAATTGTCTACCCAGTGAGTGAAAGAGTTAAGGAGATTTCGTATCAGTGTCCACTCGAAGGATGTGATGGTAGGTAATTCACTACGATCAGCCAAATATAGTTGCACTGGAATTTTTAATTTATATAATCTTTCTAGCATCAAATATGCACTGTTCCAACGTGTTGGAATATCTTGAACTAATAGGAGAGGCTCAAGATTTTGCTGCACTTGAATGTGTTTGAAAATGCTACAGGCCAAAGGAGAATGATTAAAGTGAGTTGCAAGGCGGCGACTTTTTGCAAAGATATCAATTACACTCCTCTGAACCATAATTGAGTCACTAATAACCAGTTGGAGTAAATGAATGCTGCAGTGTATTGAAGGTATTTCAGCCAGGTCACTACCAAGAGCCATATTACTAGCTCCATCCCTCACCAATAAATTCCTCTTATTTGCATGAAGATCCCAACTATCCCACATAGAGCGAAACTTTTCAGATATATTCTTGCCAGTATGCGACCCTGAGAAATGAGAGGCATGTAGCACAGCAACGTATCTTTCAAAATCTTTACCTATCCAGTGACCCGATAATGATATAAAACTTTCTTGAGAGTTTGTGCATGTCCATATATCTGAAGAAAAGCTACATGCTTTACTTCTTCCAGCTTCTGAGCAATTTTAGACTAACTCATTATAAAGACGAGGAATTATAGTATCAGAGAAGTACCTTCTGCTCGGTAAGAGATATCTGGGTTGGAGGTAGGCCATTAGATCAATAAAACCATCATCTTCAACTAAAGTAAATGGCTGGTTGTCCAAAGCCATCATCATGCCAATTTTAAGGTGAATCATCACAGACCTGGAGTCATTGATGTCCCATATTTTTTTAGATGAAAAGCTTTCCTCTATTGAGATCTGCTTACTCATTTGGTCCATTTCTTTTCTTTCAGAGTACTACCAGTAGAAGTTGATGGTCTAGCCCGTATTCTATATATGCCTATTTCCTTTGATTCAGTCGCAGCTATTCTTTTTTTGTCATTTTCGTTTTTGGCTTCAGCATACTCTTTTGGGTGATTAATCTTCAAATGATTATGAAGAGGTGTTGTGCTAAAAAGACTTTTGGCCACCTTTCTCCGTCCCACGTTTGATAATTATCTTTTGGCAAATATTACACTTTGCAGTGATATCGCTAGGATCATTTATTGTATATAGTGACCACACAAAACTTGTCATGATTAATATTTAATAGTTTAATACGACACAAGAACCTGAAAGAGAACAAAACAATTAAACATCTGAATATACTTAAATTATTATTTATCTTATATTTGGGGGGGCGCTTGCCCCCAATGCAAAACAAAACATAGCAATATGTGTAAAAATAATACGGTACCTAATAATATATATCCGGCCGGATAGATATGGCCATATCCGGTATGATATGAAAAATTCATATCCGGTGCACCCCCTAGTCGACGATACATTCTACAAACACTAAAAAATAACCTAACTTAGCCTGAGCAAGCTCAACCTAATTTAATTTAACCCAAAATAAAACTTTGGCCGCCACACGCTGAGGATGCACACGCTGCACTGCAGTTTGAGGAGCAGTTGGCAAGGTTAGAGCGTCCTTTAGGCCTAAATTAGGTGGAATTTCTAAATCGTCCGTATCGAAGTCGTTCTCATTAAACCGTTCAAATTCTTCATTTTCAATTTACCTGATGACACACAAGTTCGCGTTGACATTTGGCCACCACACGCTGAGGACGCAGACGCTGCACTGCAGTTTAGGGTGCGGTTGGCATCATTGGAGTATCCTTTTTCTGGCAGATTCGTGAATGCGCCGTCACCGACTTAAAAGACGCATGATACAGTTCGCAGTTTCTGCACATATGCTTTTACTGTTCGCTTTGTAGACAAGGACACGCGAAATCGTACGGGAGTCCCTTCGCGTGGGGTGTGGGTTGGGGAAAATGTTACATAACGTAGGGGGTGTCTGGTCCAGCGTTACGGGACGTTACAGAGGGGTGAGGGGGTGTCAAGTTTTAGCAAAAATAGCGTTATATAATTTTTGAATGGCCCCAAAGTGTGGTTCGGTAAAAGTGACTTACCTGACAGAACTTAACTGTACATTACGCGTCAGAGGGGCGGCTACATCGTAGTAAGGTCTAACACCGCTTCCTATTAGATCAGCGATGTTTTGGTGTAATCGGTAATTGGATGGGTGACTGTCCTTGAGTCTAGATGATGTAGTGACCCGTGGTTCGGATTTGGTTTGTTGATTGGCGTTACAAAGGAAGTTAAACAACTCCAAAAACACACGCGTGTCAGAGTAAAAATGATCGATTTTTAGACACATTTTGGTTAATGTTTACAAATGCAATATTTTCAAACTTTTTGCATAATTCTTTTAAGATTTAACCCAATATTATCATCATTCATTTTTGGAATCACTGAAATTTTTTTAAAAACATTCTGGGGACCAGTGATAATTTGCAATTTGAAGTTTAGATGGTTGGTTGGTTGTTCATTTTTACAAATTTGAGAATAAACTTGTCGAGTCGTGGGTTCAAACCCCAATGCTGCCTAGCACTGGGCGGTTGTCTCTTCTGTATCTTATTTCACGACGAGACGGCGGGCTGGCCACCCCCCTTTAATTGGCTCTGGCTAACGTAGCCCAGGCTCGGGCCCCTACTCTCAACTTTCTTGGGGGATATGAAACGTAGAAATTACTTTCACGTACCTACAATTAGCAAATGCCAAAAATTTGGTTTGACTCGTGACTCGAAGACATTTATACTTTGGTAGAAATTTCTGTCACGATTATTTTTCGACTCGTCTTTGTATCATGGCTTAATTTTTTTCTTAATTAATTTCCTATCTCCAATTCCTTAAAAAATACTTAAAAGTTGCAAAACTCATATTTAGTTTTATCTCAACCTCTCACTTTACTCCGTTCTCGTTCTTCCTCTTTTAGTCTCAAATTCACCCAAATGGTTTTAGAGCAGAAATTGGATCTCAAATTCTGTATGTAACTCGATACGATTTCAGGAGAGAAAAATATCAAATTTTATTAAATAAACTTATCAAATGGCTTTTTTTCCATGTTTGGAAACCTCGCTTTTCGCTCCCACACGATGAAGACGTGCATTCCAATATGCACTTCAGGATTAAAAAAAAAAAATCCCTTTTCACCAAAGACTATAAAAAGTGAGAAACAAAATATCGAAGGAAAGTCTTAAACAAAACGAACCATAATTCCGCTAGATATAGCTAGCTTTTCCTTTCTCTTGAATATAACCTCGTGTAACCCAATAAGAACGGGTTTTAAGACTGAATAAACAAGGAGGAGTGTGGGGAGAGGGGGAAGGTGGGGGGGGGGGGGGGGGGCGAAGGTAAGGAGTTCGGGACAATACACCGTAAAGTATCTAGAACTCCCTAATTGGAGTTGGCACAAGGAAGGTTGAAGGCGTAAACTATTCCGCGACTATACTCAGGATTTGTTTGCATGAATGTAGGAAACGGGCGAGCGAGTAATGAAACTAGGGCTCTGCAACAAGAACAGAGGAACTAATTAGGAAGCAATTTTGATTATTGCTTTTTTACGAAGAAGCATCGTAACAGCTTTGATGAAGGAACATTGGAGAATTGGAGTAAAAAAAAAAGGAAGGAAACCAATTGAACGGAAAGGAAAAATTATAATTACTTCACGGGAAAACCTTCATTAATATTATATAATGGGACAAAAAACAAGGAAAATATTAAGGAAAATAGGTGATAGACTTCCAAAATTTATACTTTAATCCAGTTTCACAAAGAATTAAAAACTCGTTACAAACTTTAGAAGAATGTTGTACGAAGGGTTTTCAGTTAACTCCGTTTTCAAAATCCGAAACGTGAGCTCTCTCTCTCGCATTTATTGGATACCATTTTACAGATTATATATGTATATATACATTAGGGATGTACCGAATACTAAAATTTATAATACTGAATGTTTTATTTGGGTTATTATGCGCCAATGTAAAAAATTGAAGCCTTTATCAGTTTGAGAGCGCATAGAATTAATAGTAAATGTGAGCAAAAGCAGTATGTTTTAGCCACCAAAATTCTACGAGGTTCCCATACTTGTGAAAACATTGCAACTGCATTGATATTGCAAGAATGGTCAATAGAGAGCGATCGTGCGCATGCAGTTGTGCACGACAATGGCCGTAATATTACTAAAACTGTTCGCGCTCTCAAAGTGAACGCTTAGGTGCTAATTATACTTACGCACATCCAGATAATGAAGTCGTCCTCAGCCAGAAATTTGTTTCAGATACTGTATGTATGCAATTACGCGCCGAATCTGTTCGCATTTTAATTAGTCATATCTAGCCTTTGACTTAAATAAAATCCAGAAGCAACATAACTTAAGAGCCCTTATCACCTGATGAAACTCTACATTCTGTATACTACAACGACTTCACCAAAAAATGCACTTGTTGCATACGCCTCGAACTATGACATAGCAACCCTCAATAACCATAACTTGGCTCTTATTTAGCGTGTTGTAAAGTTTCTTAGCCCATGTAAAAAAATTTACGAATGACTTGATTCTTCCTGCCTTTCCACGGTGTCTCCCGGTGTAACAGGTCGCATGAAGCAACTGCTTTTGTTTCACGACAAGATCAAGAACCCTCGAAAAAGAAGCTGAAAGTTCCCTTATGGAGCTACTTCGATGAGGTTGCTACGTCTTCACAATCAGATGTGCCTCCACCTATCAAAAGTATCCAGCAAAATTGTCAAAAAGAATTAGACATGTATTCAAAGGAGCCACGAATGAGTCGCGACACGAACCCTCTTAATTGGTGGTGCCATAATGGCGAAAGATTCCCCAAACTATTAGTACTTACTCGCAAGTATTTCACCACGCTACCCACAAAGAGTACGCAGTGAACGGCTGTTTAGTTCTGCGAAAAATGTAATTATCGACGCACGTAATCGTTTAACTCCTGATGCTGCTGAACGACTAATTTTTCTGCACGATAATTTACTTACCTTAAATTTCAATTATTAGGTTTCGTTTTTGCGGTTATCATCATTATTGCTTGTTTATTTTTTTTTGTAAGGTTTATTACTTATTAATATGACTATACCAAGTTGAATTGGATCACCTGAAGATCAGGGCCCCCAACCTTCTTTAGTTAGCCTTATAAGGCTAACTAACGAAAATATCACGACCTAACCTAATCAATCGTTAAGGTCAACTGTACGCCCTTGACGATTGGTTAGGTTAGGTCGTGATATTTTCGTTAGTTAACCTTATAAGGCTAACTAAAGAAGGCTGGGGGCCCTGATCTTCAGGTGATCCGTTGAATTTGTTTGTAATTATTCTTTGAAATAAGAAAATACATTTTAAGTTCCATTTCCTAAATCATGTTATTTGCCTTAAATATCAAATACTCGGTATTCGGTTAAAAAAAAAAAAACTATTCGGCCGCGTACCAAATATTCGGTACATAGTAGTGTGTTCTGAATTATACTGAGAAAACAATAAAATGCGAATTTGAAGTCACATTGGGTTTTATCTGATGACATTTGACAAAACAAGTAAAAAAATTTAGCCCCTTTGATGTTTGTTTAGGCTGCGCGAGGACTGAAAAAAAAAAGTATCTGAATTCCAAATTACGTGTGTTTAACACAAACTTGTATTAAAAATATCACTACAGGAAGTGGGATTTTGGGGGTTTAGGAATTTTGTTGCGATGAAATTACACAATATGGAAAAGAAATTGGCATTGTTCCTCATTGGCTGCGATTGTATCATCGAAGTCCGTAGCAAGTTTAAGTACCCGCTCAGCACAATCGTTAATAACTTTTTGATGGTGTACTAAATCTTTCGCATTTATGCATGTTGCCTGTTCAATCCTTGTATCAGGGTCTGGCTTTATGAAACTTTCCTCTAATTTTAAGGCCTTGAAGGGTTTAATGATCTAGTTGCAATAAAGTCCGTCATCCTTTTGTCTTTGTGTGCGCTAGTTGTTTTACATTCTACCCTACGCGAGCCTTTCTCCTCAGCAGCTTCTTAAACCCTTGAATCATCGCTCTTTTCTCTTGTGTATCGATTTCATCAGAAAACAATGCCAATGACGCCAAGTCTTCGCTCAGATACTAGAGATAGGCAGTCAGCTTTTTGATGCAGCCTGAGAGATTTCTTGGTCCACTTCTCTGAAATCCTCCAGCATAGCCATTAAGTAAAATCACCGAAGGGCCCGAAACATTAGTTATGAGACAGAAAAGTCATACACCGTGCGGTTCGTGCGCGCATTAACCTTCGAGACACGCGACTATCGTGTCTGAAAGTAAACTGCGGGTGCCGCTGGGTAGTCTGCAAGTCGTACCAGTCTCCGGCAAAGAAGTGTTGTCACCACAAGTTCGAACGGATATTCTATTTGGATATTGAAAGTTGTTTTATATTAAAATACCATTCTTTCATGCATAATATTGCATGTGTCATATCAGCCCGATTATCGTCAACTGGCAGAAAAGGACAATTCTGATCTGCCATGCGCACTCCCTCAGTATAAACTAATGTGACCAAAACTTTACCCGACTTTGTTTGTCAACCAACCTCATCAGTTGACGACATATGCCTGAGTTAAGGTGAAATTATTTTTTTTTTCAGAACACACTAGTACATCCCTAATATGTACAGTACTGGCCAAATTATTAGGAATTTTTTAAAAATTTCATTTTTTGGTATAAAATGTTAAATTAAACCAATTTTAAACGTTGAAAAGTTATTTATTTCTACACAAGAATACATGGTCATTATTTAGCAATAGTTTAGTACTTAGTTTGACCCCCCTTAGCTGCCTTAAGGGCTGCGACACGCTTCGGCATGCCATGAATCAATTTTTTGCATAATTCCTTAATACGTGTAGAGTGAAACCAGACTTGAATAAGTCGCTCTATGAGTTGGTGTTTTGTTGTTATCGGCGTTTCATGGATTACGTCCTTTAAAATACACCATAAACTTTCGATTGGGTTCATGTCTGGAGAATTTCCAGCCCATGGGAGCAACCGAACACTATTTTCATGACACCATTTTTTAACCGACTTTGCCGTGTGGCATGGAGCTGAGTCTTGTTGAAAAATCCAACGTCTATTACCATACCATTCCCTTATTTGAGGCAGTAGACGTCTTCTTAGTACTTCTATATACTTGACTTGGTTCATATTCCCCTCAACAATGCTCAAACGACTAGTTCCATGCACAGAAATTGCTCCCCAAACCATGATCTTTTGTGGAAATTTCACCGTTTTCATCAGACACTCAGGCAAAAATTCTTCTCCAGGCCTCCTTCTTACACTTTGAACACGATCGTCAAGCACGGCAATCGTTGACTCATCGGAGAACACCACCTGCAATCAAAGAAAGCCCTGTGAAAGAGTCAGTGCATAGCGTATGAAGTACAGCTAAAACGAAGTACAGTATGACTTGCTGCTTTACAGATATTTTTACTGCAGTTTTATCACGTACTGTAAATACACTTCTATGCATACTGTATTTACTGTATTAACATTCTATTTAATGTTAAATATTATTCTTACCTGTTCCCAATCCTCACTAGTCCAGTTAATGTGTTCCTTTGCCCATGCAAAACGTGCCTTCTTCATAGCCTCAGTGAGCCTGGGCTTCTTCCTTGGGCGGTAGGCTTTGAAGCCGGCAGTTAGAAGCCTCCTGTTGACTGTTCTACGACTAATATTGATGCCATCAGCCGCTAGACTACTGGAAATGTTTTTGCAAGTAGCTCTTCTATTTCTAAGAGACAAAATTGCAATCTGTCTATCAGTTCTTGGAGTCGTTACCCTTTTTCTGCCGCATCTTCCAACCCTTTTGGGGCCTACATTTTCTCCAAATACCATTTTTTTTCTTAATACGAAGTACTGACTGTGGTGAAACATGGAGTTTGGCAGCGGATTTCCTTTTGTTTAAATGTAGAAGAAGTTAATAAAACCTGTATTTGCCCAATTTTCCGTGACTCGTCATTCTTTCGCCCCATTTTCAAATTCACTTAAAAACTGTAACAAAATAATTGCCGAAATTGGGTAAATACACTATTTAAATTAAACGGTAGTTACAATGACATGTAAAAGAAGAGAAACACACCCGCATCGCACGACAACCAAACGACAACTGACGAACAAACACGCTTCGTTCGACTAAAGAATTATGCAAAAAATTGATTCATGGCATGCCGAAGCGTGTCGCAGCCATTATGGCAGCTAAGGTGGGTCAAACTAAGTACTAAACTATTGCTAAATAATGACCATGTATTCTTGTGTAGAAATAAATAACTTTTCAACGTTTAAAATTGGTTTAATTTAACATTTTATACCAAAAAATGAAATTTTAAAAAAATTCCTAATAATTTGGCCAGTACTGTATATAGTGGCATTCATAAGTATTCGTACAGAGAAATATTTACCGTTCATTAGCAAAAATTTAACAAAAAAATTAGTTCAATTCCAAAGTATAATGTAAAATATCAACGAATTTGAGGAAAATAAAAAAAAAGTTAAAATGCAAACTTTTCGTATATTTACTTACAAAATTATTTTATACTTTGTGTGTTCACCTTTTGCTTGAATGACTTCAATGATTCGTTTTGGAGGTTTTTCTACAAGGTTTCGACATCTGTGGAAATTTTAGCTCATTTTTCTGAAGAAAATTGTTGCAATTCATTCAGATTCGAAGGGTTTCTGTTGCGGAGAGCTTTCTCAAGTCAAACCATAAGTTCTTGATTAAATTGAGATCTGGTCGAGAAGCTTGAAATTCTTTTGTTGAAACCATTTCATGGTCCTCTTACTTTCATGTTTTGGATCATTATCTTGTTGCAGTGCCCAGTTGCGACCTATTCACAACTTCCGAACTGAAAGCAACACATTTTCTTCTAAAATTTCCCAATATTTCCTCGAATTCAAGATTTCATTGATGACAACAAGCTTTCCTGGACCACAAGCACAAAAACATCCTCACAGGGAATTCTTTTTACTGGAATGCAGTATTTGATTTTCGCCAAATGTACCGTTGCTCGTTGTTCACGAATAATTCAATTTGTTCTCGTCTGTACAGAGTATTTTCTTCCAGAATGCAAATCCATCATTTTGATGATCCTTGGTGTACTTCAAAAGAGCTTTGTGCGCTTTTCGCAGCAGAGGTTTTCTTCCTGCAACCTTTTCATGCAGACCATGCTTTCTCAATGTACGACGTACAGTAGAGGGATGGACATCGATCTGAGACAGTCTTAATGTTTGGCAAATATTACCAGCAGTCACTCGTGGATTCGCAGCAGACATTCTTTCAATCCATTTAGCTGTACGTTCTGAAATCTTGCAAGGTCGTCCACATCTTGGTAAAGTTCCAAAGCCTTTTCATTTCTTTATAACTGCAGCAACAGTCGTAAATGGAATTCGAAATTCTTCTCCTATCTTCCTATAAATCTTTCCAGACTCACCTGCAGAAATAACAGATCTCTTAAGATTTGGAGACAGCTCTCTACTACGACGACCCATTGCCTTACTAATGATTTGTACATTCATCCGTCTTCCATGAAGATTCGCAGAAAAAAATTCTAGAATTCAGAAGTGCCAACAGTCTCTAATCAATAAACAGCCAACTACTGATAAAAAATTTATATTCTTCAAGCCTAAGGTGGACACACAGAGTATTAAATAATTTTGCAAATAAATGCACGAAAACTTTTGCATTTAAATGTATTTTTATTTTTCTCAAATCCTTTCATGTTTTTTATTATATGTCGGAGTTAAACTAATTGTTTTATTTGATAATTTTTTCTAAACGAACGGTAAACTTTTCATAACTATCCTGCGCATGGTACAAAAGACAAGGATGAATATAATTGAAAATTTTCTCTGTACGAATGCTTGGACCAAGAATGAAATGGGAATGATGACCTAGATTGGGAATTATCATCATTATTATTGTTGTTGTTTGAGGTTGTTAACATCCTTCGTAACATCTAAGGTCATGTGGACGAGGGGACCTACAACTTTTGTGGAATCCGAACCACGAGACGCTATATCATCTGAACGCGGAGGTCGATCCTCCATCCAGCTACTGACCAGATCCAACCTCGCTAACCAATAAATGTTCGAGTACTTGAAATACAGTGTCTATAAATTATCTTCACAAATTCAGCTCAAATGCAATTTTAAAGATGATTTACGAACACCCTGTATACTCAACCTCAAAATTCATTAAAATGTTGTAGGCAACCTACTTAATTCTATTTAACTTTAAATAAATTAACAAGTACCCAAGTGTTGGTTACGTCGTCGTCGTCGTTGGCCTAGCAAGCTACGGCTTGGGACCGTAGCGCATCTATCCGGTATAGGTTAACCTGGATGATGTAGCCATAAGCACTGCCGCTAGTTAAGTGCCAACCAGTGATTATCTCACTAGCCGTATTGAGTCCGTTAGGCGAAACTACGACAGTACCAAAGGGAAAATATAACCTTTGGTTTTCTATTATTATTTGTAAATGGACATGGCATTAGATTAAAATAAATATTTGAATATAAATAATTAACTGACAATTGTGATATATAATTAATTATGTTTACATACAATAAAATAATATAGTATACATAAAATTAGTATTAATGTGGTTCACAATTGAATTATAATGGGTAACTAATTTAAAATGAATTTATAACTATTCCGAAATTCAAGACGGTAAAATTAACATTTATCTTGAAACTAAAATAAGAGTATTCACTACACACTCCCCCACCAGAGAGGAAGTTCAAAGAGTTCCGAACGACACAGATTTCCGCTGAACCTTTTTGGTAGCTACTTGTACCTCACTTAAGGTTGATTCCAAAAACGCAGGCTTAAGACGATCGATAGAAACCTTGTCGACCTTGGAACCGCGCTGGATGAGAAATGATTTGCCGTACGTCGGGAGAACGTCAAGAATTCCATAGGGTCCGTCATATGGACTTGGAGAGGCCGTTTTGGACAGGTACACGAACGAAAACGTGGGTGCAGGACTGGAGGGCTGGGGAAATAAAGATGTTCTGTTGGCTAGTCAATCGAGGGGGAACAGGCTGAAGGGACTGCATGTGAGAGGAAAGTGTTTGAGCGAATTCCGTAGGATCGCATGACTTATCCCCTGCAGTGAGTAGCCACCTGGTAGCCGCAGTGTTTCCATAGACTAGTTCAGCCTGTAGTCTTCAGATCACTCTTAAATGCAGAGCGAATACCAAGCAACACGAGTGGAAGCTTATCCATCCAATGGGAGTCTTCGTGACACATAAGGATGACTTCAGCTGGCGATGGAAGCGTTCGACGAGGCCGTTAGCTTGCGGATGATACGCACAGGTATGCGCATGTACTGTACCCAACAAGCTGGTAAACTTCTTCAAAGCGAAGACTCAAATTGGCGACCTTGGTCAGTGATGACTTTTGTCGGCAATCCAAATCTTGATACCCATCCATGAAGAAAGGCTCTTGCAACAGTGTCCGCTTGGATATCAGGAAGTGGGATGGCTTCAGGCCATCTGGAAAAGCGGTCGAGACAGGTGAGCAGATAACGTTGGCCTTGAATCACTGGAAGAGGGCCAACAATGTCTACATGAATTACCTCAAATCGCTGGGATGGGGGCGGGAAGCGTCAAAGGGGGACCTGGTGTGCCTTTGGACTTTGGCACGCTGGCAGGCAGGCAAGGCACGTTTTGGTCCAATGTTTTGACATCCTTCCGCATCGAGGGCCAAACAAAGCGAGAGGTAACCAGGTGTTGCGAAGCACGGATACCAGGATGGAGGGCTTATGAAGATCCGCCGAAGACTGCTTGTCTGTGACATGGGAGGGGACATAAGGGCGAATAGCAGCTGTTGATACGTCGCAATAGAGGGGCACAGACAATCCTGGCATACTCATTTTCTTGAGGGAAAGTGAGTGAGTGGAGTCTTCTCTGAGCAGGTCTTGTAGTTCCGTATCCTTATCTTGATCCTGTGCAATAGCATTCCACAGTGTAGAGCTGAGGGTAACAGAAGTAATCTCTATTCTTGAGAGTGCATCCGCTGGAGTGTTCAAGACACCTTTGATGTGGCGGATATCTGTGGTAAATTGCGAGATATAATCGAGTTGCCTGATGACTCTGGGAGAGTGGTTACAGCTGTTTTTATTGAAGACAGTGACCAAAGGTTTGTGGTCGGTAAAAACACAAAACTCTCGGCCTTCAAGGAAATGTTGAAAATGCTTCACGTTTAAGTAAATAGCAAGAAGTTCACGTCCGAAAGCACTATAACGCGTTTGGGCTGGCTGCAGCTTTTTCGAGTAAAATGCGATGGTGCTTGTTGACCGTTAATGGTTTGTTCCAACACTCCACCGATCGCAACATCTGAGGCATCGACCGTCAGAGTTAGGGGGCATCACTGATAGGAAATGACAGAGACAATGCACTATTGATAGCATTTTTGGCATTGTCGAACGCCTGTAAACTATCGCTACACCATAACAATTTCGTTACCTTGCGTTTGTGTGTGATCATAGCGTGTAGAGGAGCAAGAACACTGGCACAGTTTTTAATGAACTTGTGGTAATAATTTACCAAACCTAGAAACCGACGTAACTCACGCTGATTACTTGGCATAGGGTAATTTTTTATCACTTCACACTTGTCCTGAAGGGGGGTAATTCCGTGCTGCGAAATCGTGTGACCAAGAAATTCCAAGGTTGGCTGTGCAAACACACACTTAGATGCATTAATAGTAACACCGTATTGTTCTAAGCGTTGAAAGAGGAGTGAAAGATGTTCCTTATGTTCCTCTTCCGTTGAGCTGGCCACAAGCAAATCATCGATGTAGGCATAAACAAAGTCTAAGCCTCTGGTGACCTCATCTATAAACCTCTGAAAGGTTTGCGCAGCATTCCGTAGCCCGAACGGCATCTTCACAAATTCGAATAACCCAAATGGTGTACAAACTGCAGTCTTGGGAATATCCGAAGGCTCTACGGGAATGTGGTGGAAAGCCTTAACGAGATCTATTTTACTGAAGATAGATTTGCCGTGGAGAAGAGAAGTAAAGTCTTGGACATTTGGTACCGGATATCGGTCCGGGATGGTTGTCGAATTCAAAAATCGGTAATCCCCACATGGTCTCCAGTCTCCTGACTTCTTCTGGACCAGGTGTAGGGGAGAGGACCAACTGCTTTTGGAAGGTCTTATTATACCAAGATCTAGCATAAGCTGGAATTCCGATTTGGCAGCTTTCAGTTTGTCCGGGGCAAGACGTCTGGGTTTTGCAAACACAGGGGGACCTTTTGTTGTAATGTGATGGGTAATGGTGTGCTTAATGGTATCACCCATCTGCATCGGTTGAAGAATTCCTGGATATCGTTGGAAAAGGCACTGGTACATGGAATTAGGGGGAACGAGGGAAAGTGCAGAGTTCGAGGCGTCCGGAAGGGCAACCTGTTTGGCAAGAACAGAAAGCAGTGTGGCCTGGTCGCATAAGCGTCGCTTGTCAAGATCCACCAGGAGTTTGAAATGCTGGAGGAAGTCAGCGCCGATTATGGGATGCCGCACTTGAGCACAGATGAAAATCCACTTGAAGGATCGGTGAAGGCCCAAGTTTAGTTCACGCGACTGAGTACCGTACGTGGGTATGCGTGAACCGTTAGCAGCGTATAGAGGCGGAGATTCCGAGTGCGTATGACCAGATTTTTGAGGGAATACACTGACTGACGCTCCGGTATCAACCAAGAAATTGACACCAGAGTTCCTGTCCTTTATGAATAACAGGTTGGCAGTGCGAGTACTAGACGCCATTAGGACTCGCTGCTGGGGTTTTCCGACGAAAAATTGCAAGGGGAGATGCACTTCCTAGCCTTCTTTCCAAATTTCGAGTGGTAGAAGCAGATCTTCCCGGAACTCGAACGATGCCTCTTCGTAAATCTTGACCGAGAATGGCTTCTTTGCCGTTGATTTTGTAGCAGAGAACAAACGTGGTTGAGTCGTTGACTTAACTCTTTCACTTTCAACTCCAGTTCCGATTGTGTGTTCACGTTGTTGACCGGAGCTGTGTCAATCTCCACTACTTTGTCGGCAGTTTCTGCTAGTTTATCAACTGGAGTAGCAGGATCCATAGTGGCCAAGACACGCTGAGCTGATGGAGGAAGTTTCTGCAAGAACAACTGTCTAAAGATGTCCTTATCGAAGGTTAGTGCGCGTTCGCCTAGAGCGCACTGCATAGCCCTCAGCATTTGAGTGGGCTTACGGTCTCCAAGTTTTTCTTTTGAGATTAACTGATGTAGTTTCTCACGCTCGGAGACAGTGGTGCGGCGCAGGATGGCAGACTTCAGATCGTGTACGGGTCCTCACTCGTGGAAGGAGATACGATGACGTCACGGACTTCAGAGATGATGCTCGCTGGTAGAGAGGACAAAACATGATCGTATTTTGTCCTGCTAGCGGTGATCCTTCCCAAGTTGAATTGTGATTCCACTTGGTGGAACCAAATAAATGGATCACCCGGCCAGAAGACGGGGAGCTTTACGCTCAAGTGGGAGATGGCACCAGCGTCGTCAGGCATCTTCTCCTATGCTTGCTGACGTACAAGCAAGACGACAAGTTCCCAACGAAGGAGTGGAGGTTGAGACGAGCGCAGGCACAGAGCGCACGGGCAGGGGTGAGGGGCAGAGGGCACGAGCGACATTACAGTCTGGTCCTAGTCGCTCGGGTGAAGGGGGTGATGGGCAGAGGGCACGAGCGACGTTACAGTCTGGTCCTAGTCGCTCGGGTGAAGGGGGTGATGGGCACGAACGACATTACAGTCTAGTCCTAGTCGTTCGGGTGAAGGGGGTGATGGGCACGAACGACATTACAGTCTAATCCTAGTCGTTCGGGTAAAAGGGGTAATCCAGCTCCGGGGTCATCAATTGTTGGTTTACGTCGTCGTCGTCGTTGGCCTAGGCAAGCTACGGCTTGGGACCGTAGCGCATCTATCCGGTATAGGTTAACCTGGATGATGTAGCCATAAGCACTGCCGCTAGTTAAGTGCCAACCAGTGATTATCTCACTAGCCGTATTGAGTCCGTTAGGCGAAACTACGACAGTACCAAAGGTGGAAAATATAACCTTTGGTTTTCTATTATTTATTTGTAAAATGGACATGGCATTAGATTAAAATAAATATTTGAATATAAATAATTAACTGACAATTGTGATATATAATTAATTATGTTTACATACAATAAAATAATATAGTATACATAAAATTAGTATTAATGTGGTTCACAATTGAATTATAATGGGGTAACTAATTTAAAATGAATTTATAACTATTCCGAAATTCAAGACGGTAAAATTAACATTTATCTTGAAACTAAAATAAGAGTATTCACTACACAAGTAACAAAATCGATTGACCTCTTTCGGCGCAGCGTTGAGCCAAAATTGAACCAATATCGATTCAGCAGTTCAACATTGGCCCAACGTGTCTTTGTTACTTGGTAATCATATAAGGTCTAACAATTATATCATTCGTTTATATATTATGCAGTTTCCTGTAACTAAATTAGCTTCGAGATGTCGAAATACTAAAGTTAATTTTGAATGGAAGGAATATTGAGGACGTTAATTGTGTTCATTAGTTTCATTAATATGGAATAAAGAGCGCGCGCACGCAACTGTGCCCTATAATTGGCTTCGAATATTTTAATAAGGTTTTACAATTGGTAGATTAAATAATTCAAACCAGTAGAGTAAATCCTCGCTAATCCGATTTAATGCGGCGGTCGCAGGATGGGAATAGCCAGAAAGTCGGAATAACGAGGGTTCTCCCCTAATCTGTCGCGAGTTCATCAGTTTATTATGAAAATCATTATAATAAAAACTATAAAATAAGTATAAAGTAAATAGTGTATAATTACGTGTATACACAAACAACTCATCAGATTATCCGTGTAATCAGTCTTGCAATGATGAAGGGTCGTCACCAATGTTCCCTCTAATTTTTTTAGTCCGTGTGCGCAAGAAATTTTCGTTGTGCATACATTTAGATTCATGGTGAAAAATTCTGCAAACTTTTCTGAGCGCTATTATCTTCAAAATTAAATAACTTATATATAAATATTAAATACTTAATAAATATTATTTCCATAAGGTAATAGCTTGATCATTACGGTACTATTAAATGGATATTAAAAAACTGTTTACAATATTATATATTCTTAAAAAAGAAAACATTTTATCCATTCTAAAAATATGAATAAAATAAAAAGTAGTAAAATAAAATTCAAAAAATAAATAAAATAAAAATAACAATGAAAATGACTATTTTAGTTATCATTTCTCAAAACAATTTTTAGCATTTAGCAATTTAAAATAGACTATCAAGATTAATACATAATTTCATCCATTCACAAAATAGGAATTATGAGATAATTACTATTCGTTTTTATGCAAAAATAAGAAAGAGAAGGTTTATATTCAATGCGTTAATGTATAAAGAAAAAATGCAAATTACATAGAGTAAAAAAAATCCGTATTGCTTAATTGCGCGGACGTCAGCGAAGTCGGGCGGAAGGGGTTAATACTTAAAAGAACGACTATAGAGTATGTTGATGCAAATGGTCAGACCTTGTGTGACGGTATACTTTTTAAATTACTTCATTTACTGTCGTGACTCATGATACGCTTGAGCCTGTGCGCATTTATTTTGCTGTGCGCGCGGGTTTCACAACGCGTGCGCGCGCGCACACGCGCACACCTTAGAGGGAACACTGGGTCACTCGTCACGCTCACAGTACTTAATTATACTACTGTACATATACACCTTCACACTAATTTATTTATAATACAAACAGGCCATTAATCACCATCACTAAAGTCGGAATAATGAAGCGTCGGAATACCGTGGGGTCGGATTACAGGGGACTTACTGTATATCAGCGGATTAAGATAAGACAGAGGATCTGTTATATTTTTGGATCTATTTAAATCTTAAAAAAATACTAATAACCAATAAATAAAAGTCGGGGAATATTTTTTTTAACTTTTACAGTCGGTAAAGCTATGACTTGGACCCAACATTTTTTTATCATAGCGCCTTTGAGATCTAGAGAAGAGGCCACTAATCGGAGGTTTCACAATTTTTTAATGTTTAATTCAACCCCTGGGCGCCCGGCAGCTCAGTTATGGTGGCGGACTCTAAGTGGTGAGACACTGTTTCATTCATGCCTGCTGGTTCCTGGGTTGGGTTGAGTTGACCGCTTACCCTGTCCATTGCTCGAGCTAAAGGTGACCCTTGGGGTACACTCACCCCGACATTGTGGGAAAACGAGCTTCCTATCTATTAGCTTTTTCATTATATCCCTATAAATTATCTCAAATGGCCCCAATAAATTCCTCATACGCGAAAAAAACTGGGTTAACTACACATTATTAATTACCGAAAGCTTTTTTTGGGGGGTGCGCGTTTTATTAGGGGGGAGGGGGGTTGTTTAACCTCCTTCGCAGCATCTAAGTTTATATGACGAAGGGAACCTACATCTTTACGTAGTATCCGAAACAAGGGTTTGGAGGGGATCAAGTTTACTAAGGTTTTCTCTCATCATTACAACTTCTTAAAAATCGATTTTCCAAACGATTTAATTCTTTCAAATTTTTTATAACATTAAAACAAAACTCTCCACACAGTGACTCTGTAACCTGCTGTAGATTTCTTAAAACTTAACTTGTTTATATTATTCTCTACACAGCCTAGCAAGTACACCCATATGTGATGGTCGATATAGACCAGGGGTCACCAACCTTTTTTTTGTTCACCGCCCACTTTTACAATTTTTTGAAAATTAAAAAAGCTTTTCGCCCACCTTAGATCAAAAAGAATAAATCAACATAATCGATGAAATAAATGTTTAATTACCTTTAATGTGAGCCCACTAGTGGGCGCTACCGCCCAGGTTGGTGACCCCTGATATAGACCCTACGTCTGAGATACGTGAAAGAAAATATAGTAATGGGGGTTTTAAAATCAATTAGGAGGAAGATGGATGGTATTAATGGTATTAATGGTATTAATAAGGTGGTTGAATTCTGCTACGCATTTAACTCCACGTACCAAAAATAAAAATAAAGGATTCAAAATGCCAAATTCGTGGGTGAGAAAAGATATGAAGGAGTCTCTCAAAAGAATAAATGATGATGATTCTCGTATCATAATTTCGTTTTCAAGAGAAAATGATATCAATAAAAAAATTTTAAGAAAATAATAAAAAATAAATGAAAAGATTTGGCCCAAATTCACGAGCCTATCCCTTCCTTCTCATAAAGCTTTCATATCCAAAAGCCAAAGTTTCCGCCACACACACACACACACACACATTAGTGTTTATTTGGACTTTCCCTTTGAGTTGTAAACAATAGCGGAGAGGAGAATAAGCCATTAAAAAGATATGACACAGGCCTAATACTACTTTTGAGACGATTGTGTTCAGGTCATTTCTTAAGGGCATTGATAAGGGAAAACAAAGAACTGCTTTCTTCGCAGAAAGGAAGACGAAAACCACCGATTTCATTCACTGACCGATAAAAGCTTAATAAAATGCAGACGGAATGCTCATTTATCATCATGATTTTTAAAAGGTTATTCATTACAATTCCTCATCATAAACGTTGTTGAAAAATTTTATACCATTACACTTATTTCATTGATGTTGGACTATTCGTGCTTGTAGTGTAAACTGAAAAATTGGTAAAGCGTTCGAGTGGAAGCAACTAAATAGTATTTTCGCAATTATGTTCCAATTAATAAACCTTTCCTCATCTTTACTCCTTACGATGGTAAACTCAAAAAATTCACTCAACTTCTTTCTCGTATTGAATCTCTCTCTCAAAAAGTCTCTCGAGAATCAATTAAGAGGAGCAGGTGATACCATTTGATACCCAATTTGGGATACCCGAGCTTGATCAAGCGATCCTGATTTAGTATGACCGATGGTACTTCGTTGTTTCTAGTTACATGGTATCGCGAGAGCAAATTTAAACCAACTTCCCTGGCTAAATGGGTAACACCGTTTCTCTATAAGCAAAGTGAAGACACTGAGTTCGGGGGTTCATACCGTATGACAACAAATGTGAGCGTTAACGTTCATGGTATCTTCGCCCCAATAAAATAGCAATTTGGAGATGATTTTTTGCCCAAAAATTTTCAAACCTTTAAGTAAACTTTAGGCATGAAAGGGTGAAGTCAGGAGTCAGCGCACTGGGCTTTGTTCGTCTGGCTTGAGCGCTGTGCCAGTTACTGGCACTCCTCACCGATCAGTATTGATTAATTATTTAAGATCAAATTTAACTAAATCGAAAAATAGAAACTAAAAACTGTAATTCCACCATAGTTTTGTCAATAAAGTGAAAATGATTCACAGCAGATTATCCTTCCATATTATGCATCATAAAATATAAAATATACAGGGTGGTCCAGAAATCTTGCCTCGTTTTAGTGGAAATGAAAACCTGGAGTTAAGTTAACACTACATAGAATACATTTTATGTAGTATTAACTTAACTCCAGATTTTCATTTCCACTAAAATGTGGCAGCACTTCTGGATCACCATATATATATAAGAAAAAAGAAATGTGGTGTTTATTTCATTGGAGAGTCGAAGTGGCTCAAAGGATAATCTCTGGTGCAAGAAAATGCGTCCGTATTTCATATCAGGATCATCTCTCTTCGTCTGCGAGAAAGGAAATGCTTATTCCCTTGTCAGTTTCATTTCATTGGCGTGTGTGTGTGTGTGTGTGTGTGTGGTGTGTGGTTGTGTGTGTGTGTGTGTGTTTTTTCTCAACTTTTCTGTGCCAAAAGAAGGGTTTCTCTTTTGTACTTTTTACATCCTTGTTTTGTCTCAGAAATGATGACAATACTGCTCTAATATAACAAAATATTTGTATTTATTATACAGCGTGATCCAAAAAGAAAACTTGTTACCTATATTTTTTTAAACACTTTTTCTTAGATCACCCTGTGTGAGCAAAATTAGGATTTAACAGTTGTGTGTGTGCTTTCACACTTAGGTTTTTCGGAAAAGTGTAAAAACTGTGCTTCTAAAATACTAGAGATACCGTAACTAGGACACTGGGAGAACACAGAATAGGTGTAGAATGGTGTCGAGCAGCGGTTCCCAGCGGTACATACATACATACATGGTGATCCAAAAAGATGTTTCCCGAAATAACTTTTCACATAACACCTTTTATTTTTTGATCACCCTGTATATTAAAAATGAAGTCTCAGTGAACCATGAAATAAAGATAAATTTGGGGTTCGTAGTTTCGAGAAGTAAAAGTAATTTGCTAATTTATACAAAGTCTGGTCCGGGGTGGGTGGGGGGTGGGGGGTACGATAAATGTTGTTTTTGCTGTATCTGGTGCAGAGGAAACTAAGTTTGGTAATAATTAGTATAGAAGAACGGGTAGAGATAAGGAGTAAATTACTTGTCAGAGTATAAGCATGTAATTCCCTTTGGGGGAATGGGGGCCACGTTGTCCGAAATTTAAAAAAAAATATTCGGATTGTTAAACCTCCTTCGTAATGTTTTCTATATAAGGTCACACATACGTGGGATCCGAACCACTGTACCCACCAAGGAAGGTCAGAGAAACAACTAAATCGATGAAATCCGAATTCTGGCCAAAAACTCGAACCCAGGATCTTCGGATTAACATTCCAGCGCTGCACCACTAATCTAGCGCGGCGAGCGAATGAGATATAGTTTATATCGCTGCATTTTGTTGGTGTCCCAGTTATTCATTATTTTGTATGATTCTTTATACGTCTTTTAAGGAGTGAACAAAAATTAGATTGGGACTTTTTGGAACATCTTATAGTTAAGTCAATTGAAATGAGGGAAATGATGTTACGGTAAAGTAAAAAGGTACAACAAAATTATTTACTGTTTTTCGCGATTTTTCTGTAGTTTTGACAGACGACATTCCTGTAGCAAATTTTTTATGAGTTAAATTCGGATAATGGTCTAAAAATTCACCCGATTTAAATTCTTGCGACAATCTGGGTGCACTCGTCAAACAACAATGTGAAGAAGCTCTCTGTAATATACAATATACGAAGAGGCCAAAGACCGAAATTCAAGAGAAACGTTATTCAGAGTTTTCAAAAGAGGCTTTGCAAAGCATTGAGATTGACCAAGAGTTGTTTGATCGACTCCTGCGTTCCTTTCAAAATCGTGTTAAAATGACGATGGAAGCACAAGGAAAGATATGTAAGTCGTTGAGATTCGTCAGTTTTTAAACTGATCAATTACTTTTCTCTTAATTCCTCCAAAACCGGTACAGGATTTTATTACACCTCTTATTTTAGAGGAAATGATGGAACATTTGTAAAAAAGGTTCAAAATGTTGAAGATGTTCAAAAAATGAGTATTACTTTTTCACCACTTCATTCGTGCAAGACTAAACATCGTGTTTCAGAAAATGTCCGATTATGTAGGATAAAATGCCTGTCTACTTGCGCAGTAACGCCAGATGGAAAGCAGATTAATCTCCAGTATGGAAGCTGAAGAAGAAACTCGCTATTCAGTGAATGAATAACCTTAGAATATCACTCAAATAATGGACGAAAATTAAATAAATCTGAACGAGATTATTGGTATAGTTAATCACCTTTGAAAACTTGCCTGCATTTGCAAAGACAGAAGAAGTGAAAGTCCCACGAACCAACATCATTTTAGTGTGACTAATGATGTTTAGTCTTTTTAGTTGTACTCCGTACCTCGTTAACTAGTACGCACACATCTATAATTCTTGAAACACTATAATTTGAAGTTCAGAAATCTAATGTTCAACTAAAAATTAAATATTTACTTTAAAAAGTTTTACGACTTTGGGTGTTAGTTTGCGTTCTTGAATTCTGTCTATTTACAAAAGGGGTTTTGCGCAAGTTGTGGCGTGTTTTCCAGGATTTCAGGATTCTTGGCTGACTAGCTGTGAACAGTGTTCACAGATATTTACAAAGTTCTTATCCACTTCACGTTAATAGGATTGTACAGACCACCGATATCGATTTTAAGAAATATTGAGCTGACGTTTGACGTTGCGAACGACATCAGCAAACAAACGAAATATGATACGAAATTTTACTTCCTTCAACACCATAAAAACTCTGGAGGCAAAGATGATATGACAATGAAAAAATATGAATGCGACGTTGCAACTAACAAACTGAATTTTTGCGGTTCTCGTATTGGACAAAACGTGATAAATTTATGTTTTCTTTAGAAAATATAACTTAAAAGTGTGAGAAAATATCCTGAAAAAGAAAACACGATTTTTGCAACACCCCTCATATGTACCTCTCTCATATATATATTATATATATATATATATATATATATATAATGTTAACCCCTCCGTCTATGGCCCTGGGGTGGTTCGGATCGACGGGGGTTCTGGTTAGGAGGCAAGCAACGGATGTGTGACTTGAAGTGGTTTTCTTCTATACTACTCTCCGAGTTCTTCTTTAGTGGATCGGAGGATTCTGAGAGGCTTATTAAATTCTTTGGGGTTTCTCCCCGATTCTTCTTGTAACTTATCGGGAGATTCTAATGACTAAGTTTTCTGAAGAGAGCACGGCTCGAAGGAGAAGATAAAGACTTTTTCTTACTGTGTTTTACTCCTAAACTGTTACAGGTAATGCTCAGCCTCGTAGTTGGAATCAGAACAAACATGGAAGAAATTGGTGGGCTTTATATACCCCAATTCTACTAACATCATCATTATTAAATGTTGAAGAGGCTGCATTATTTTTGCACAATATTTGAAAAGAAAGTAAATCTTTTAGCTGTGGTAAGGTTTAAACGAATAAACAAGATATTTGAAGATGAAGCCATATTTTTATCTTAAATTGCGTATTTTCAGATCTGATGTTATCATGATCTGCCAAGTTAACTAAAAGTGGAAATTGAACTATGCATCTTTACACTAAAGTATGCATGAGAGTAAATATTAAAGGTTTAAGATTTACAATTAAATGCTTAGGCAAGACATGACTTCATCTTTTATAACGAAGAAAGAATGTATACAAAACATGACATGGCAAAAGTTACTCAGGATTCATTATTCAGCTAAATTAAAAAAAATGATTATGAGATTTTAAAAAAAGAACAGGTCATCAATTATTTGGCAAAGTAGGAAGCACATCAAAATTAATTCCAAATGAAAAATAATAATAAAAAAATAACATTATTGCCGATTCTACATTCCTTATGGCGACATAATGTCGGGTCGGACATTGAGTACATTGTAATTTTGGTCTACTGTAACAATGATTATAATTACCAATTCATTTATTATCGTTAACTACAATTCCATTAAAGTACATTGACTACGTCATTTAGTACATTACATCATTAAGTACAGTTTCATTAAAGTACATTACATTATATTAAATTAAAAGTATTACAGTTAATTATAATTAAACAGTTACTATAACTTTTTGTTTTTACAGTGTTTCATATTAATAGACAATTAAGATGTTTAGAAATATAATACAGAGTACATGGCACTTACGAGATAATTTATTTAAGAAATAATATGCTATCGGAGGTATTTTATCTTTGAAGCGCTCGATTCTGTCTGTCAGCTGAATTCGAGAATAACTTACCAAGCATTTATGAATATCTTTAGGGGTGAACGCACTTAAAAATAAAAATGAAAAAAATATAATACGAGAAAGTTTTCGAACGAAGGCAAAAGTTTTGCGTTTCATAGATTGACACGAGTAAAAATAGACTGATAAGTTGATAGGGCATAAGTAGACAATAGGTAGATGAATAAGTAATAAAATTAATAAAGGATAGCGGTCAAGAAAGAACATGAATTAAGATGAATTAGGGAAATACAGTAATGAATAAAGAAGTATAAATCGAAATTCTATCCAAAAACTCGCTTTGGCGATTTTGGTTTCTTATGTAAAAATGAACATTCAACATAAAACTATACGAACATAAGTTCTGCATGAAGACAATGAATCCATATAATGATGGTGTAGGAATTGTTCATTGTTCACATATATATATATATATATATATATATAATGAAAACTAAAAAGTGCTTTACATATATCTAATTTCAACTGGTGGAAATATTAACATGGAAAATATTCTTAATATTATTATTTCGAGGCATCCTAAAATTTAATCGAAAATCTCTCGGGTAACCTCAAGTGCGCTTATTAACATATTAACACACACTAACGGAGCGAAAGTAGAAAACATCATATTACAAAGGGGTAAAAAAAAAAAAAGGTTTGTTCGTTGTTATAAGTCCCGCGATTTTAACAATTTTCACAACTATTTACAGTTAAGATAAAAATGCCCCTCTCAAAAGTGACGTTAATTCCATGCATGTGACGTAGTAGTATTACAACAATCCACAAAAGAGTTCTTACACACACACAGAGAGAGAGAGAGAGAGAGAGAGAGAGAGAGGAGAGAGAGAGAGAGAGAGAAGGGCTTCTTTTGAAGCTCAGAATGGAAGAATGAAGTAGTGAACATGCTTCTGCAAACACAGTAATATATGAAGTACAAATTATATATATGACGAAGATTCCGCTTGTCTCAACAGAAAGAATAGGTTGCCAAAACGATGTAAAACCCTTCGAACCAAATAAAAATTATGATCCCATCTGCACGAACACCTCTTACACACATCACATGATCAATGCACGCACACACACACACACATATATGTGTGTGTATATATATATATAAAGACCACAAAGACGACAAAGATGAAAATGGCAAAGACGTCGATGACAGAAAATAAGGCCAATGAGACAAAGAAGGGCGACGAAGACGACAAAGACGAAGAATACAAAGAAAAAAGACGAAGAATACAAAGAAAAAAGACGACGAAGACAAAGAAAAATAGAAAGACAACGACGACAAAGATGAATACAGTGCCGATGAAAAACGAAGGCGAACAATGAAAAATAAACTTGTTTCTAGAGAAAAAAAGACTATTCTATTACACCAACCATACAAAAAATATGGTGGACCATGTTTTGTAACCAAATTCAAATGCTTAATCCAACCATAGTATTTTGCGATAACTACAATAACTAACTCGTATTTAGGTTTGTTTAACAAAACCATAACTATGGTTCGTTTTATCATCGGATGGTTGGATTGGACATTTGGTTTGGCTGGCAAATACTTAACCACGTGTTTGGTTGGTATAACCAACTGGCAGGCAGATCATCACACTCGAAAACCTTTTGATGATATACTTCGCATTTATCGGAATAAGGCATAAGCCAGCTACGCCATGGCCAAGAGCTCCGCCCTCGAAGTAATCGGTGACTGAGCGTCTCTGTAATGGGCCGATTTAGTGACAGGTTTCGAGGGCAGTGCGTCCTTTGACTTATAAGGGAATCGTTTTTGCGATTGCCTGCGGTTGGTGTAGAGTGACCCAGTGGTGCACAAACTTTTTTGATGTAAGGGCCAAGCGAAGAAAATAACAAAATGTATTAGCCTACTTACTTTCCATCTAAGTCATAAATTGGGTCACTTTTATATTCTAACTTTTTCATTGAATTGAAAAGACCCGTGGGGGCCACATTTGGCCCGCGTGCCAGGGTTTGTGCATCACTGGCTGTAGAGGACACTTAACCAGGCCCGAGTATTCTTTCTTATTAACAAAACAAGGTATGCCTAGGCCTACGTTAAGCAGGAGTGTAAAGGTAACGAAGTAATTTTACTTAAGTAACTTTTTCTAGTATCTACTTTTTAAAAAGCATTTATAAGCTTATTTTCAAGTACTTTTACTCTAACTTAAATAATTTTGGGGAGAATTACTCGTACTTTTACTCAAGTACAATTCATTTTATCCATTTCGTTACTATTCTTAACACTCAAATTTATGGCAGCCGCCAGCCAGTCACAACGCAAGTTGTGCGCGGTATTTTAATCAGCCAATCACCTGCATCAGCAGGCTGGCGCCTTGCTTTGACAAATCTTACATCACTGGTAAACACTGCACAACACAATTTCTGTCCTTCACACAAATTCTGCTGATTTATATGTATTTTGATGCGCTGATTACGAATGTGTTATTAACTTTTCTCTAACACCCACCATTTTTCCAGAAAACTACGTTAATGTTTCACAAAAATTATCCAAATTATATTAAACGCGGTTCCAGGGAAGGTGGAATTCCATATGTTGGCTGAATATTGCTGGTTTCTCATTAGAGAAACTCCCGAGAGGATGTACAAACGAAAAACATCAGTAAAAAAGTTTTAATCGTTGTTCTGATCTTGTAATAATTATGTTGAGGGATTTAATATATTCTAATCTGTATATAAGACTTTTATTACACGTCCCTTCAACGGTGGATGATATAGGTACAGTATTCCGACATCAGATTTGAACTCAGCGCATGCATCCAAATTTATAAAAATCACTTCGGTTCGTTTAAAGGAGAGAAAAAATTTGTAATTTTGTCGTGGTGTAATTTACGTAGTTTGGCAAATCTTTTAAATACAGCGTTTTGTTTAAAGACCTCATGGCCCACAACATAAATGCATCGGTATGGTTTGCTGTAGGCGAGTACTTTTTACTTTCGTTACTCGAGTACTTTATTCAGTAGATACTTTTTTTACTCTAACTTAAGTAAATTTCAAGATGAATACTTTTACTTGAGTAACTTTTTGATAAAGTACTTGAACTTGAGTAACATATTTTAGTACTTTTTACACCCCTGAGGTACCCAGATAAGAACAAGTGCCAAATACTTATTTTACTTTTGTTTTATCCTAATAATAATAATAATAATATATAATAAATATTAGATAAACATTTAGATAAATATTTGTATTGAAACAATTTGTATTTTGGAACATATTTGGAAGGTAATCAAGATATAGTTGGAGGACTGTATCTCTAACAGAATTATTTAATTTAACTGGACCTACATTGTTAATATGTTATAGCCAGTGGTGGGCACCGTTAACCAAAAAGTTAACTTCGATAACGATAATCCGTTAACCCCAATTTTTAACTTCGATAACGATTAACGATAATCCGATAATTTTACTACAAAGTTAACGGAAGTTAACGATAATCCGTTAACGATAACTATTTCTTTACTAACATTTAAAAAAATCAAGGAAAAAAGCTTTAAAACCCATAGAAAATGTTTATTTATGCAAACTCCAACAATAAATAGGTATTTAACTGTATTTTTATCAAGTTTTGCAACTTTTTTGCTTAACTTTTATTTTTATTTTTAATAAAAAATGTACTGATTACATGTTTTGAAACCCTTGTAACCACTAACCATTAACTAAATTTTAATTTACCAGAGAATTATTATGGCGGGAACTGAAATGTAAAATTAAATTTTAGGCACATTTATTAAAGACTATGACACAATGTGCTGGTTGCCCTTCAGAAAGACCAACTTCTCAAAGTTAAGCCCAACTGCCAGTCTTGACCTCTTGGGCCTCAGGATGTCCTTGCCGAGAGAGAAGAGCCGTTCCACTGCGGCAGAGGACGGAATTGGCAGACTGAAGTTATGGCGGTTTGAATTCATTCGCGGAGCGGTGATCTTCCGTGAATGACTCCTCCCAGTTAACGTGTTAACGGACTTTAACAGACTAAATATCGATAAATGGAAATTAACTCCCGTTAATAGTCCGTTAAAAAAAGTTAACTTCGTTAATTAACTGTTATCGGATTAACGCTTTAGTGCCCAACACTGGTTTATAGCCTACATGAATTAATATCTCTATATTTAACCTTTTTTTAATACAAAAAAGATTCGCTCTACTTCTCAGTTTTAAAAGTTTCGGACATTATCTAATTTCAAAACTCGAGAGCCTATGCTTTAATGCCAAATTGTAAAGTATGGTGGCTTCTTGTCTGTAATTCTTATTTTGTGACTGGCATTATTTTCAGAAATTACCAGAAACTGCCATAGTCTATAAGTACAGTAGCACACTGATGGTTTTACAAATTTATTTTTTTTTAATTCTGAAATTTCTTAAATTATATATAGGGTGATGCATAAATGTGTTTCATAAATTGCAGGGTGTATTCTTGAGACAAAAGCAAAGAAAAAAAGACCATATAAACATAGATCGAGAAACCTGTAGGTTTCGAGCTATAGCACGCAACAGAAAAATGAAACTCTTAAAGATTTTTTACATTTTATGCAAATACACAGTGATACATTTGCTTCATTAAAGTAAATGTTCGAAATTCTTTCCTACTTCTTGAATGCATGCCTCAGCACGTCGCACCAGTGATTGTCTGACGCTCGAAAATTCCTTCCTCGAGTATTGCGAATCGTTTCGCAATTGTCTCGAACTCGTTGCCACAATTCATCACGCGCTCGGACTTCTGTAACATAAACTATGCTTTTTAAATGACCCTACAAATAATAATCAAGAGGATTTAAATCTGGTGACCGAGGTGGCCACGGAATAGGACTACCGCGCCCTATCCACCTGTCAGGAGTTTAATTTTTCTGTCGCGTGCTGTAGCTCGAAACCTACGAGTTTCTCGACCTATGTTTATATAAGCTCTTTTCTTTACTTTTGTCTGAAGAATACACCCTGCGATTTATGAAACATTTATGCATCACCCTGTATAGGTATAGGCCTACAATATATATATATATATATATATATATATATATATATATATAGGGTGTCCAGGAAGAACCTGGGAATTCGACAAAGTATGCACCCAAACAGAATTGCAAGAGACTTCCTGGACACCCTGTATAATATAATATATATATATATATATATATGGAAAATGCAACTTGATGAATGTAATTAATACCACACTTGTCAGCAAGAGAAGTTTTGAACAATGACATTCCCTCGTGATTCTCGATTCATCATTATCTGAATTACAGAGTAGAAAGGAACTGTATGCAATCCTTCAACAAAAATTCGGTGTGTTACGTTCTTTTCCAAAAATAACAGATTCGACAGTCGCGAAACCGCATTAAAAACTTGCACATTATTCTCCAGATATTGCACACGCATTTGCAGAAAAATTAGTTATTTTTTCCGGCTACATGCGCCACATTATCGCATCAAAACAGGGGGAAAGAAAGTACAGGTACGCCTCTCAGCTTTATGACCCACATCCGAGAATATGGAATAACTCAAAACATTTCCCAATGTCGAAATAACTCTCCGGATTTATCTGACATTGCCAGCTGCAAACATAAAAGGAGAAATGTCCTTTTCGGTGTTGAAGCGAGGAGTGAAAAGTGAATTGAGCTCCACTGTTGCTCAGGAAAAATTGCGTGACTCGCGTCTTTTGACAAATGAAAGTGATTTAACGAACTCTAGATTTTCAGGAGGTCATTGATGATTTTGCGAGTGCTAATTCAAGGAGGAAGGCTATGTTACCTCATACACACAAACTTTACGTTTTGGTGGTTTAATTCTCGTGTTTTAGTCAGTAAGTATTTAGTATTAAACAATAGTGTGTTCATATTTATCAATATACATTTGGATTTACCAGCATTTTGTACTTCCTTAATCAAATTTTATTATTTATTATTAAACACCATTTTTCAGCTTACTCTTCCTAACTGATGGCAGCAAAAGGGTCTCTAACAAAATTATTGCCTAGGCCCTAGGGCCGGGGTGCTCGAACCCTGGCACATTGTGACTGACGATGGCACATTGGCACATGGACACTCATCAAGGCAAATAAAAAATTAATGGTTATAATGCTGCACCAGCCTGAATTCAGAATGCCCTCGCGTAGCAAGAAATTTGAGAATTTTCGGAGTGGTAATTGGCAACTCTTCTAAGATTGCCTGGAGCGCTTGCGCAATAAGATTTAAAATTCAATTAATAAATAATCATTCATGTGTTAAGTGCGTCATATTTCACAAATTAGCTGAAGGAAAGCAAGTACACAAGGCTTTGTAATGCACGTACCGTAAAGAAAACGTAAAATATAGTTATAAATTACACTCTCTTATTGGTTTACTAATAATGCAATTTATTTGTACAATATAAAAAAGTATATTAATTTAGGCCTACTCAACAGTCATAATGGCACATTACGTTTTGAATTTTGGAAAAATGGCATAAAATAGCAAATGATTGCCATAAGTTTGAGCACCAGTGAACTCGGGGCCTAGGGCCTCTCATTCCCTTAATTCGGCCGTAGGGGGGTATATATAAAAGGGGATGTGATGCAGTTGCGGGGCTGAGGGATATTTTCTTTGGAGCTCTTCCAGTTGAAATGGGAAAAGATCGATTTGAAAACTGCCTCCTTTAAGATTCCCAATTTCAGATTTCTCATTCTCAGACCAAGACTGAAATGGGAATGATGGTCGAGATTGGGAACAGACCAACAACAACTAATGAATATATCCAAAAAGCATAAAAAACTGCTAATTGGTAATATTTTTTGCATTGGATATTTTCTTCATTTTGGTGATGGTAATCAAATTTAAAAAAAAATCATTGTCGATTAATAATTTTTACGCTTTTTAAAAAATTTATACTTCTATGCGATCTTTTCCCAGGTGACAAAATCATTAACTTACAATGGGTAAATAAATATTTTGTAACTCATCAAGAAATCCACTCATATCAGACCAGAAATAGATCAAAGCGTGTTATACCTCAATTTAGATAGTCTTCATCTCAAATACTACACATTTTTATTGGACTGAACTATGGCATGATTTAAATGCCGATATAAAAATATTGTGAATGTAAATTCATTTAAAACCAAGTTCAAATCTCTATTAATGATGCAACACCAATATTACTCTAGGAAAATGTACATTACTCTATTTACTCATTCATTTTTAGGATTAAATGTACATTACTTATTGTTCATCTCTCGTGTCTAATATTGATTTCTTTGTGAAGTATTGATATGATATCTTGAATAACACAGGCCTGGGAATGAGAACTTTGTAAGAGTTGTTTTCTAACTAATAACTGATTTTGTATATTTCAACTACGCTGATTTCAAATAAGGTGTCTATTTTTTTTATCACGTAAGGATTTTCTGCAAACTGGAAGGGAAAAAACAACATAAATAAATATTTATTTCAATTTACATTAGGTACCTATTTCGCTTTGTTATACTAATTACAAATGCAAAAAACTTTAAAAAGAAAGAAGACTATTAACGTCAATTACATATTCATCTTTATTTGTCCCGAGTTTTCTTATGAGATCTATGCCTTAACAGTCTCGAATGTACGCGCTGTTCCTTTTCTTTTACGTAATAATTCTGGAGTATCCCGTTTCAATATCCAGCGGTAATCATCCATCATGCTGATGTCCCACCTTCCCTGATATCTCTTTAACCTTGGTTAAGCTTGATTTGGCTTCCGCCCAAATTGTTCATTCTGACGAAGGTCAAGCTTGTCTCACTACCTTAGACCTACAGTTTAACGTGGAATCCGAACCACGCCCTACCAGCAGCCCAGTGTTTAAACCACTAGGCTATCCATGGTACCCATTTGTCTACCAACCAATTTCTTTATTGTGTGGAAGGAAGAACAGCTGGGTTTTGCTGCGCGCCGTCTGCCGTCACCGGGTCTTGATCGTGGGACCGATGGATTCGTAGTCAGCGACGCTAACCACTACACCACCGAGGCACATAATAATATAGATAATAATAACTTAAGATTAATATATACTCTAATAACACTGTACAACAAATTTTCGGTTCAGAAAAAAAAAACGGGAATAACATTCGGTCATTCTTAATATTTCGAGTGTGCTGATTCCAAATCTGAAAATAGTTTTTTTTCTATCACGTCACGTTTTTTTGTAATGACTGCTTAAAATCTTTATACCAAAAAATAAGAATATATTGATAAACAGATCGGCTTTATCATATGGAACAGTTTAATTATTGCTATACTTCAACATATATGCACAAAATTAACATAAAACTCTCGTATTATACTGTTTTCAACTCATTATTTGTATTTATTCTGGCGTTTGTGTGATGATTCTGGTTGGTCACGCTTTAAATTCCAGCAGAAATCGGCCAGCATAGCAGAACTCCACTTCCCTTTGTATCGGCTCTCCATTGTGGCTATATCCTGGTGGAATCTCTCCCCGTGTTCGTCGCTAACAGCAGATGCGTTTTCCGGAAAGAATGAGAGATGTGAATGCAAAAAATGAATTTTCAATGACATCTTACATCCGAGACGTTGGTATGAGTTGATAAGTTGATTCACAAGTGCAGCATAGTTGTCGTATTTAGTCTTTCCTAGTAGACCGTTGTACACGTTTTTGAATGCAAGCCAGGCTGCCAACTCAACCTCATCCATCACCGCTTCAAAGTGTTCTTCTAGCATGAGTTGGCGAATTTGAGGGCCGACGAATATGCCTTCTTTAATCTTGGCATCACTTATTTTTGGGAATTTTTCCTTTAGATATTTCAAGGCAGGCTTATCCTGTTTCAACGCCTTTGCAAATTATTTCATCAGCCCTAGTTTTATGTGAAGTGGCAGCAAAATAACCTTTTCCTTTCGTACTAGTGGTTCGTGAATAACATTGTGAGATCCAGGTGAGGAATTGTCTCGCGGCGGCCATAGTGAGCGTGTGTAGTGTTCAGACCTTGCTCGGCTATCACACTTGCATAAGAAACACATGTATTTCGTATAGCCAGTTTGCAACCCATTGAGAATAGCCACAACCTTCAAATCTGCGCAGATAAGCCATTCATGTTCATTGTATTTTATACAGTCCAGAATAAAAGCAACATTGTCATATGTTTCTCTCAAGACGACTGAATGAGCGATCGGAACAGAAGGCATTGTGTTCCCATTGTGTAGCAGTACACCCTTAACACTGTACAGAGATGCATCAATGAACAATCTCCACTGATTCGGTTCATAGCACAAACCCAGAGCATCGAACAGACTATGTATATCAATGCAATAACAAAGATTGTTCTTCATTGTGAAATATTCCTGCAAATCCAAGGAGCGCTTTCGGAATGCTGTAATTCGTACATCTTCCGCCAGCAGATTCCATTCTTGTAGACGTGAGTCCAGCAGTTCACTTTGTTGCTTGGTAAGTATTAAATCACGGACCAAATCACTGAGTTCAGGCTGCGTGATGAGATGTTGTAATCTTTCTTGGACTCGACTTGAGCTTCATAGCATTCGCCGTCTGATTCCGATTTGTCAGAGTCTGTTATCGGTCGGCATTTCAGCTGGAGGACGAGAGATGGGTATATCTGGAGAATGTTCCACAGGACGCATAGCAGAACGAAGATTTGGGTAGACTATAGCCTTTTTCCCTTTTCTGTTGCAACCTGTAATGTGAGACAACAGACATTATTGACTACTTAAGATAGCATAATTGTGTAATACATTATGCAGAGCAGGATATGCTAAAATGTGCTAAAAACACCAAATTTGACGTATATTCAGAAAAATAAAAGATTCAAACCTGTGATGTTCGTTAAGCAGAAATAGCAATCAGTTGAATGGTCCAGCGGCTTCTCTCCATACCACTGGGACACCGAATCCCAGACCAGGACCGGTGCCTTTGAACCATGCAGATAACGAGCTTGTACATCTCACACAGCAAATATGAGACGCCCAGTGCTTGTCCCGATCACCAACTTTGCATGCGAAGTATAATTCATGAAGCTTTTTTACATGAGAAGTCAACTTCCTTTTATACTGTTTTAACGTTAATGTCCCACAAATATAACAAACTGTCTGGCGAATTTTTTCACTCTCTAGGCATTGTAGCATAACATCAATAAAAACCTATAAAATAAGAAAATGATAGATCAATTTGCAATTTCACACAATACAGTATAGACGTTGTCGATGAAATATACATAATTTGATAGCTGTTATTCAATAATACTCACTTATAGCACCGATTTATGATAAAATATGGCTGACAATTTTGTTTTAATTTTTTCATAAAATCAAAGTGGAACCACAGAGCCGAACACCACCACCACAGAATATGCATGACTGAACAAAATGTAAAAGATGCGTTCAGAGAACCAGTGGTTCTCAAAATGATACAATGAAATAGGATCATTTTCATAGAATCGGTGGGTGATACAAATAAATGAGTGTTATTTTCGCAATCTACGCATATAATTAGCCATAAAAATGACGATCTCATTTCCGTTTTTTTTTCACTGTTGTACAGTGTAATTAATAATCCTTATTCATGACTTGTACATTATTAATAATAACTATGTTTAATTTTTAATTAAGAGCCCAGTCGAGCTTAAAGAACCAAATTAAATAAAATAAATAGTCAAATTTCAATTATATTTATGTTAAAACAAAAAAAAAAAATTTAAAATTGTGTACGCAGTTCACTTTGTAACGCATTGAGTGAGTGCGCAGGCATTATACTCGCTAACTAAATGAGTTACAAAGTGACCTATATACGCATAATAAATACGGGTGATCTATTTCCATACATTACCTGTGGAAAAATAAATTTTATTAGGGCTCGGCTTCAAACCGGCCAAATATTCGCCTCATATCGAGAGAGAAACGTTAAAAACACGTAAAAAGGAGTGTCATCATTATTTCGAAATGAAGAATGTCAAAAACCGTTACATTTTTTTTACAAAAGATCCTTTCAAACCGATATAGAAGATAAACAATATAAGATTATGGTAACAAAGAATTCCAGCTCTTGTGCTACGTAAGAATAAAGCACAAAAACCTCAGCAATACAAAAACTTATCAAATGCTCAAGTGAAAACAAAGGAACCAACAAGTACTTAAAAATGAAATAATATCTTACAGAACTTACTAAACCAATTACAATACAACAATGAAATATTGGCAATCATGAATAATTGTTTAGGGAAATGACACTCGAGACATTGATTCTTACTTCAAGAATTTGATATTTCGAATTAACATCAGACTCTTAAAATAAAATGCATAAGCCAGTTAAAATATCATTGTTAGTCAATTTTGGTATGGAATCAATTACCATGAAAACTTTGACATAAATTACTTCTTTTAAAGAAAAGATGTTTGAGACAATTAAATAAAATGCACAAGCAATTTAAATCTGACTGTTATACAAGTTTAATCTACAATTGGTAGTTATTCAACTTAATACAGCCGTGTTGTAATACGCGAGACCATTACAATGAATGGACCAATAACAATTTAAGTTACAATCATAGGCCTGCTTGGCCCTCTACCACATTATCTAACATACATAATGTGAATAAAATAAATGAATTTTATATTACTTGGATTACAATTAGAACCACTTATCTGTCAGGTAGACGTTCTTAGATCAGATTAGCCGTTACAATACGTACAATGGGAATAACACTGTGTAGGTTACCCCACGAACTCGGTGCTCGTTTTCTTCCTCCAGAAAATAGCATAGACTCTTTTAGGAGTCTTTTAAGCAGACGCGAATTTTTCGTTTCACTTTAGCTTGGAGAGTATTCACCCAAAATTAGAAGAACGATTTCGCTTCTAAATGCCACACACGATTTGAATTGATCGTTACGGAACAATAGATATATAGTTATATACTTGAGCAAACTTCCACTAAGAACTCGTCTTTTGTTCTTAAAAGGAGAAATAAATCTAATGTTCTTATTTAAATTCAACACAGGGTTTGTGAGAGTGAACTTTATTTTTTCACGCTCTGAGATGCACTGATGCTACGAGTTTCCCTTTTTAACTTTTGGGCATCTTCCCGCTTCGAATTTATATTTTTTTAATGCATACATTTATCCCATCTTTTTAACTAACATAATTTATGCTACGTTATTCGGCAATACGTAAAGAGTAATTTGATATAAATTTAATTCTCGTTTTCCGTTTTAATACAATTTGATTTTTATATACGACTATTCCAGAAAGCGGCGTATGGTAGTCGCTCTGTCGGGCGCACGATGACCTACATAAATTCTCTTTTCGATTCATCCTATTTTTATAAGGATTACTAACCTTTCAGAAGGTGTAATTTTAACCTGCCATTAACTGGTTAATAATGTCACAATCTAATTCGAACGGAGTTTTTTCTCATTTTATACATGAACGAACACTAAATTTTATAACTCCTTTCTTTGTTTGGGGTGAACGCGGAAACCCACGTGCCTCCTTCCAATTTAATGTAATTTTTACATTAATTATTTTCCTAGTTTCTGGTTACCTATATACATTATTTTTATCCGAACTTATTCAGAAATAGACAATTGAATTCGTGTCTTTTTCCCTAAATTACGAGTATTTAACATGCATGTTTTAAATTCCATGTACTTAAGAATTTCCAAATTGTTTCGTTTATACCCGAACCTATACGAAAATGCCCCTCGCCATTTTGACGAACAATAATTCTTTAATTCTTTATTGGAACTTCGCGTAGCTTTCAGTTTGGTATTTATACATACAATTAATTCTGTTTGCATGATCAATTTTGTTTGTGGGTTAATTTATAACCAGTAATTAATTAACCTTATTATATTGTTCCCATACATTACAATATATGTGTGTGTGTGTGGCCTGTTGATAGTAGGCCCGCTATAATAAATGTAATCGAGTTAATTTAGGAGTTTTAATGGGTCACAGATTTGGTCTTTGGACCAAATAAATAGTGTGTTTAATAAAGGAGATAAAAAGGCTTTGTAGGTTTTGTTTAATTAAGAAAAATAAGGTGGCGGTATTACATTAACGTAAAATATGAGAGTCCAATTTGTCGGTATTGGAAGAACACTTCATATAGCCTATGCAGTTAAGCTGAGAGTTTGTCTAGATTTATAGGCTATATAACAAGTAGCGTAGTACGACGCTGTAAACACAGAAGGCCAAATGAGTTGGGCCTATGCAAAAAGGTGACAGACCTGAGTTTATATAATGGGTATAGGCTGTGAGACGCGAGAGCCTATGAGCAGGATAAATGATGATGCTTGAAGACGAACTGAGTTTGTGGAAGTGAAGGCGATTACGGCGGCGAAGTGGTTGCAGGCTTGCAACAGTGATGGAATTCTTGTTGAACGGGGCTGAGATTCGAAGGTCGAATGGGCGGATGTTGAGTGAATGGAAAGTCGGACGAAGGGGGTCAAGCGAGGTTGCAGATCGCCGTCGACTATAGCAGAGTTGAGCGGAGTTTCAGAGACGAAGGTCGGAGAGCAGTGTGTGTTGAATTGAAGTGGATTGACGCTTTTGTAGCCGGGCTCTGATGACGGAAATTTCGCGCGATTTTTCCATTAATCATCCAGCAATCTTAATTTTCATTCGTGCTTCCGTCCAAATATTTGGATTTCACCACCTCGTTTTCTTTTTCTGGTCGTGAGGAAAGGAAACAAAAAAGGAATTTCTGGAATGTCACCACATACATACATACATACATACACACACACACACACACACATATATATATATATATATATATATATATATATATAAATTATTTCCTTTTATTATTATCAGGATAAAGTAGATTAACTAAAGTAGATTAACTGAGTTCAAATTAAATAATATTAATTGTAAACGTAGGCTCTTTCAATGTCAAAATTAAATGAAGGAGAAAACAAATGAACTCTGATGAAGATAAACTGAACAGAAAAAGACAAGTAAAAATACAAGTCTATATATGGAAAATTTGTTATTGCAATTACTTGTCTTTTCGGTCCAGTTTATGTGGAGCAAACCTGGGAGGGTAGTACGAATATAATTGTAATTGATACAGGTAAATTTATGCTGCTTTGGGGAGGAAACGCAAACTTACAGTGCATCTTGCTCGTGAAGAATTATGCACCTGGACTAATATTAATAACTGGAGGTGTTTGCAATACAAACTAACGAAAATTGCGCGAAAACGAATAGGGCTTTGGATATTCTTTGGAATGGGATAACACGGAGCATTGTGCTTGGTAATGCTGCTCGTACCCTGAAATGGGTGTATGGGTAGAATGATAATCTACGTGAAAAATGTTAAACCTTTCATCTTACACTTAAGTTGTAACTACAAATGTCTCAAGCACTGATTGGTTCATTCATTATTAATTATTTATATATTACCACAATGAAAAATGAAAAGCGATTCCAAGCCTTTCGTGTATTCAACAGTACAGTATATCTTGTCAGGGAGTGACAAATCAATGAATGTACGAAAGATCTTTGAATTTCTTTTTTCCTTGTGGTGCATCATTATTTATTTCGTGTTCATTTGTGAAATTCATCACACACATTATCATTCTATATATACAGAGGCGTACCAATACTTTTTGCGCTCGGGGCGAAAATGCCAACGCCAACGCCCGCCGACCCCCCCCCCCCTGCAACAATTTTCAATTTTAAAAACAATTCCTTTACAAAAATACACTTCTAAACAAAACTTTTATTGGAAGAAAAACTTAAATAAAGCAACTTCAATTTTAACAATACTACATAATGTACCGTACATAATACACTTCATAATTTTAACAATAACTATATAATGTATAATGCCTAGTTAAATTTTCGGACTTTCATAACAGAAAATTCATGAATGATTTTTTCTATATCCATTGTCTCTGCAATTTCGCGTTCAATTGAAATAATCGCCAAATTGCTCAGTCTAGATTGACTTATAGTTGACCTGAGGTAAGTTTTTATAAGTTTCAGTTTCGAGAAACTTCGTTCGCAACTTGCCACGGACATGCATGTAGTTAGACAGATCCGGAGGGCAATTGTTATATGAGGCAAAGATTCCACTAGATCCCATTTAACGATCCACTGAAGTAGTTTTAACATATCCCAGTTCTTTGGATCATCGTCGACGCTTATGCTTTCGAAACTGAGCAAATGTCTGCGCAAACGCTTTATTTCTTCCAGTAGACTTCCTGGATTAATGTCATTGTAGATGGAAGAAAAATTATTGACCTTGGTATTAATTTCTTCATCTTTGGACTGATTCAAAAGGTACGAAGGAGGCAGAAATTCAAAGCGATCATTCATGTTTTTAAGACAAACTGTGCGTTTTTCAATTTCTGCTAATAAACGATCCATGATTTCAAAAAATTCTCTGCGTACATCCTCTTGCACGGTCAATCCAGCATCACGAGCTTGCTCTCCAGGCATTCTTCTCCGTCTCCTGACTCTGCGGTCTATACTGATATCCATTTCATTACAGAACTCTTCGGCGGCATCTGCAGCGTTTGATACTACTGCTTCTCGTTCCTTAGTTAAAAACACGGATAAAGAGTTCATTTTTAATGCACACTGGTCCAAAGCAAGTTCCTTTCTTTGAAAATATAGCTGAGCATCATTGATTTCTTTCAGCACTGGATCCCAGAAAAATAAGTACACAATGAATATATATGACATGATGGAGTAGGGCGGGTCGTACTCAGGTGAAAACATGAATCTGAAGGAAATCCTACCATCAGGGGTGTCTAAATTGTGTGTTTTTACATGGGGAATTCAAATATGAGCTTATTTTTTGGATAGGATAACTCTAACCTACATCATTTTGTATTTCTAAATTGCCAATTTTACCCTTTTGAACCCCTTTATAATATATTAAAAGATATAAGGTAAATCATTTATATTGACAAGGCCAAATCAACTTTACATATATTTATTAATAGGTGAACTGCATGTATATCACTGGATATAATTACAAAGATCATTCTCCTGACATCTTGAACTTTGCCAGGTTGCACAAATCCTGCTTTGACTCAGACTTGGACATCAGCTTCCTGCTGGTCTCCTGAGCCCTGATCCCTCCATCCCTCTTTTCCTGTGAGAAGTACTTAGCAGAAGCCTCAGTCACCATTTTAACAACCCTCTCAATGCTTTGTGTGTGGCAAGGCCAGTTGCGCACCTCCTTGGGGGTGTTGATGAAGTTTTTCACCTCTGAGGTGAGGTTCTGTACCTTTGCCGAAGCTGCTGGCTCAGGGTCAGTTTGAGGGAAGAGCTCAACTTCAGGAACAAACTCATCTTCATCACCACTTCTCTCCAATTCCAGATCCTCATCACCATCTGCCAAAAATCTCTTAACATCCTTCCTGGCTGGCTGCCTTCTCTGCTACTGCAGCACTTTCCTCCTTGCTCCTTCTCCTTTTCTCTGCCTTCCTTTCCATCCACTGCCTTTTCAATGTCCTACCTGTCTCTTGTGCTCTGGTAGATCAGGACCCCCTATTTGGTGGGGTCCCTTACTTCCAACCTTCTCTTTCTGTCCCTTGATGTAGGCAAGATCTTTCACAGGAATCTTTTTCTCTCTGCTGCAGGAACAGTTAATGTGGGCTTGGATAACACAGCCCTCACAGCCTCCCCCCTCACAACTGGTAATCTGACACTTGCAAGTCAAAATATCAAAGAACTTGTCTAACTTGACAATGAACCTCTCTTTGTCATCAAGTTTGCCCTTCCCAAGAGAAAACTTCACTGCCTGATTCCAGACCTCCTTGAGCTTGGACATGATGGTCACTTTTTCATTGATAACAGGTGGCTTGAAAAGAGCATTAGCTTTGCTCCACTGACAAATCAGACCAGGGTAGATGTCACTCACCAGCTTGTCCACTGGGTAGTTCCTCCTGTCATCTTCACTTTGCTTCCTCAAGTAGATGCCATACCTCAGGATATCCCTCACAGTTGGCAGTTCAGACACCAACAGCTCCCGGCCAGTGCCAACAAGATTACTCAGATGAGAACTTGATTTCGTCCTTGTTCTGACTTGAGCCATTTTCTTAATGAGTTCACACTGAAATAAAAACAATAATACAACAGTTAAGTATCCACTACAGACAGGTATTAACTCTTTTCAGCGCAAAATTTTTGGTTAAAAAAAGAGCTGAAATGGGCAAGAACAAATTTATCTGCAAATGCTAAACACATTATGCTTTTTGGGTTTCAAAATGTTATAAAATGCTAATTTATCTGTTGTCTGTAATGCAAATAATTTGTTCATGTACTCTAAAAAAACTAAAGAAACACATCCTAAAAATATTCTTTAGAACATTGAAATAGGCCTCATACTGCTCAGTTGTACTAAAAATGAACCACCTAATTTTAGCTCAAATCAAAGTTGTTAATTAAATTTTGCTCAATGTATCACTATAATATGCGTAGAAATAGCTTTTTCTAAAATATAACAGAATAATACTCACATGTGAACAGTAACAAAAAAAATATCAGTAGATAATCACTAAATCTATCCCCTCACTGCAAGCCGAGGTGGTAAAATAGCTTCATAAATCATGAGTCACTTCAAATATTTCACAAAACGTTTTAGAATGTTCTGAAACGTTACATTCTAGCCTCTGAGAAAGGTGGCTCAGAAAATGGCCTTATGCGCGCCAGAAAACCGTCAAAATATTTCATATACCAAACTGTATGATAATTACAATTAAGTGGAATGGCACACCTTTTTATTTGAGTATTTAAATATTATTATTATATGAATTACATTATATATGTTTATATGAATTAGTTAGAACAATGCTCTATGAGAGATAACGTGAGCAGCCATGATAGAAAATGTGAGAAGACATATTCTGGGGTAACTACAATAGTAAAATAATCAACAATTTAATAATAATCAACTGCAAAATGATGTAGGTTAGGGTTATCAGAATTAAATATTTTCTTCAGAATTGTGTTCTATACACCAAAATATGTCATTTGAACACCCCTCTCCATTGATTTAAAAAAAATGCATAGTATGACCCGCCCTAAATTGATGGAGGTCAACAGAGCTTCAGCATCGCCCTTTGTGTCCAGATTTTCGGAGACCCCTTCACTCAGTTCTTCCAAGGCACTAACAACGTGAGTCAAGTTCTTCTTAAGACTAGAAACAGCATCATACTTAGCACTCCACCGCGTATCAGAGACTCGCTTGACAGTGATTTGGGAATGTTTTGTTAAGACATCCCAACGATGAGTAGAGGAAGAAAAGTAGACGAAAATTCGTTCAATTGTTCCAAAGAAAGTTACAGCATTAGGACTCAGTCCCACGGCATGAACTCCAGCCAAGTTCAGCGAGTGGTTATTGCAAGGACTGAAAACAGCGTGTTTGCCAGCATCAAGAATTCTGCGTTGAACTCCAAGATGAATACCTGCCATCGTAGCAGCATTGTCATACCCTTGACCATAACAATTCTGGATATCCAGCCCATCCTCACGGAGCTTAGTGACAATAAGATCAGTAACTGCCTCAGCAGTCTTCCCCTCTAATTTAATAAAATCAACGAAGAATTCCTTCACCTCTACATTACCATCTTTAATCGACACATAGCGAATTACCTGAGACATCTGATCAATATGCGATATATCTGGTGTACTATCGAAAATTATTGCAAAGTACTTTGCATTATCAATTATACATTTTCGAACATTACAGCCGATTAGTGTGATGAACTCATTTTGAATGTTAGGTGACAAATACGTAGTGGATATCTTGTCAGTCATTCGTATTTTTGTAAGATGTTCCCTAATTACTGGGTCATATTTGCCCATTAGTTTTATTAACTCCATAAAGTTTCCAGAATTGCCAGCTAGCCCAGCTGGCAATTACAGCAAAGCCTAACCTAAATAATATAGGGAAAGTCTGAAAAATAGGACTGGCAACCTTTCCGATGTGAAAATTTAACGCAACTATTTGTGGAAATAGTGGCATTGAGGTGGCATATATAGCATTTAATGATGATTTTTCATCAAAACCATGGATATTTTGTACACAAATAACGCGCAACAATGAGATATAATTTTTTGGAGGGTTGCATTTTAAAACATAAAAACCCAAAATTTTGCATACTGCGCCCGCCTGACAGTAATTTGCCGCCCCTCGGGAAGTGCCGCTCGGGGCGGTCGCCCCTCTCGCCCCTCCCTTAATACGCCACTGTATATATATATATATATATATATTATATATAATATATATATATATATATATGAAGAGAGAGAGTTACAAGGACAAGAGGAAGCCTCAAAGACCTTCCGGCCCACTCTGAGAGGTTCCTGTTATTAAACAAGTTTATTTTTCTTTCAACTATCCTAGCAGTAGAAAACTGGATAGAAAAGTAGAAGGCTCTCTCCCTACCCTCCGCTCCCTCCCTGACAGAGGCAGGTACGGAAAAAGGTTGAAGAAAATACCTTGACCCTGGAAAAGTAGCCAAGGAAATTTTACAGGAAAGTGGAGAATATATAAATAGCTCTATATTTAGCATGCTCACAGAGACACCGTGCAAGCGAACTCCTGCAGAGTTGTTATGTTATGTTTTAGTCTTAAACTATGAGAGTATTCAGTACTTTGTCTAGCCTATTTTTAAACACATTTGCACTTTGGTTTGCAATAACCTCTGAGGGAAGTTGGTTCCAGATATTAACTATTTTATAGGAAAGAGAAATTCCCGCAGACAGAGGTCCTAAATGTCTAGTTCCAGTTTAAACCCATTATTTCTTGTCGGATTGACATTAAGTGAGTATAGGTTTCTGTAATCTACCCTGTCTATTCCATTGAGCATCTTGAAGACTTGAATAAGCTGACCGCGCAACCTCTTCGTCTCTAAGGTAAACAGATTTAGGCGCTCCAATCTCCGTTGGTAGCTTTGCATTCTCATTGAAGGGATCAATTTTGTAACCCTTGCTTGTACTCTTTCTAACCTTTCTATGTCCTTTCTGAGGGATGGACACCAAAACTGTGCACAGTATTCCAGTTGAGGTCTGACTAGTGAATTATAGAGAGACATTACAGTCTCCTTGTTCCGAAACTGGAAATGTCTTTTAATATAACCTAATATTTTTAAGGCCCTCTTTTCGACTTCTGCACAGTGCATTTCTGTCGTTTGGGGCGCCTACAGAATTTTTAATTGGCTTTCTGCTATTAACATGGGCAAAAAATTCTTTAGGGTTAACTTTACAGAGTGAGGCAACTCTTTCTTCTTCTTCTTCTTCTTCTTCTTCTTCACGTTTGGCTGATCTAATTAAGGACTTAACCCTCCTACGTAGGTTTATATAGTTTTCTGAATTAGTCTAGTTGAAATGCGACTTAAGTAGTTTGTAGGTTCTATTTCTTTCCGTAATAGCACTACTAATTTCGTCGTTAAACCATTTCGGCAACTTCGTTGACAAGGAAACTATTTTAGTGGGTATAAAAGTGTTCTGTAATATTCTGAAATTGATCCCTGTATGAGCTCCAGGTGACATTGACATCCTCATTTATTAGAACTTCAAGTGTGTCTAAACTACTTCGGAAGCTTTCAAAATTTGCTCTCGAGAAATCTAGTCTTTCACGAGTCTTTTCGCGTGTATTAACTGGAACCCTGAGGTCAAACCTAATCAAATTATGATCGCTGTTACTCAAATTTTCACCAATAGTCAGGTTAGAGACTAGGTCATCTTCGTTCGTAAATATGAGGTCTAGTTTATTATTACCCCTTGTAGGACCGTCAACCCATTGACTTAAGAGAGAGAAAACTTTAATTGGCGACTGATTTTGGAAATATAAGGTTGCAACATATATTCTGCTCAATTTTTTAGTTCATTCAGAACAAAAAATAAATGACTTATAAGGACAAATTTGCTTGAATTTTTAGTTTATTCACAACAAAAATTAAATGACAATGACAAATTAATCCAATATAATTCCCTTCTTTTTCTATAACCTCCTTCCACCTGTAGAAAAGTTTTTTTTATGTCACATTCGAAGAAATCCCTTGGTTTCGAGTTAAAAAAAAGCGATCACTTCGTTTTCGATAACTTCCCTGGATTGTAACTTTTGTCCATCTAGATGGTGTTGCAGACTTCTGAATAAATGGTAGTCTGAAGGTGCGATGTCCGGAGAATAAGGTGCACCTTTTTTTTCCAACCAAATGCCTCCAATTGGGCAGTGGTGATTCGAGCAGTGTGAGGGCGCGCGTTATCCTGGTGGAATAGAACACCTCTACGATTAATTAATGCGGATCGTTTTTCTTGTAATACTATCTTCAATCGTTGGAGTTGTTGGCAGTAGACTTCAGCTGTGATTGTTTGGTTATCTGGCAGAAGTTCAAAATGAATAATTCCTTGCCTATCCCACCAAACGCATAGCAAAATTTTCTTTGGATGGGGTCCATTCCTTGGCTGAGGTTCAGGCTTTGTTTCACGGCTAAGCCACTGATGTCGACGCTTAATATTGTTATAGAGGACCCATTTTTCATCCCCAGTGACGATCCGATTAAAAAACGATGCTTGCAGTTGCCGAGAATGCAGTGATGTGCAAATATCGATTCGATGTTGAAGATTCGCTCGTGACAAATCATGCGGAACCCATTTTCCAACCTTCACTACTTTTCCTAACTTTTCCTTCTGTATCATTCTGTACCGTGATAAAACATGTGCGAACCTGTCGCCGCGTATATTTTGCAACATCTTTAAAATTATTTCACATTATCTTGAGGTTATTCTATTATCTATCGTCCATTTTCTAATCGAGCAGAATTTATGTTACAACCTGATACAATGCTGCATTAATGAGAATGAAATTGTAAATTACTATTTGGTGTCACCATTGATCTTTCGATCAAAACAAGGAAATCAGATACTTTTTTCTTTTAATTAACAAAACAAATAAATGTTGAAGTGAATAATAATAATATTACAATAGCTTCAATTGAATGTGCACTGATAAAGTAACAGTTACTGGGATGGTGTTAATTAGAGTGAAAGACAATGCAAATGATTGATATGATACGATATGGCACTCAACAAAGATGCAACAGAAACGTAAAACAAAATTACGAAAGAATTATTGATATGTTGTGAATTAACTAAGTTTGAGAACACAAATGTGAAGTTGGAACAGCATATAATAAATTGTATTAAATTGTGCAATAGTAATTGATTGCTTATTTAAAGTGTTAGCTCGATAAAAGATACAAAGTGCAACGATACAGGCACGATAGAACGGCTAATTTCAGTCTTATGACATCTGATCGACTTCACATTATATCGACATGTTATTATCAGGTTAGATTGGGATAGGTTGTTAGTTTCTTAGTGTCGATGTTTTGGTCTTGTCGATGAAATGAGTAATGGGTATAGGTCCATTTATTTACACAGGCGAGCGAAGGAGTCTTTACGGTACCTTTAAGTGAGAAAAGAACGAGGGCATACAGGGGATGAATTGCAACTGTAGACTGAGAGAAAGTCACTTTCACTGAATTAAGCAATCGAGGACGTAGGTATCAAGAAAACCTTCGTCAGAACAGTTGTGTGATAATAAAAACCAAACGCCTGAGTCTAAGAATCTTGTACCAGCAAGCTAAAGCTTCGCAAGAAATAACCTTTCACATGACCTTATAAACGAAAGGTACCAAAAGTATTAAAACTTTAAACCTAAATATGAAATATTTATGAACACACACACCTCTCTCTCTCTCATATATATATATATAACCCACAAGAAAAAGAAAAATTATTTCAAGGCCTTTTGTGTATTCAGAAGTACATCTCGTCAGAGAATGACGTCAGGGAATTCCCTGACGAGGTGTACTTCTGAATACACGAAAGGACTTGTAATAACTTTTCTTTTTCCTTGGGGTTTGCATCATTCATTCATTTCACGTGTTTAATTGTGAAATGGTTTGCTGCGTGCCGCCTGCCGTCACCGGGTCTCGATCCTGGGGCCGGTGGATTCGGAGTCAACAACGGTAACCACTACAATATATATATATATATATATATATATATATATATTTATATATATATATATAGGCACTCATACGTATTCGTACAGAGAAATATTTCACTTATACTGTATTCGTCCTTATCTTTTGTACCAGGCACACTCATTGCACAGTACAGTACAATTATAAAAGTTTATGTTCATTTGGAAAAATTTAGCAAATAAAAAAATTTAGTTTAACTCCAACATTTAATGTAAAACATCAAAGAATTTGAGGAAAATAAAATAAAAGTTTAAATGCAAAAGTTTTTGTATATAGTATTTACTAACAAAATTATTTGATATTTTGTGTGTCAAACTTTCGCTTGAATGACTTCAATGATTCGTTTTGGGTATTTTTCTACAGGGTTTCAACATCTCGGTTGAAATTTTAGCTCATTTTTTTAACAAGAAATTATTGCAATTCATTCGGATTTGAAGGGTTTCTCTTGAGGACACCTTTTTTTCAAATCAAACCATAAATTCTCGATTAACCCTTTGAGGACCAAGGGACATATTTGTCCCAACGGGAAATAATAATATAAATTGTACAATGATGCAACGTGTCTACAAATACATCTACGTGTTTATATAGGTATCGTTTAGTTGTCAGAAAATTAACCCAAAAATGGGTCATTTAAGTGACTATAGTTACTAACATATCTCATTGTAAATAACAACGAAACTTAAACTTTTAAGTTCAAAGAAAGGTACACTGGTCGTCAAAGGGTTAAATTGAGATCTGGGCTTTGATTGGACCACTCGAGAAGCTTCAAATTCTTTTGTTGAAGCCATTTCATGGTGCTCTTACTTTTAGGTTTTGGATCATCATCTTGTTGCAGTAGTCAAATGCGACCCATTCGCAACTCTCGAACTGAAGGCAATACATTTTCTTGCAAAATTTACTGAATTTTCTTCGAATTCAAGATTGCACTGATGTCAACAAGAACAAGCTTTCTTGAACCACGAGCATAAAAGCATCCCCAAAGAAACAAACTACCAATACCATGTTTAACCGTAGGAAGAATGTTTTCACCTCGAATGCAGTATTTAATTTTCGCCAAACATACCGTTGCTCGCTGTTCCAGAATAATTCAATTTGTTCTCATCTGGACAAAGTACTTTCTTCCAGAATGCAAATCCATCATTTTGACGATTCTTGGCGTACTTTAAACGAGCTTTTCTTTTTTCCTCAAATTTTTGACGTTTTACATTACCGTATATGTTGAAGTTAAACTAATTTATTTTATTTGTTAAATTTATTCCAAACGAACGGTTGTTTTCATAACTTTCGTATGCAATGCATGGTACAAAAGATAAGGACGATTATAACTGAAATATTTCTCTGCACGAATACTTATCAGCGCCACTGTTTATATATATATATATATATATATATATATATATATATATATATATATTATATTTATATATTATTATTATTCATCGATGTATTCATAGCTTCAGGGTACGAGCAGCTTGTAGTAGCATTGCCAAGCAAACAGGGGGTCAATGTACTGACGATGTTTCCGCACGAAGTTCACCACCATTGAAAGCAAAAATGTTGCGTTATCGTAGTCCAAGAATATTCAAATCCCAATTCGTTTACTCGCTGTTTTCGTTAGTTTGTATTGCATATACCTTTAGTTACTATTAGATCCACTCTAGGCTAGGCCAACAAGGAAGTAGAAAAGTTAGAAATAGCAATGAAAAACAAAACACTGAAGACTTATACCATGCTTACCAGACATGTTATGATTCTACCACGAATGAAATCGATTACGAGTACCTAGCAAGTCCATGATTACGATTCCTCCCGAAATTAATGGAATCGATTACGATTACATTAAAAACTGTGATCATGAATTCTACGATTCCAAATTAGGTAAACGGAAGAAAGACAACATATTATAATGAAGGGTTGCAATGACTGAAATAAAATTATTTAAATAAAGTGATTTAAATCGATTTAAATTATAAGGAAAAAATAACTGATCGAAATCAAAATATAATTTTTTTCTCACAGATAAGGAATAGTAAGTACTCTTTCCATCAACATAATCTCATTTTAGTTATATCTTACTATGTATGAGTGAGTTAGGACTATTTTTATAGCAGTTATTTTCTAAGCATTGCGGGTTATTCTTTTTAATAATGAGTGTGTGAATAAGTTGCAAATCAATTAATGTTATATATAATAGTGAATATTAGATACTACAAAAAATGATAGAATTCAATAAGTCATAAATAAATGAGAACAATTAAATCAAAATTTGTACTTCTTGAGGAAGATTTTTCTTCAAAGGGCATATTTCTTAAGTTTCTTGACTTTCTGCATTTTAGACGTCTGAAGTTTTTATTTAATGTGATAAAGTTTTTCACATACTCTATGTTTAAAGTGACTTTTTGCAAATAAATTAGTATATTTCTAAGTATAAATGGAATTTTTCACCATAATGTGAATGTGAAAGCATGACAATAAAACCCACTGTTTAGACAGAAGTATATTTCCAAACATACTTCTGTCTAAAGAGTGGGTTTTATTGTAATGGCAACTTTACTTTCATATTCATTGATATGTTGTAATCATGGCACGTAATCGCGATTAAGATTCCTTTTTCCGTGGAATCTGTTATGATTACGATTACTCAAAAATGTGGAATCAATTCCAACGCTTATGATTACAACACGTCTGATGCTTACACTTATGGGCGTGTAAAACTTTCACGCAGGAATTTTAGTAATGGTAAAGTATAGAATAGACAAGGTTCTCCCCTTCCTCCGCCAGCCACTGCTCACAGAAAATAATGGCGAAAGATGATTTATATGAAAATATGAAAAAGTATACTGAAAAGAATAGCTTCAGAGTTCATTCACACCATGATCACACTTGGGAGAGGGGTGGGGGTAATGGCTTTTTTACTTGTGTGTGGGGGTAATGGGGGAGTGAGGTAATGTGGGAAATGGGTAGGGGTAATGGGGGAGTGAGGTAATGTGGGAAATGGGTAGGGGTAATGGGGTAATTGCGTTTTTAAAAATTTTGTAGCTGGATCACAGTGCTACCCGCCCGGAGGGCCAAGTTGCACAACGGTCGCGAGCGATAGCGAGCTACCGCTTGTACTAAACTACTAATCTAATCCACGCCATGTATTTCTTTTGAGGAATTTTTTACTTATTTATTATGTACAAGAAGTCATCATTTCATCGTTGCATCATTTTACCATAACCTGCCAAAGCCGTCGCGCCGAATATTTATCATATATTGCGTCCGATTACCTAGATAATACTACCCATTTCCATAAAACACTTATTGAATTTTTTTAAGTGAATAACCTTTATTGCTAAAACAAATACAACATTTTTACAATTTACAACGACATAAATAATTGTGAAAACCGGACCACCCATTCATGGGGATGTGTATACCAACTCCTTGAATGTCGCAAGTATTCAACTTCGGTCTCCCGCCGTTCAGGTGCATGATTCTTCAGGAGCAAGATACACGGTAAGTTTGTTTTAACTTATTCATATTCCGTTTATTTTTTTCATCATTAGAGTTCACTCTTTTTTCCTTCTTTGAATCTCGCCACTCAACGATCTAGGTTTTTTAGTAAAAGTCCGCTGGGTTCCTCCGCTGGAGCCACCTCTTAACCTCCTCAACGTCACTCTGAAACTTTGTTCCACGGACAGCATCCTTCAATGGCCCAAACAAATGGAAGTTTGAAGGTCCAGATCCAGGCTGTATGGGGGGGGGGGGTAACACAGTCAAGCGCATTTTTGTGATGGCCTCGCTTGTTTGCGAACTGTTGTGTGGTCTTGCGTTATCGTACAAAAGGACGACGTCTTCCAGTTTTCTCTCCGGTCGAACTCGCTTTATACGTTTCTGGAGTCTCTGTAGGGTAGCAATATATGCCTCTGAGTTGATTGATTGTTTGTCCTTTCTTCATAATGTCCACCAGAATCACCCCTTTCATGTCCCAGAAGATGGTGGCCATAATCTTTCCTGTAGAGGGAGCCATTTTGAACTTTTTCTTGCGTGAGGAGTCTGTGTGATGCAACTCCATGGATTGGCGTTTTGTTTCAGGTTCAAAGTGGTGTACCCAAGTCTCAACCCCAGTCACAGTTCGTGAAAGGAAGTCATTCCCTTCTGTCTCATATCGATTCTTCAGGAGCAAGATACACGGCAAGCTTGTTTTAACTTATTCATATTCCGTTTATTTTTTCATCATTAGCGTTCACTCTTTTTCCTTCTTTGAATCTCGGCACTCAAAGATCCAAGGTTTTTAGTATATATATATATATATATATATATGTGGAAAAAATTTCTTCTAAAAGTAAAATTTCTGTAAAGCATAAAAAAATTACTAATTAGTAATATTATGTTTTTGTTTGGAGTTTCAAAAACAAAAACCACAATCATCAGCAATTAGTAATTTTTTATGCTTTTCATAAACATTGCCCGGGAACTGTGGAAGTAATCGTGTCTTTCAAGAACCCTCAGTGCGGAGGTAAATGTATTCATATTTCTTTTAAAAATCTCAAATTAAAAATTTGATTTTTTTTCCAAGCTAATATTAAATTTTGCAAAAATATACAATCGCGTATTTTAGCGAATCTTTCTAAAATTACCAAGAGAAGAGAGACTTTTAATACAGTGTTTCACACACGGACATTATGTATGTGTATATTATTAATACTGTATGATTCAAACCCACAAGGAAAAAGAAAAAAAAAATTATTTTTCCTTGTGGATGCATCATTCATTTATTTCACGTGTTTAAGTGTGAAATTCATCCCATATATATATATATATATATATATATATATATATATATATATATATATATGCAAACCCACAAGGAAAAAAATTATTCCACGACCTTTCGTGTATTCAGAAGTACACCTCGTCAGGGAATGTACTTCTGAATACACGAAAGGCCTTGGAATATTTTTTTTCCTTGTGGGTTTACATCATTCATTCATTTCACGTGTTTAATTGTGAAATTCATCCGATATATATTATATATATATATATATATATATATATATATATATGGCGCAAAGATGTTCGCTCCTATTCAGTGCTATCTTTGTATCATTTTCCTCCTACACGGAAAATAGCTACGACTTTGTAGATTTTTTGTTCAATTTAGCTTAGGTTAGGTTACCTTAAACTAGGTTAACCAAACCTAAACCAAAAATTGGGGGTGTAAAATCCTGAAGTAGCACGAAGTAGAAGTAATTTGACTTGGAGTTTTTCAAAATTAAAATCCTAAGGCGGCTGAAACTCTAAAAAATAATTATTGTATACGGTAAAAAAGAGCTTTCTCTAAACTTTCTTATAGAACCCCCCTCCCCCCTTACTTTAACATAAGCGAAACTTATTAAAAATTTTAAAATATAAATTATATAACCTGTTCGACCTTTTGGGTGGTAAAAAATTATCACGAACGAAAATTTACACAAATGTTCGACCAATTTGGGCATTTATGATTATATATATATATATATATATATATATATATATATATATATAAGGGGTTCCAAAAAAACTTAGCCCCCCCCATTTGCAGCTTACATGTTTACTTATGTCGAAATAGTTTTTAGTGATTATAAAAATATATAAAATTCTTTATTTATTGCAGGTATTAAAATTACTCTAGCTCAGTGCTGTCCAACTTCTATAAAGCGCTGCCAAGATGTTGCCTATAATCATACACTGTTGGCAAAGCTGGGCACAAACCGTTAATCCGTTAATCGTTAATTAACGAAGTTAACTTTTTCGTTAACGATTTAACTTTTAAGTTAACTTTGAAAATCATTATCGGACTAATTAACTTCCGTTACAGTTAACTTCCGTTAACTCAAGTCCGTTAACCCAAAAAATTCATAAATAAACGTTTAAAAGTTTCTATTATTTTCAGTGCTGAGCAGGTGCGCAATTAATCCGCCACTGTTAATAGTGATGAACGAATTTCCATTTCCGCAGTGCAAAATCGGGCGATATATTTGTTTCCGTCGCCACAATTTGTGTCTTACCAAATATGGTAGTTATTTATGGCATTGGTTTGAGCAAAACATGGTCGACTGTAAAATCAGGCGGAAAGATTTGCCATTTGAGTTGAATGTTTCAACTTCTTTCAAGAAATATCACGAGCATTTTAAGGCACTTTCAATAATATATATGTAACAATTACAACAAATAACTACATTCGTTTCCTTTGCAGTCTGTCTCTTGCGCAACATGTTTGTGCTAGTGAATATTTAAAAATAATCGTCGTCAAGTAAGTCATGTATATTTATAATATGTCTGTGAGTACCTTATTAGTAGTCTCCTTGATACATTTCAAGAACCATAAAACTGATCAGGTAAGATTTCAATTCTCATGTCACTTTGATGACATAAATTAAGTCAATTGATGTCTTACAATGGGAGCGTTTTCACCTTAACCTTTATGTCCTGGCTGGACAAGTATGACAACACCAAGGTCGCCAGGGTGAGGAAAAGCATGGAGGGTACAGTCGAAGAGGCCATGAAGCAGCAGTCCAACTGCCACAGGTCACTCAAGGGCAAGGCCCAGAACTTGGTCAAGACCTGGCTGGAGACCAACTCCAAGGACTTGCTGACAGATGCTGCCTTCTTGGGTGAGCAAGTGTTGGTGGACTTGTTCATCAAGTTCAACACAGCCATCCCCTCCAGTGCTGCAGTGGAGCGTTTGTTCTCTATGGGCAAGGACATCCTGAGGGCCAAGAGATCATCCCTGTCTGATGAAAACTTTGATATGCTAATTTTCATGAAGGGCAACATGCATCTCATGGACAAAATGGAGAACGAGAAGAAGAGGGAAAATTAAAATATATATATATTGTGTTTTTCATTTTTTTTATAATAAAAGTTAACGTTAACGGTTTATCGGTAACTTCCGTTACATGTTTAACGAATTAACGGTTTAACGGTTAACGAAGTTAACTTTTTGGTTAACGGATTAGCGGTTAACGAAGTTAACTTTTTGGTTAACGGTGCCCACCACTGACTGTTGGTTAATACGACTTAGGAACCCCTGAATGTTGTTCTCCCTACTAGAAATGACAAAATAGGGAAGAAAATTCAGAAATGAAATTTGGCAAAAGTCCATTCCGCGGGCCGCCAGTTGGACAGCGCTGCCTAGCTGATAAAGTGATAATATAATGGCTTCTCAATTAATTGGTGATTCCGAGAGGCAACGTGTGATAAATCGCATACGAGCAATAACATTTCGGGAAGCTCGTGATGCTGGAGCCACCTTTATAACATGTTCATGGGTTGCCAAAAAGTTGCGAAGAAGTGAGGACTTCGTCAAAAGAAATTGGAATAAAACTTTGGATGAATGTGAAATGGATACAACCAAATCTCGGCGCCCAAATTTGCCACTCTCTCAGGAAACAAAGGACATCATTGAAAGCGGTACGCGTAAGCGGAAAAACAGCTGTGCTAAACTTTCTAGAGAGATCGAAGTGTTGAGAGGAAAGATCGTTAGTAGTGAGATCATTCGACAGTACCGTCATAGGCAAGGTTTAAAGCCTTGGCATGAACTTCCAAAGCCAAGAAAAACTCAACTTAACATCGATGACAGAATGTGGTTTGGCCATTATCTTGAAGATTGGGATGTGGATGATTTCATGCATTTAGCTGTCTCCGATGAATTTTTTTGTTTACGTAACACGTCGGCCTAACTACCAAAATGATCGAGTGTGGGCCACAACACCAGATAAAATCGATGACAATGAACATTATCGCGAATTATTAAAAAGTCCAGACTGTGTTGGTGTGTTTGTTTTGTTCACTGCAAAGAAGCTCATGTGGGTGCTGAAGCCAAATGGTCAGAGGTGGGATGGACAGTATTTTCGTGATATTATTCTATCCCAGCATGTCATTTCTTTTCTAAAAAACCCAAACAATGTTATGGATGTCGATCAGGTCACACTTCTGCACGATAAGGCCCCCTGCTTTAAGGCATTAGCCACTCAACAGTTGTTGCGGAACCATGAGATCGATTTCTTTGGAAATGAAGAATGGCCAGGAAATTCTCCTGACCTGAACGTCTGTGAACACATTGGATCAGTTATAAAGGACAAGGTTGAATGTCTTGTTTCAAGAACCTGCAGCAAATCGATTTTCGAAGGATACAATGACGCAACACATTGAAACTGTTTTAGCAAATTTGCGTAACGATCAAGACCTATTCACGTCACTTTTGGCAAGCTACCCAAAGCGAATTCAGGCTGTCTTGGAAGCCAATGGCGGGAACACCAAGTTTTAATTGTTTCTCATTAAATGCAGGATTAAATTTTCTTTTGTAAGGTATGTTTAGTTTTACTGTACCTCTAATGGTTTAGGCCATGGGCGGGGGGCTAAGGTTTATTGGAGCTCCGTGTGTGTGTGTGTGTGTGTGTGTGTGTGTGTGTGTGTGTGTGTGTGTGTGTGTATATATATATATATATATATATAGGGTGAACCAAATGTAGGTGGACAGTAAATGATAACGTTTATTTTGAGAATACATATTTAATTTTTTTGTATACTATAATACAAAATAAAATTTAAATAAATTTAGTTATAATATTTAATATAATATAACACAAACACCATAGTTATAATGAACACCATAGTTATAATATAATATAACACAAACCGTATTCAACCTACTGTCCACCTACTTTTGGTTCACCGTGTATATATATATATATATATATATATATATATATATTATGATGTACCGAATATTCAGGGTGGGTAAAATAAAAGTGGCTAAAAAAAAAGTGGCCCCCCCTCAGAGGTAAACTGTCATATTAAAAAACGTAAGGGGACCAGAGTTCCCAAACTTCATAGATGCTTACCTTAACATGTTGTTCGTCTTAATTCCCTTTCCTGCTCAACCCAGGCCTTTATACGTGGACGCCACTGATCAATACACCTCTTTACACATCGTTGAGACACCTTCTCCCAGCCGAGCAGAATTCTTTCGCGTAGTTCATCTATGTCTCTTATATTACTAATTCGTCGAATATCCTCCAAAAGCAACCCTCAACGTAAAAGTGCACTGGATGAATCTTTCTCCTGTTTTTCTCCACACTTTCCCGTCCATCAGATGTTTGAAGATTAAATCTTGATTCGTCTGTGAACAATACTCGTCCCCATTGGACAATAGTCCAATTGACATGCTCACAAGTGAAAGCAAGACGAGAATTGCGGTGGTGTGGAAGCAAGTCCGGGCCCATTGCTGGACGTCGAGCATGTAAGCCACTTTCCATAAGTCTCCATTTAACGGTTCGCTCCGATACACTGACGTCTCGAGACCTTTCCAGCTCATTGTGGACGTTTGTGGCAGTCAAGCGACGATCTCGCAAAACACTCAAGACGATGAAACGATCGTCACGGGCAGATGTGCAGCGCGATCTTCCAGATCCTGGTCTTCAGGTGTACTCCCCTGTCTCGACATAACGTTGGTAGACACGTCGAATCGTTATTCTTGGAATTCCTAGAGCATCGACGACGTAACCGAGGTACCAATGGCAACGGGTGTCAGAGAAACTTTTCTACACCCTCAAATAGTGTACAAGATTTGGTCTAACCTTTTCTTGAAATGATCCACAGAGGAACTGTTCACACTTCTGAAGGTAACCTGTTCCACGTGTCACAGATCTTATAGGGAAAATAATTCCCACACACACTAGTCCTAAACCGTTTCAAATACAACTTCCAACCATTGTTGCGAGTTGGGTTATCATTTAAACTAAACATGCTTCTAAAATCGACATCGTTGAACCCGCGTAAGAGCTTGAAAACCTCGATGAGTTGACAGCGCAGCCTCCGAGTTTCCAGCGAAAACAAGTTCAGGGCGCGTAAGCGTCGATTGTAGCCCATATGTCTAATGGAAGGGATTAACTTTGTGGCCCTCACCTGCACTCGCTCCAGCCTCTCAATATCTTTCCTGGGGGTAGGCGACCAGAGCTGCACAGCATACTCCAGGTGCGGCCAAACCAGGGAATTGTACAGAGAGAGCACAATCTCCTTGTTTCAAAATCGAAATTCACTCCTCATATAACCCAACAGCTTCTGGGCTTTCTTTTCCACCTCTACGCACTGTTCCTTAAACTTAAGGTCGCTGCTAATTAGCACACCCAAGTCCTTTTCGAAATCAGTCGCCTCGATATTACTCCCCAACATGGAGTAGTCTGACTTGGGATTGGCGTTGCCAATGTGCATGAACTTGCACCCAAGTTAAACGGCATTTTCAATTTTTCGGACCACTCTCCTATCCTACCTAGGTCCGCACGCATTTCCTCGATCGCTTCGGGCGTCCCAACATTGGCCCCAAGCTTGGTGTCATCAGCGAATTTGGCGATCCGACTGACGATGTCACCGTCGATATCATTTATGTACCCCACTAGTGACCGAGGCCCAACCCGAACTAGCACCTTTAATTACCACCCTCTGCCGCCTATTCCTCAGCCAGTTTTCAATCCACCTACCTATTTCCCCACCGATACCAGCGCGCGCACTTTCGCCATTAGCCGGCGGTGAGGTACCTTATCAAAGGCTTTCTGAAAGTCGAGATAAAGTATATCAATCGCCCTACTCTATTCATACTCACCCAACATGACGTGGAAAAACTCGAGCAAGTTGGTGAGACACGACCTATGCCGTCTAAACCCATGTTGGAGAGAGAGAGAGAGAGAGAGAGAGAGAGAGAGAGAGAGAGAGAGAGAGAGAGAGAGAGAGAGAGAGAGAGAGAGTTACAAGGAAAAGAAGTACCTCAAAAGGCCTTAAGGCCCATACCGAGGAGGTACCAATGGCAACGGGTGCCACGGAAAATTTTCTACACACTCAAATAGTGTGCAAGATTTGGTCTAACCTTTTCTTGAAATGATCCACAGAGGAACTGTTCACAACTTCTGAAGGTAAACTGTTCCACGTGTCACAGATCTTATACGTAAAGTAATTCCTACACATACTAGTCCTAAACCGTTTCAAATCCAACTTCCAACCATTGTTGCAAGTTGGGTTATCATTTAAACTAAACATGCTTCTAAAATCGACATCGTTGAACCAGCGTAAGAGCTTGAAAACCTCGATGAGTTGACCGCGCAGCCTCCGAGTTTCTAGCGAAAACAAGTCCAGGGCGCGTAACCGTCGATTGTAGCCCATATGCCTAACGGAAGGGATTAATTTTGTGGCCCTCGCCTGCACTCGCTCCAGCCTCTCAATATCTTTCCTGAAGGTGGGCGACCAGAACTGCACAGCATACTCCAGGTGCGCCGAACAAGGGAATTGTACTGAGAGAGCACAATCGCCTTGTTCCGAAACTGAAATTGCCTCCTGATATAACCCAACAGCTTCTGGGCTTTCTTTACACCTCTACGCAGTTTCGTAAACTTAAGGTCGCTGCTAATTAGCACACCCAAGTCCTTTTCCAAATCAGTCGCCTCGATATTACTCCCCAACATCGAGTAGTCCGACTTGGGATTGGCGTAGCCAATGGCATTTGCCATTTTCCGGAACACACTCCTATCCTACCTAGGTCTGCACGCAGTTGCTCGATCGCCTCCGGCGTCCCCATTGGCCCCAAGCTTCGTGTCATCAGCGAATTTGGCGATCCGACTGACGATGCCACCGTCGATATCATTTATGTAAATGATAAACAACAGTGGCCCCAAAACGAAACCCTGAGGAACCCTGAGGAACCACACTAGTGACCGAGGCCCAACCCGAACTAACCCCTTTAATTACAACCCTCTGCCGCCTTTTCTTCAGCCAGTTTTCAATCCACCTACCTACTTCCCCACCGATACCCAGCGCGCGCACTTTCGCCATTAGCCGGCGGTGAGGTACCTTATCAAAGGCTTTCTGAAAGTCGAGATAAAGTATATCAATCGCCCTACTCTTATCATACTCACCCAACATGACGTGGAAAAACTCGAGCAAGTTGGTGAGACACGACCTATGCCGTCTAAACCCATGTTGGGAGTCCACAAGCAGCTTGTAGGAATCCAAATGGTCAACGATCTTATCCGCTATTATCCCCTCTAATAATGTACCTACAACTGAAGTGAGATTAATGGGACGATAGTTCCCTGGACTTTTGTGATCCCATGAATAGGGGGATAGGGGTCACGTTGGCTTCCCTCCAGTCACCAGGCACCTGGCCCGTCTCCAACGATTTGTTGAAGACTAGCCAGGTGGGGAGCCACCTGGTCGCGCACGTCCCGCAACACTCTGGGGAGAAACTAGTCTAGCCCAGGAGCCTTAAACGCGCTGTTTGTCTATTCTATCGGCAACGACTGTCGCGGTAATCGAACACTATCCAGGCCAGCACCTTCGCCTTCACTTCCCTACACAGGCGGACATACACTTCAGTGTTCTCATGGGAACGATTGGCCTTCGCCCTCCTATACGCAGCTTTCCTATTTCGGATAGCCGAAGCGGTCACGATTGAACCATTTAGGCTGCGTTGAAGCAGGGGTGACCGGTTTTGAGGGTATGGCACCACACTGCAGCATCATAAACTGGCCCCGGAATGCACTCCACATTTCCTCAACATCCCCACCGACCTCTAATCCCATCTCACCTTTGCTATCCCGGAGGCCAACAAAGTTCGCCCGCCGTACATCGACCTTACTGCCTCTCGAGTTACTACGCTTCACCCGAGGGACGCAGACACAGAACCTAATCAGACTGTGTCACTCCTCCTGCAAACGATTCATCAATGGTGAGGCCAGTGACGAGGTTGTCTTCGGTCGTGAATACCAAGTCTACAACGCTTTCGCCTCGTGAAGGCCCACTGACCTACTGAGTGAGGAAGTTCTCATCAGCAAAGTCAATTAGCCTCATCCCTTCGGCATCAGCAGTCCTGTTTTCCCAGTTTATGCAGTGACAGTTGAAGTCTCCTAAAACTACACACTCTCTGTCTCCAAGCAGGCTGCGGAGTTCGGTGTACAGGTCTGTATCCTCCTCTAGGAGGAGATGCGGAGGTCTGTATACCAAGATTAACCTACAGTTCGTCCCTCCCACGTTCAGATCGACGCCAAGCAGCTCCCGTTCCGATCGGAACTGGCAGTCAACCGGACTCAACGTGTCCCTCACGTATATTAGTACTCCTCCCCCTCCCTACGGGTGCGGTCCTTGTGAAACATTCTATACCCGGCAATCTCGAACTCTTCAACGTAGTCCCTACGATCAGGAGGAGTCCAGGACTCGGTGATAACAACGATATCCTGTTTTTCTGATGCTTAGGGCGCCCGGAGCTCGCAAAACTTATTCCTAATCGACCTAACATTAAAAAGCACTGCACGGAGGGAGCCTTCCCTATTCTGACCGCCCCTAGCACGATCCGTTTCCCTAACAGCCAGGGCTGTCGGTAGTTGAATAGCCCCTCACCAACGATGGGGCAACTTCCGCAGAGCCCGAGACCTCTCCAACGGGGAAGGAGGCCACCCACCTGTACATAGACGCACCCTTCAGTTGAAGGTACGTCCGCCACCGGCTCAACATCATCTCTCCCCGGTGGGGCCCCATCATCAATCCCCGGGCTTGACCTCACCATACGGTATAGGTGCCGGTCGAGTAGCGTGCCTAGCACACTTTCACCCTTATCACTGACGTGACACCATCTCTCTAATAAAGGTCACACCTACCGAAAACGCGTCGAAGAGGTCAACAAACCTTACGCCCAGTGGGACGCACAAGTCTTGCACCCTCTCGTTGATGCATCTGTCTGTTTTAAGTTTTAGATCATCCGCAAGAGACATGATCTCGGTGATAATCCCTTCCCATGAACCCTACCCTATCGCCTTTGATGAACAGGTCGTTGCCACCAGCGTGGACAACGATCGCAGTCCTCCGACTAGCCACGCGCAGCTTCTCTAGCTCCTTCCTTAAGTGCGCCGTTCCCCGACCGGGTAAGCACCTTACCTCCCTCCCGTCCCGGTTTGCAGAAGCGAAGTATCATACTTCCTCCTTTGCGCCCAGGAGACTGAAGCGGTAACCGAGGTCAGAAGAGAGAGAGAGAGAGAGAGGAGAGAGAGAGAGAGAGAGAGAGAGAGAGAGAGAGAGAGAGAGTTTTCTCTGTCCATGAATGAAAAAAATAAATGCCTAAAATAGGAACACTTTGAAGTAATTGGCATCACGGCAGCGAATCTTTGTTGAAAGACAAAAGAATTTCTTTTCTGGAAAAAAAAGAAAAAAAAAGAAATTCTTTTCGGACTTAAAGAAAAATCTAATTTCAAGATAGATTTTGATAATTTTTTAAATTAAGATTTTGACAGCTCATATTAACCTTATTTTATTTATTTTTTATATTTTTTTTATAGCTTTTGATATTTTTGGCTAACTGTTCACATACCCACGAAAAAATTATATAAATTATATATATATATATTCTTAAATAGCAGCTTTGTTGGGACCAGCTGGTCTGTTGCTGTTTGGTGTACTTGATATATATATATATATATAAAGGGTGATCCAGAGAAATGGGACCCAAAAGAAACCCTGTAACTCTTAAAGTATAAGTCCTTTTATAAAATCATACGCATCATTCGAAAGAGGATAGTTACAAGTTTGTACAGGATTGTATAGGTTTTGACAATACAAGACAAGATAAGATACAAAACAAAATAAAAGTGTTAGTTAAAACTAACCCTTCAAGATGACTGCATGGACTGTGGAACAGCTGCGTTTCATAACTGAGCCATATTATGAGCATGGAAGAAGTGTAGTTTCAGCTCTTAGAAGGTGATTTTGACATCTGAAAATTTGGCTTGAAAGATCTTTGAGCTGAAACTACACTTCTTCCATGCTCATAATATTGCTCAGTTATGAAACGCAGCTGTTCCACAGTCCATGCAGTCATCTTGAAGGGTTAGTTTTAACTAACACTTTTATTTTGTTTTGTATCTTATCTTGTCTTGTATTGTCAAAACCTATACAATCCGGTACAAACTTGTAACTATCCTCTTTCGAATGATGCGTATGATTTTATAAAAGGACTTATACTTTAAGAGTTACAGGGGTTTCTTTTGGGTCCCATTTCTCTGGATCACCCGTTATATATATATATATATATATATATATATATATATATATATATATATATATATATATATATATCATGTGTGTGTGTGTGTGTATATATTGTTATAATGTTATAATGTTTCAGACCCAACAAAGACCCTAGGGATCCATTCATGGCTGGTCTACCTACTGTGTTCGTAATTGTGTATTGTGCTTGTCCCTCCGTGGTGGCGGAGGGGACCTACAATTCTACGTGGGTTCAGAACCACAAAAAACATAAGAATATATGAAATTTTTATAGTGGGCACACTAGGGGCCACTTCGGCCCATCGAGGTGGCTCCACTATGTAAAAACTGCCTGTACATTGGCAACAACCAATTTTTACAAAACTAAATAATTAATTATCAATTTAAAACTAAAGATAGAATCTCTCCATCCAGAGGATCAAGTCATAATAGACTACTATCCACAAATATGTTACACTCTATATCTATTTATAACCGACATGCAAATATATCAGATCCAAAGAATCCAGTCAATTTCATTACGGTATCCATCAATACCAGTACCTTGCCAACCAAAAATAAGTCACGGTCCATATCAATTGCGGACCAAGTCACAATTTCCAACCATATACATTACAATATATATACTTAGGAGGAAAAGTGTAGGTGTGGCTGTAAAGACAGTACACTGAGTACAGTAATGTAGAAATGTGTGTGCACCTACTATGGGTCTCCCATTTAAAGGTGTTTGTGGGGCAAGTGAAGATCATGAGTTTTTCAATACCTCACAGTACTATGGGGGGCACCGCTCGGCAGAGGAATCTCTTTAAATGGGGTGTGTAAGGACAGAGTATCCCCTAACCAAAGATGCTGCCTCCCTATATCCCACAACACTTGTAAAACTATGTTTTCTTAAATTTGTTCAACATCTTGGCTTAAATAATTTCATACAATGACCTCTAGTCTGGTTATTGTGATCTTTAATGAAAAGGGAATCAAAATCTATCTTATCCAACCCTTAATTTTACCACCTTAAACTATACCCAATCTATGAACATATGCGTCTAATCGATTTTTAAACATGTTTATAGACGTGCTACTAATTACTTCTACCGGCAAACTATTCCAGCTATTTACTATTCTATGCGTAAAAAAGTTTTTGGCAACTGCTGTCGCGAACCTTCTACTTGTCAACTTACACTGAGATATTTCGTAAAAGCTATCTCTGTCTACGTTATCGAACCCATTCCTAATTTTGAAAAACTGGATTAGATCACCCCTTAGCCTCCTAGTCTCGAGTGTAGTCAATTTTAACTCTTTAAGCCTATCCTCGTACGGCTTTGACCTAAGCGACGAATCATCTTATTTGCTCGTCTTTGAACTCTTTCGATTTTGTCTATATCTTTGAGCATATGCAGATTCCAAAATTGGATCGCGTACTCCAAATGGGGTCTAACTAATGATTTATAAAGAGGAACTATAATATCGCGCGATTTGTACTCAAAATTCCGAGCTATAAAACCTAACACTTTGTTCGCTTTATTGACCGCTGCTGTACTTTGTTTCGCTACTTTCAAATCACCAGTGACTATAACTCCTAAATCTTTTTCCTGCTCTACGCTTATCAACTCTTTCCCTAACATACTATACGCAAAATTACCGTTACGCGAACCTATATGTAAAATTTTGCACTTATTGACGTTAAATCTCATTTGCCATGTGACTGACCAATCAACGATTTTATTCAGGTCATTCTGGATTTCACCTCTATCTTCGTCATTAATCGCCCTACCACCCAGCTTCGTGTCATCCGCAAACTTTGAAACTGTACTGACTAGGCCGACACCTAAATCGTTAATATATGAAGGGTGATCCAGAGAAATGGGACCCAAAAGAAACCCCTGTAACTCTTAAAGTATTAAGTCCTTTTATAAAATCATACGCATCATTCGAAAGAGGATAGTTACAAGTTTGTACAGGATTGTATAGGTTTTGACAATACAAGACAAGATAAGATACAAAACAAAATAAAAGTGTTAGTTAAAACTAACCCTTCAAGATGACTGTATGGACTGTGGAACAGCTGCGTTTCATAACTGAGCAATATTATGAGCATGGAAGAAGTGTAGTTTCAGCTCAAAGATCTTTCAAGACAAATTTTCAGATGTCAAAATCACCTTCTAAGAAAGTAATCCGTCGGTGTGTCAGAAATTTTTCCCTAACTGGCAGCATTGGAAAAAGAAAACCACCTGGAAGAGTGCACACAGCAAGGATAGACGAGATCATTAACAGAACTCATGAAATTGTACAGGATAATCCTAACATAAGCATCAGACGTGCTTCTCAGCTGTTAGGAGTTGGATATGGAACAACACACCGTATATTCAAGCAAAATTTAATGCTCTTTCCATATAAAATTCAAACAGTGCAACAACTAAACGATGGAGATTTCGCACAAAGACGACAATTCTGTCAATGGATCCAACAGAAGGTAAATGACACCACCAATTTCTGACACACCGACGGATTACTTTCTTAGAAGGAGATTTTGACATCTGAAAATTTGTCTTGAAAGATCTTTGAGCTGAAACTACACTTCTTCCATGCTCATAATATTGCTCAGTTATGAAACGCAGCTGTTCCACAGTCCATGCAGTCATTTTGAAGGGTTAGTTTTAACGAACACTTTTATTTTGTTTTGTATCTTATCTTGTCTTGTATTGTCAAAACCTATACAATCCGGTACAAACTTGTAACTATCCTCTTTCGAATGATGCGTATGATTTTATAAAAGGACTTATACTTTAAGAGTTACAGGGGTTTCTTTTGGGTCCCATTTCTCTGGATCACCCTTTATAAGAAAAAGCAAGGGGCCCAATACAGAACCCTGAGGAACGCCACTCGCTACATTAGCCCAACACGACTCCGGTCCACCAACGACCACCCTCTGTTTCCTACCTCGCAACCACTCTTCTATCCAATTTATTACTACACCCATGATTCCATGAACCTTAGTTTTCTCAATGAGTCTTTTGTGCGGTATGGTGTCAAACGCTTTTTGAAAATCTAAATATACTACATCAACCGCCCGATGACTATCGTAAACGTCAACCACACTTTGAAAAAATTCTAAAAGATTAGTTAAGCAAGATTTGTTTCGCCTAAAACCGTGCTGCGTATTTCTAAGTTATGCAATTCTAAGTGTTCGACTATACAATCCCTAATTATTAATTCCAGTAGCTTACCTACAACAGACGTTAAACTGATTGGCCTATAATTTCCCGCCGCACCTTTATCGCCTTTCTTAAAGATAGGTGTTACGTTTGCTAACTTGAAATTATCTGGTACGCACTCCTCAAAAATAGACGCATTAAAAATCTTTGTTAGCGGCACAACAATGCTATTTTTTAATTCTTTTAGTTGTATGGGATATATGGAATCCGGCCCCGGTGATTTACGCGTTTTCATTTTATCAATATAGCGCATTACCTCCCCTTCACTAACCACAATATTATCCAAAATATTACCATTATCAAAGGGTATTATGTCTATGACCGTAGGGATATTCGTTACATCTTCTATAGTGAAAACTGACGTAAAGAATTCGTTTAGCAAGGTAGTCATTTCCTTGTTTTCAGAAACTAGATCTCCGTTAACATTTTTCAACGGCCCGAAGACACTTTTTATTGGATTTCTATTGTTGACGTATTGAAAGAATCGCTTGGGGTTTTCTTTACCGTCACGAGCTATGGAGATTTTAAATTCGCGCTTGGACTTTATCACACTTTTCGCTTCATGCCTTAGGGCTTAGAGATATGTAGTCGTTTCGTAACCACAAATTGTCCTGTAACCTATAGCCCTATCTCTACTCTATAATGTCTCCTACTCTAGAAGTGAACCACAAGGGCTTGTTATTTACTTTCGCACGCTTAATTTTGTACGGTACACATTCCTCATTTATAGTCCTAAATACTGTTTCAAACGATTCCCACATTAATTTTGCGTTGGAGTTCCCCATTACGTTTTCCCAATTGACGTGTGACAATTTATTTCGAAATTTACAAAAGTCTGCGTGCTGGAAATTAGGAATTTTAGTCGAGTTAGTTGGTTTCGAGTGACTTACTGAGAGGACAAACTCTACCATATTGTGATCGCTATTGCTTAACGGTTCTATTACTTGAAGATCAGTAATTAGCCCATCATTCGTAATTACTAAATCTAAAATACTGTCCAGCCTCGTAGGTTCCCCAACCTTTTGAATAAGAAAGCTATCCTCGAGAAAATTAACTAAACGATTACCTTCCGCGTCTCCCTGCATTGTATCGTAATTCACGTTGGCGCAATTAAAGTCACCCATAACTAAAGCCTGCTCACTACCTATTATTCTCTTCAGTTCACGATATAACGCTTCGTCCGTATCAGCTGTTTGATTAGGAGGCCTATATATAACCGCAACAAGAGGTTTGAAGTCGTTCAATTTAAGTTCTGCTATAGTCGAATCTATTGGTTCTGGAATTGTGTGCTTTACTTCTACAACGTTCGCAATATTATCTTTGATATACAACATAACACCACCTCCTCGCCTCCCTATTCTGTTTTTAACAAAAAGTCTATAACCTCTAATTTGATACTCCCCTACAAAGTCACGTGTTTCAGTGCTAAGCCACGATTCATTTATCGCAATTAAATCATAGTCTTTACAAGCAATTAAAGAAAAAAATTCGTTTATTTTATTTAGTAAGTTACGAGCATATTTAAGGATAGAGCCTTCAAATTGTTTGTAATTGCGACACCTTCGCGAGCGCAGGGGAAATTTGTGGAATTTACGCTGGGACCGTTCGAGTTACGGCAGCCTGAAAAGAAGAGACAGTATTATGAAATAGTCTTCCTAAACGCGCAGCTCCAACGTCATTAAGATGAAGTCCATCTCCGAGGAACAAGTCCCTCTTGCCGTAGAAAGTTAGAAACTGATCCAAAAATTCGCAAAATGCACTCCTTCCTGTTGGCAAAGAGACTTTAGGTTATTGTTAATATAGGTCGCCTTGCTGTACAAATCGTTACGTTGGATAATTTGAGGAAGTATACCCGTTAAAACAATCTTATTAGTTTTTTTCCTTTAATCGCTCTAGTAAGTCCCTGTACCTAGCCAGCAGTTCTTCCGATCTAGAATTTAAAACGTTATTAGTACCGACAAGAATAACATACGATGTGTCCTCGGCGGTACCGTCTGTAAAATGGTCAACACTATTAGTTATATCCTCTACCCTTGCACCAGGGTAGCAGTAACGGCCCCTATGACGAGGGTTTCTCCCACAGAATTCCTCGAGCTGCCCTCGAACAATGGAATCGCCAACGAGTCGGATTTCCGGTTCATCAGCATCTTCGAAACCTAAAACAGAAAACTTACTGTTTGTTATTACTGGTAGACAAGTCTTAGGTTTTATCAATGGTGCTCCATTACGCACTCGAACGAGGGGTTAGGAACTAGGGGAAGATATATATGTATATATATATTAGGGTGGTCCAAAAAGTTAAAGCATCGACTAAGTTCTCTCCACAAGGTTGGTTTTATGCCTCTTGGTGTGGACAGTATTTGTGCAAAGTTTCACGTTATTCGGTTAATATTTAGGGGTCGCCCCACTTGCCCCCTTTTTGAAAATTTGGGAAAATATATAGACAACTGAATAACTAAATTTTTTTTTGGTTCTCAAAGAATATGAAAGAAAACAGTAAGACAATAGGACATGATAATGGGTGTATCTTCATTATTTCTTCTGCATCAGAGTCGCCTTGGATGGTATTGGTATCTGTTTTCGGTGGGCGGCTACGAGTTGTAGGAGGTACTGCTTCTGGTCCTCGTTTCGTGTCAAAGTGTTATTGTAGCGTTGTGCGAGAGCAATACCTCGCTCGGCAGCATCATTGATGACTTTCATCTTTAAGGCGCGATCTCTAAGTTTCCCTGTAGTTCTTGTCATTTGGCCATTCCCGTGGATCTTTTGAAGTAACTGGCGCGCTTCCTCCTTACCTCCAACTTTCAAGGCATCAAAGAGGGTCAATGTCCTTTTCGTGACGAAGGATGCCACATCATTTTCAACACCAGCTTCCGCCATGTCGATTCGTCGGGGGCAGCCATTCTTTTGGGGATGTTGGAGGTGTTGAACCATTCTCCTTTTGGTATCAGGATCGATCCTATTATCGAAGAAGGCCAGTCCAATCAGATGCTCCGACAAGTACCACAGGTGGCGTCTTAGAGCTGTCTTCGCCGCTTGTGCAGCTCCTCCGTGTGGATATTTTTCCAGAAGATGCAGCATTTTGAGATCAGTGAGAGGAGCTTGTGTCCCCATTGGCGCTTCATGCCAGTACTTGACGTAAATCAGACTGACAAATAAAGCCAGCTGAGTCACGTTTCGTTCTTCGCGTGCTGTGAGCTTGAATTGATAGTGAAAGAGGTAGATTTTGAGCGCATAAATCGCCTTCGCCATCCATCTCGCGTGGTGCATGGGACCCGGAGCTCGGATAAAGAGTTGACCACCAGTCTTTCCCCCCAGGAAGAGCAAAGATAGTTCAAGGAACTCCTTGTAGTCGTCACGAGGTTGGCTTGCCTGAAGAGCGTTAGGTAAGTAAGTGAGCATCTCTTTTCTCATCTCTTGGAGTTGAGGGTTCTCGAACAAGCTGTCCGATGCTGAGACAAATGCTTCGTGGGAGAGAGATGGCCATTCCTTTTGAAATCGCTTAAAAAGGCCTGTTTCAGGACTTCCTGTTGAGCCAAATATTGAGGCAAAGACATCAGCAAGTACGACTTCAAGTATATGATGTCGACAACCGATCCAAACTAGCTCGTGACCCAATGCTTCTTCAATCCTGACACAGGCTCCGCGATGTAAACCCGTGTTTGACGCAGTGGTATCGAAGACGAGACCTCTCACATGCTGTTCCACGTTCCATAATTTCATAGTTTGAAGGCATGCCTGGGCCTGTGCTTCTCCAGTTCCTTGTTTCATCTTTGGGACACCAAGCAGCTTCTCCTGTCCATTGAATGTTATAAGGATTGCTATCCGATGCACATTCGTCTTCTTCCCTTCAATGCCGGGGAGAAGCTTTCCGTCCCAATGGAGAAGGACAGGGTCTTCTAGAGAGAATGATTCTAGGTCTTCTCGAGCTGCCTGTTCTCGCCCACTTTCTCTGTAGCGATGAATAGAGCTCCGAGAGCACGTCATCCCAGACAGATCATGCCCCGCGGCCTGTAATACAGCTCCAGTTACGAAAACAGCATTCCGGTCAGAAAGATTGGTGCGATCCATTGCTCCAATGACTTCTGGAGATTGGAAAATGTTCGTAACCTTGTTCTTGGGACGCTTTGGTGCCGGAGCTTCAGACGAAGAAGGAATCGGAACCGATGGTCTATAGTCGTCGTCGTCTTGCGAAAAAAGGAAGAAGAAGAAGAGGAAAGATCAATTGATGACACTCCTGCTTCTTCCAAATCTTTCTGTGTTGCTTCATGCCTTGCCTTCCTCTTGGCTTCCTTCTCCATTCTGGATCGCTTTCTGTCCTCTTGTGTAGTCGTTTCCTTATCAATGCCAGCCATGCTGCAAGAATTGACGTCCTTGCGCTGCATGGACAGGAAATTTCGGTCCTCAACGTTGACGATTGTGCTCATGGCATCACTGGTTGCGATGTCAAACAGTTCCTGGATGTCCGCTTTGAAGATGTCTTCATTCATTCTATCGCTGGCACGTTGCCTGGTCCTGTGCTTCTTGAGTGTTTTGTAGCGGTCTAAAAGCTTTGAAAGCTTACGGACACAGGAGTCGATCCGTTGAGTTGGGATCCGCGCTCGGGTCCAGACTTCAATCACCCTCTGGCATGCCTGGTTCAGACTGTCGGAGGTGGTTTGCTTTTGATTGATGTGGTGGTATTGCCCCAAGAGGAGGGCGTCAAGGCATGTAGGGAGCCTTGACGTGGATAAAGTTCAGTTGCCATCCCTAGAAGCCAAACTTTTGGAATTGATCGAGTTGAGCCATCGGACCTGCGGAAAAAAAGTACATTATATAATATATATATTCAGAGTGGGGCGACCTCTAAATATTCACCAATCACGCTGCAATTTTGCACAGACCATGTGGACACTAAATGGACAAAAACCACACTTGTGGAGACTATCTAAGACAATTTTGAAATTTCCCCTATGGATTTGGACCACCCTAATATATATATATATATAATTATATATATATATATAATTATATATATATATATATAATATATATATATATATATATAATTATATATAATATATATATATATATATATATATATATATATATTATATATATATAAATTATATATAATTATATATATATTATATATATATAT
>JAJOZX010007572.1:0-125000 GCA_023014485.1 Bathynomus jamesi
GATTAATCCTAGCCAAGAAGAGTATCTTCTTGACAATATATATATATATATATATATACACAGTAAACCCTCGTCCAATACGTGTTTGTCCAGCGCAAATTTGCTTATACACGGAAAAATAATGCAAACAATTATTTGCCGAAAGCGGAAAATTTGATTATACACGGTCGCCAACATGCTCTAATACTAGGCTGACCATATTTCCTTGAGACAAAAACGGGACATTGGGATGGCAAAAAAGGGACGGGGGTTATGTAATATTCTGTATTCATGAAAAAGTAAGTACATAAACCGGGACAAAATTGACATTTTTATTAAAACGACGGGACGGCCAGGAAATATAAAAAAAACGGTACTGTCCCGTTCAAAACGGTACGTATGGTCAGCCTATCTAATACAGTAGTACTGTACACGTGGCAATGCGCGCTCTCGTGTTTTCTACACTCTCCAACACTCCGCATCTCCTCCCTCTCGCGTCACCCTTGCATCCCTTCGTCTCAGTCCCGCTGCCGCGTTAAGTTCAGTGAAGTTGTGCTGGATTGTTTTTGTCGTATTTTGCCGTTGTTTAGCTATTACCCTTAGACAGCAGTATGGCACCAAAACATAAAGCATCTGCAAGTGATAGTGAAGAGAAGAAAAGTCGTAAGGTTATGTATGACATTAGCCGAAAAAATAAAGATTCTAGATAAGTTGCGTGGTGGTATGAGTATAACATCACTTGGCAGCGAGTATCACGTGAATGAGTCTACCATACGCATCATCCGAAAGAGTGAAGAAAAGATGCGTGCTATTTTCATTTAATATATTTTTATTTATCATATGTAAATATCATTATGTTTATGATTTTATTATGTTCTTATTTCATATACAATATAGGTGGGGAAATTCACTTATGTGCGAATGAAAAAATCTACTTATCTATCACGTATCCCCATTTATCCCATAAGGTATTAAGTTTGACCAACGCGTATTTACCTAACGCGCCGTTCTCGAGGAACCTAACCCCCGCGTTGGACGAGGGTTTACGTATATATACTGTAGCTACAGCGAGAGCGTCAGACACTTTCAAAGATCCTCGTTTGCCTTCTTCAACAATTTTACAGCCACTTCTGCCTTCACAAAAAGCCCATTATCCCATCGACGCATAGCCGCAACCAGATGACATCACGTCGCACCTCCAATCGAGACTCCCTCGCGAACGACTTTCATTCGAGTTTGCACCACGTACCATGCCAGAAGCAGTCAAAGGCTACCACCCTTCACGGGCTCCTATTATTTCTTTAATTTAATTAGTGCACAAAATTCGTTTCATTTGCACTAAATTATTTCTGGACAATTACTCATCAATTACTACGCATCTGTTCGTTTTATCAACCTATAATCAATAATTCATGATTTTTTTTTACCAAGCGATTTATTAAACATTAAACTGTCGATTCATTGCATAACATTAATTCAAACGTTAATGTGACTTTCATCATTTATTGTCTTATTTTAATAAAGGAAGAAAAGTCTATTAATTTCCTAAATTAATAACCTTATTTATTTGAAAACTGGGTAAAAGTGATGTTGCTTTTGTTGAAAGCAGTGTTAAAATGAATGCTGTTAATTACTGCAACAGTATATTAGAGAAACATCCACCAAAAATTGCCGAAATTTCGGCACGAAATAGTGTACGAATACGATAGGCATAGAGCGGCTGATGTTATTTATATAGATTTTAAAAGGGCGTTCGATACAGTTCCGCATAGAAGATTAATTGCGAAGGTCAAAGCGCACGGTATACGCGGTCAGGTAGCTAACTGGTTAGAGGAATGGCTTCGTGCTAGGAGACAGAGGGTCGTTGTTAATGGTAGTGAATCGGGGTGGTTGGATGTAGGTAGCGGTGTCCCACAGGGTTTAGTGTTAGGCCCATTGCTATTCGTAATTTACATTAACGACATAGATGTAGTATTGACTAGTAACGTGTCAAAATTCGCGGACGATACTAAAATAGGCGGTAAGGTTGTTAACGAGGACTATAGAAAGAGGCTCCAAGACGATGTAAATAGGATTATGGAGTGGACGGATAAGTGGTAGATGCAATTTAACGTAGACAAATGTAAAGTTTTGCATATAGGTTCTCGTAACAATAATTACACGTACACGATGGATGATAGAGAGTCAGCGAGCGTTGACGAGGAAGTAGATTTAGGCGTACGCGTATCTAAGGATTTAAAAGTTAGGAACCAGTGCCTGGAGTCTTGCGCAAAAGCTAATAGGATGTTAGGCTTCATAGCGCGTAATTTCGAATTTAAATCGAAGGATATTATATTGCCCCTTTACAAGTCCCTAGTCAGGTCTCATTTAGAATATGCCGTTCAGTTTTGGTGCCCGTATTTGCGTGAGGATATTGATAGGTTAGAAAGGGTTCATTGTCGTGCCACGAAACTAATTCCTCATTGCGCAACAAGCCTTATGAAGATAGGATTAAAGAGTTAGACTTGCATTCACTTGAAACTAGGAGATTAAGGGGTAGCTTATTAGGGTTTTTAAATCGTTAATAACATCGATAACGTAAATTTGACAAACTTTTCACTTCCGATAATAGCAATACTCGTAATAACGGATTTAAGTTGCGTAGCAGACGTTTCATTACTAATATCGCTAAAACTTCTTTACGTTTAAAGTAATTAATAAATGGAATAATCTTCCCCCGCCCGTCGTGAACTCTACCAGCGTTAATGTGTTTGAATGTTTGAAAACCGTCTAGATAGGCATTTTAAAAATATTAACGTGTTTAAAATAAAAAAACAATTGGCAACAGGAGCTCTGGGGATGGTAATCGGGGATGAGTCTGTTGACGTCTAATGCCAGCTTGTGACATGCCAGCGTGTGATATGCCAGCAAAAAAAAAAAAAAAAAATTAGACTAACACGAACTTAGTAGCTTGTTGAATAAATTAACCCACTTTTTTTATTCTTTATACTTTTTTCTCCTCTTCCTTATTTGCATGTCTGTAACTCTTATTGCATGTCTGTAGTTTGCATGGTATGATAGTGTTTGAGTTAAGAATGTGTTGCATGGTTTGTAATGCGTTCTTATTTTAATTCTTTTCGTCTTTCACGCCTTTCCAGCCTAGTGGGCTGCATCCTCTACCTCCCTATGGAGTGGAGGATCGTGTCTGCAACAGTTGGAAGAATGTGTTGCTTTGAGTTAAGAATGTGTTGTTCTTGAGTTAAGAATGTATTGCATGGTTTGCAAGCGTTCTTATTTTACTTCTTTCATCTTTTCCGCAGAGTGGGCTCTACTCCCAATGGAGTAGAGGACCATTCTGCAATCTTTCCTATTCTCTCGACTATTTTCTGACTTGTCGGCAGTGGCCGGGGATGATGATGGTGAATCTTTTTCTCTTTTCTGAATGAATGTTAATCCACGAGTGATAGGTGTTGCTACTTACTTAACCCCTTATTCTCTTCTCTTAATCCCCTACTCTTTCCTTTCTCTCGTGCTAACCTTAGAGTGGATCTTAGGGTCTTTGTTAGTCTTAGCTTCTGTAGATCTGTAGAAATCGATATACATTTCAGCAAGATGGTGCACAAGTCATACTGCTCACCTTACAATTGAATATTTAAACAAAGAAGTTCCTGACTACATAAAACTTAAAGATTGGCCTGGCAACAGTCCAGATTTGTCTCCTTTTGATTATGCAATATGGGTTGAACTGAAGAAAAGAGTGTATAGGAATACTAATTTCGCTGACATTGACCAATTAGAAGAAAAGATTGTGGAAGAATGGTATTCGCTACCACAAAATTTCATAAACAGAGCAATTGCTAACTGGCGCCATCGTTTGGAGCTTTGTGTCCAAGAAGGTGGTGGATATTTTGAGTATTTGATGTCATAATATAGACAATAAACAGGAGTATTTATTAGCAGGCATTATTTATTTTGTATTTATTTCTATAAAACTGAAATAAAATCTTAAAAGCAATAGCTTACTTTTTCTGGGCAACCCGATATATATATATATATATATATATATATATATATATATATATATATATGTGTGTGTGTGTGTGTGTGTGTGTGTGTGTGTGTGTGTGTGTTATTTATTTCTTTTTTATTTCTTTTTTCGAGAATTTTTTGGAAAAATATTTTGGAGAAATTCTTTTGGAAATTTGGAGATTTCTCCAAACTACATTAAATCAGAAACTGATCTTAAAATTTTAACTTTTAATTATGTTTATAACTTAAAATATTATTTTAAATACCTTTTAACTCCTGTATACTGATTTTCCTTATTAGATATTGATGGTGGAAAGAATTTTCAGAAACGTTTGCTCTGAATCAACATTTTAGGTTTTAACTTTTAATTACAGTATCTTTTATTTGTTTAAAATGCAACTTTTCCAAAACAAACTTTTAAGATGAAGCTATTTGGGATAACCTTGTTTAACCTTGGTTTTGCTTCCCACCCAACTGTTCATTCTGATGAAGGTCAAGCTTGTTTCTCTACCTTAGACCTATAGCTTAATGTGGAATCCGAACCACGACCTACCACGGGCGGTCAGAAACAACAAAGTCCTCGCCCGGACTCGATCTTACGACCTCCCGATCAGCAGCCCAGCGAATTAACCACGAGGCTATCCATTTATTTACCAACTAATTTTATTGTATGGAAGGATGAACAGCTGGGTTAACTGCGCGCTGCCTGCCATCACCAGAAATCGAACCCGAGGCCGATGGCTTCGTAGTCAGCGATACTAATGAATACGCCACAAGGTGCATTAGGTTTTGTGCAAAATGTGAGAAATTTCTTAGAATAACATGAGTTACTTTCCCTTAACTGTCATTCCCACGATTCCGCGCCCAAGAATGAGAAAGTGAAAAAGTGAGAGTCTCAAACGAGGCATTTTCAAATCAGTCTATTCCCAGTTCGTGTCATTCTCATTCTTATTCACGACTGTCCCACTTTGGTTCGGGTTAGGTTAACGTAGGTTTGTTTAGGTTACGTTAAGAAATATTAACCATTCCCATTCCCAATCGAGTGACATTGTTTCACAAATCAAGAAACCCATTTTGTCAAATCTGGATTTTTCACTTTTGTGTATTCTCATTTGTGGACCACGAATGGTGAATGGGAATGACATTGAGTGGGAAGTAATCTCTCATTCTCGTCAGAGGAATCAAATGGGAATCACATCGAGTACGATGATACCGCTTTTTTATATCATTTTACAACACTTCATCTTCACATTCTAACTGCTAGTAATAAGTTAGTAAATAAATAAATAATCGTGAGCTTGTATTGATCCGTCCCAATTGATCTTTCAGTACAGATGGATGAATTTCTTAAGATCGGGGAATCGAAAATTAAGACATTGAATGGCCTGAAATTCACTAGTCATGAAATAGCCAGCGAAGGGTTAAAGTGTCTTCATATGTCATCTGGAAAGTTCACAATATTCTCTGGCTTCGATGAGGTACGTAAAATACCTCTTCTTCACTTTTTTATTTTTTTAACAAGAATATTTTTATATAACTTAAAAAAGCCCGTTTAAATGTTTTAACTTTGAGCAATACAGGAATGGGCAGTCCGTGGAACTGCTTAAAAGAGAGACAAATTTTGAATAAATCGAGCAAGGATGTCTCAACGAATGCGGAGAAACCTCTACGAGCCGCCTATATTCGGGGCCCCACAGAACCCTCCCCCCCAAATTCACGCTTCTACTTTCCTATGTTTTTACCATTTTCTCCTATCTAGTCTAGAATTAAAGTCATTTATTTTTTAAAACCGTAAGAGGACTTTATAAACACCTTATATATAACAAGAAAGCGTCAAGTCGGGTGAGCCGACCGAATTCGAACTTAAGTTTTATATTACAATTAAGTGGTTTTACCATTTGTAAGAATTAAAACAATATTAATGCGTTCATATACTTCACTCTTGAACATCCGAAAAACATAATAATAATAATAATAATAATAATTAAATAAATAATAATAATACTAAAAATAAATAAATAACAAAGGTTCTAAAAAATGATAAAAACATTTTTTGAGCTACAAAAAATGTTCAATTTCTAAATAAATTTTTCCATTATTTACGTACCCCAAAATCTCTCAGATTATGCAATAAAACAAGTGGTAGTTAAAATACCCTTTACTACTTAAAATACACTTAACTTAAAAATACACTTAACCTCTTAACAACCGAAGTTTTTGTAGGGTTAAGTTATGAGTCCGTTTATGGGAAACTGTACATATTCGACCCAGTTGTCCAAAAGAGGTTAAAATGCACTTAACTTCCACTAACGGTACAATGTATCATGAGTTGACGTTAAGTAGATTAAATATTTTTACTACCATTTATATTGTTGCATAATCTGAGAGATTTTGGGGTAAGGAAATAATGGAAAAATTTATTTAGAAATTGAACATTTTTTGTAGCTCAAAAAATGTTTTCATCAGATTTTAGAACCTTTTTTTTATTTATTTTTATTATTATTATTATTTATTTAATTATTATTATTATTATTAATTAATAACATTCCTTGATGATGATGATAATAATAGTTTCATTGTATATTCTCTAAAAACATCTAACATTAGTGGTTAATTTTAGTATTAAAATGTAATTTAACTTTAATATTTTTAGTGTTTATCTGTTTCTGATTACAAATCTTTGAACTATTATTATTATTATTATTATCATTATTAAGATTTAATACTAAAAATTCTATGTCGTTACTAAGAAAAAATTGAACAATAATGAATTTTAATTTTTAATTAATTATTATTATTATTATTATTATTATTATCATAAATGTTAAATATGAAAGTGTGCTTATAATCCCATTAAATCATTACATAGAGTAAAACACGCGTACTTTAGACAGAAATCAGAAACTTTCACGTTTTAGCGAAGCTTTAAAAACGTAACACACATTTAACATTTAAACGTTGGAATTATGACGTTCACTGGTCTACAAATTTTGAAAACGTTTGTGCTTCGGAGATAAAATGTGTTTCCTATTATGGATTTTGGGGTGCTGAAAACGAATATGACAATAAAAACAGTCGATTGGCTACAGTTTCCAAGAAAATTTAAGTTGCACATTTTGCGTATACATATACACACCATATATTAGTAACATACCTGCATAATGCAGTCACTTCTATTGATTCAACCTGTCGCTTCTTTGCTTGTCTCTTGTATTCAACTTCTGGAGCATCTCTTGTTATTGTCCAGCAGTAGTCTGCTAACAATGATGGACTCCATTTCCCCTGGTAGCATTTCTCCATCGCTGAGATATCCTGGTGGAAACGTTCACCATGTTCATCGCTGACTGCTCCGCAGTTGGCTGGAAAAAATTCCAGGTGCGAATGGAGGAAATGTATCTTTAAATACATATTGCAGCCCATTTTTTGATAGGAAACAGCAGGTTTAACACCAGCTCCCTGTAATTGTCAGCTTGGTATTTCCGAGAAAATTGGTTGCTACTAACCGGAAAGCATGCCACGCTGTCTTCTCCTCACCACCTAGGATACGGTCGAACCTCATCTCTAAGAAGCTCACGGATCTGTGACCAACAAATACACCCTCCTTGATTTTTGCTTCACTGAGCTTTGGGAATTTACCACCGAGGTACTTAAAAGCTGCTCCCGTTTTATCCATAGCCTTAAAAATCTTTCATGACGCCCAGTTTGATGTGTAAGGGTGGTATCAAATTCTTGCTCGATTCTACAAATGGAGGATACTGAACATCTTTTGTTCCAGGTTTCAATGACTGTCGGAGTGGCCAATCCTTCTTGATGTAATGAGAAGTCCTAGCCCGACTATCCCATTCACACAGAAAACAGCAATACTTAGTGTAGCCCGGCTGCAGTCCAAGCACGATAGCAACAACTTTCAAGTCACCACAAACCTGCCACTGATGTTTGTCATAGTTTATACAGTTCAAAAGTTGCTTCATGTTGTCATATGTTTCCTTCATGTGGACTGCATGACCAACTGGAATTGATGGCAATACGTTGCCAACATGCAACAAAAGAGCTTTTAGACTCAACTTCGATGAATCAATGAACAGTCTCCACTCATCAGGATTGTGAATAATGTTGAGACCTGCCATCAGACCATCGATGTCGTTGCAAGCTACAAGGTCACATTCCATGATGAAGAATGGGACAAAATCTTTTTGACATTCACGAAACTTACACACTCTAACATTTTCAGCGAGGAGATTCCACTGCTGCAATCTGGAGCCCAACAGCTCTGCCTTACTCTTTGGCAGTTCTAAATCTCTGATAAGGTCGTTTAATTCATTCTGAGTTATCATGTGCGGTTTAGAAGATGTCAAGTTATAAACAAATTCAGGGTCTTGTGAAGTTGAAGGCTCAAGTTTCGCAGGTTCCTTTATTCTCCTCGTCCTCTGACTCCAGGGAGAATGAGTGTGGGGGCTCAGGAACGGGTAGTCCTTCGCCGTGAGGTACCGGGCGTATAGCAGAGGGTATATTCGGATATTGTAAAATCCACTTTTTCTTCTTGCAAATACCTTTCTTGACTGGAGGCATCATGCAGCAGTAACAATTGCTGACATGATCTGTTGGTTCCCTCCACACCATTGGCACTGCAAAAGGCATAGATTTCCTTTTCCGATTCAACCACTGGCGAAGGTTTGTTGCACAAGTATTGCAGCATGTGTGGGGCCCAGCTCTTGTCCAGATCTCCAATCTTACAGCCAAAATAAAGGTGATAGGCTTTCCTAATCACGGCGGTTATAGCACGCTTTTGTGATGCAAAAGTCAATTCTCTACAAACATAACAGAAGTTATCTACACTGTTTACGCAATTACGAGGCAACACCGCTTCTCAGTGGATCGGCGAAGTTAAGCGACGTTTAGTCTGTTCAGTAGTCGGATGCTTTCAGATGATAATAATTAGTGAAGATAGCCAGAAACTGGCATAGCGCTCGGGCCAACTAATGCGGCCAATTGGACTGACTCCTGTATTATTATTTGCACCATCGGGAGTTGAAGCCCCGACCTCCGTGACTTTACTTCGCTTGTAGGAAATGATGTTATCCACCGAGCTACGGGCGCTGGTACTTGCAGATGATTAATTTATGAAGGAAATTCAACAACCCCCAACACTATTATTATTATTATTATTAATATTATGTAGTAATGTCTAATTAAAAATTAGAATGGTTTGGTTATAAGAAATTAATAAAGAAGATAATAATATTTAATAAATGTAATTACGATAAATAATGGCTTGTTTATAAAAAAATATAGAAATACGAGTTGGCAACGCCTGAACACAGGCTAAAGGCTGGGTAGGAATGCCCGGCAGTCATCGGGCGGCCTTGAGCTTAGTAACTTGGTGTTTTTGCGTGTTAAGATGTAATTGTAAATTTAAAATATTCTTTTGTCTTTCTCTCCGACTAAAATGTTAACGTTAAATTCCCCCCTCGCATTACCCCGTTTATCTCATTGTTTTCGGCATAAATAAAGTCAGTAAAGTGTAATGAAGCGTATAATTAATCCCCCGGTCTCCCTCGCATTATTCGAAAGTGTGAAAATGGTTCAACCGCCAGCCGCGTCCGTAAAAAGGACACAGAGAAAGCAAGCGATAATAGAAGAAAAAGGAAAGTAAATAAAGAAATAATGAATTAAATAAATTAACCACTACAATTATTATTATAAGCAGTGCCTTTTCGTAAAAAAAAGAGGTGCCGGTACTCAATCTTGATAAATTGTAAAATTCCTCTCCCACCCCTCCCCTCTTCCTGCGCCCCCGAGATGGGAACGTTAATTTATTTGAGCGGATGTGTGTCAACGTTGCTCTGAATAAAAGGTGCCGGTACGTCGTACCGGCGCGTACCGTCATAAAAAAAGGCACTGATTATTTTATTTTATCACTTTTATTGTGATCTTTTATACCGTTCAAATCAATTTCGAGTTTGAGAAAGTCTACTTACAATAATGACATTTGGTTAATTATGAATAAAAGGAGCAACTTCAACTTTTATAAGTGTAGTTGAAATTGAATATTATTTCTGTTCCTCTCAAACTCGTTAAAAATGGTGCTACAGAAATGCCTGAAACTTCCAAATCACATCTAATTTCTGGTTTATTTTCTCGAAACGTAGTGTCCAATTTACGGTTCGTAACTCCATAATATGATGAACTGAAATCCTTGCAGGGAATTTAGTAAACCTTTCTGTATGTTCTGTTTTATTTTGCAAAGTAACATCCATCAATTTATTTTTTATTTTATGGGGACATTTGAAAATAAAATAAATGTTATTTATTTATTTGTTATTATTAAGCATGAGTTTGAGATGTGCCATTTTTCAATCGCAAAGGATAAAAATGAAGGGACGCCTTTTTCGGGAACAGTAAAATCCTTATTTACCGGAATCGTAATCTCAGAGAAATCATTTTTAAACAATTTTTTACTTGGAGCTTTAATTGAAAGAAAGTCCAGATACCAAAGTTTTTATAGATTATTTTTATGGTGTTTCAATCGTAAAATTTCACCTGTAAATAAGTTTTCTTTCGTATAAAGATGTCAGGAAATTAGTTATAGAATTGTAAATATTTATTTATACAGTAAAGTAATCATTAATTAAGTAGTAAGTTGAACAAGGTTTTTGTATTCAAACTACTCATGACTATTTCTTTCAAATAACGTAAATCCATCTTAAATTATTAATAACTCATTAAACATCAGTGTAGCGGCCTTGAATAAAATTGAAAGTCAAAGGTATTGTAAAGTATGGCAAATCATTATAAATTTAAGAAAACCCTCAGTTTAACGAAACTAGGGAACCCCCTAAAATAAAACGTAAAGTAGGCAACAATTGCGTAGCATTTATAGTATAATGGCATATTAAAGAAGTGTTGTTTTCTGGTTCCAAACACATGATAAAGAAGATTCGCGAATTTTGTTCAAAATTGCTCTATCATCCCTTGGAAAACGTAATCCCTCATTGATGATAGGATGATGTAATTAAACCTAAACTGAGATGACGAAATAACTAAAATATTTCATCCATGCAAAACAGTAGTTTATAATAGTTTATACAAAAGCGGAGTAAAGATGCTGAGGTTAGAAATTCGAGTTCCGATGATGCCGATAATAATAATAGAGGAGTTAGATCAATGGGCTGCATTAGTTAGCCTGAGCGCTGTGCCAGTTTCTGGCCTTCTTGAAGGCTTATCATTATTACTATCAAATGATTTCCATTGGACCATTGTTATAGAAACAACATTAGATTAAAAATATGCCCAGACATAAATTTGGTAATATTCGGGGAGAGAGAGAGAGAGAGAGAGAGAGAGAGAGAGAGAGAGAGAGAGAGAGAGAGAGAGAGACCCACTGAAAAACTAAAGCAATATTTATACTGTTAAAGGAAAATACATTATCAAATAGGCTACTTGAGCAAATGAATAATTTTAGGAAAGATAACAGCTAGAAAGCTCATTTCCCCACGTTGTGGGGGTGAGTATGCTCCAAGGATCACCTTCAGCACGAGCATAACGGGGTAAACGGCCAACTCATCCTAATCAAAGAGATAGCCTCACTGCTCAGAGTCCGTCACCGTAACTACTGAGCTACTGGGCGCTCTGAATAACTTCATCTGTGCGTAAATGAGAACAGTCTGCAACGTTCACGAAAATCTCATTAAATAAGAACAAAACATTCCCAATTTAGACTTTGTAAGCATTTGCATTTTTCACAGCTAACCTTTCGATCTATTCCGAGAGAAGTGTAATTGTATTTAGAGAGTTGCAGCAGTTTAAGGCTCAAAACTGGCAGCAGTGCAGTTCGGTTTCTGTATATGTTTCTGGATCTTGGATGGATCTGTTCTGTAGGTGTCAAGTTAGTACAGAATAAACTTCAGTCTAGTATTGAATAAACTTCGGTATGGGTAGGGTAAAAACTCCATCAAAGTGAGGAAACCTGCTCCTGAGAGAAGGAGTGAAATTTTACTCTTGTTAAATAATTTCAATAGCAGAAGAAAGAGGAGTCGGTAGGCGAATCTGCCTTTTCGTCCTGGGTTGTTGGGGAGCGTAGCTCCTTGACTATTCCGTCAAAAGATGTTGACATTCTTTCATTGATATCTGTTTGTAAGTTTTCAGAGGGCTTTTAGTCCTCTTTCCAGAGTTAAGAGGTCAAGGAGTAATCCTCTGAACAGCAAAAGGGCTTACTCTTCACCCAAGAGCGTACACCTGGTTGAGTTTGGCCACCCCATCCATCCACTTCTCCACTTGTGTACCCGTTTCATTTTCCACCTTTTCTGTTCCTTCCATTTTTTATCTGATTTTATTTTCCTTCACGCTGACTAGCCAACCAACCAACCAATGGATGAAATTAAGATAATAGTCATTATTAAACAAATGAAAATATATTACCCCTAAATTTTTCCTCAAAGGACGTTGCGTTAACAAGAGTAATAGTTTTAAAATGGTACGCTTAATAATAATAATAATAATAATAATTCCTTCACCATTTCTTGTGCAAATAAAACTAAAGATATTTTCTTTGACAACACCTCCCTCCAACAAATTCGTTAACTGTTAATTGTATTTTATTTTACTCGGCTTTTTCGTCTGAGAAAATGACTCTCATGGATACAGTTTTGAAATTCAAAGTTCACCTTTAATATTTTGTTTAGACGTAAAAATGTAAATAAATTTAATTATCCTGATGAGATACTTTTTACGAGAACCGCTGGTTTATAATGCTTCCACACACTCACGCGCATCACACCATATCACTCTCTTCTTATTAGGATGACACTTGGTCTTTTGTTTATAACTTGAAAAGTAATAAAGTATATTGAGATTTACGGTTTACATGAAAATGTAGAAGTTATTTGCGTGATCAGATATATAATATATATAATATATATATAATATATATATATATAATATATATATATATATATATTATATATATATATATATATATATATAATATATATAATATACTGTATATAAAATGAAAAATGAGAAAAATATGATATTAGAAAATAGTTGAGAACTATACTGTCACAAAGCCTTTGATTTATGCAAAACACGTGTCAGATACAGTGACAAATGTCAGTGAACAGATTGGGATGTATATTGTTATTATAATATAAATAATAAATAATAATATAAGGGTAATTTTGTGGTAATTGCAGAAGTTCAGTGTAAAAACGTACAAAATCCAAAGAAAGAAATAACTGATAAAAACGCAAAAAAACAATAAAAGTAGGATTATGTTATTTAACTAATAAAATAAACTACTTATTAATACGTATGTTTTAATTAATTTACCATATATTTTCATGAAGTAAAATAAAATTTAGCATTTACTAGTTCCTTTAGTTTAACAGAGACACTAGATAAAACACTAAGATTTTATTTCTTAAATAATTTGTATACATTTCTAAGACATAATATTATTATGCAAAATATTGCACAAACTTCAATCTTGTTTTGTTATTCAAGTGAATGACGAATATAGATCAAAAGACAAAGAAACAAAGCAGATTGATGATCAGATTCAAGAACATATCAAAACTGAAAACGCCTTTCTCATTTTTTACACACTGCGCTGTAGTTATCATTAATTTTGCAGAAGTTATGCGAGGCTCTGATGTTGGGCTATAAATGCGCAATCAACTGTTGTTTTAACTTCCTTGGCGCAGAAGCGAAGGAGATTTTCCATTACGTGGAAGAAGGAGAGAGAGCAAAAGACGAAGAAAAGAAAGACTGGCAGCAAATGGCAAAGAAACAACAGGACAAAATTAACGAAATCATGAACGCAGCCTTGTTCGGTAAGTCTGCTTTAGAGAACTCTTCCTCTTAATAACTTTTACGTATATTTTGTGAGTTTCTTCATTCATAATAAAGGGAAAATGTATTCATGCAACATCCTCTATTCAATGAGTATGGAAGTGATCTATCTATTTATCTATCTTTTCCCCAATTAAGTTTATGTTCTTGATGAATAATAGGGGGTAAATTGTGGTTGAAATTCTGATGTCATCAATGACTTCATACTGATGGAAAATGAGGGGGAGAAATTACATCATACGAATATAATGACATCACGCTAAAGATGTGAGGGTGCTGGCATCACGATTGTAAGTCATGGAAGGACAAAGATCCCACGCTGGAAGCTGGCTTCTGTCGCTTTGGAAATTGTACTTTGCGCCAGACGCCTAAGCTGAGCAATCTAGGCCTAAACCCTGATCCGTTAGATAGTTAGCGGAACCCAGAACGCGGAAAACCCTTCACACGAAGTCTCTGTTAAACGGAAGCATGGATGCTGCGAATGCTGTATGAGGACTGGAGAAGATGCGTGCCTGTGGGGACGGGATACGATGCGGAAACAATCCAGTCGGTGAATGAAGGTATAATGGTATGAACGATAAAGTTAAAGACGATGACAAAGGTCGAAGCAGAACAGACACGAGTACAGAAAGCGCCTTTTTCGTTTGTTATATTTTGAATATTTGTTATAGAAACCGCATCTCAATTTTTTTGGTTTCTCTAATTTATGCTCACTGAATTTAATATTAACCCCCATCAGAAACCTTCAATTTATTTACGTTGTTGTAATCATGGGGTCTTATGACCCCAGGCTTAAAATCTTACAAAATGGTGCAATAAAAAGTCCGTAATGAAACACTCAAATTACCGAAACATTGTATTTGATATTTAAGAACTTTTAACGAATAATATCATCTCTTTCAATGTTCTGACCCCCATAATAGTTCCTGATGAGGGTCAATTTAATTAAGCAGAATTAAAGGCCTTTATTAGAGAACAGGTTATTAATAAATAGTTACAGTACAAACTTCGATATTCTACGTACCATCTATCAGTGTACAGTGATACAACTCAAAGATGATAAGTGACCCAGTAACAAGAAATGTTTGAATTCCTGATGGGGAAGTATCGAAACTTGTGCTGCGATTCTTAATAAACTGTTTTCTATAATAAAATGTCTACTTTTACTTAACTTAATAAACACGTTTTCAATAACTGTCTCACAATTACTTTAATTAATTTTTATTTTTAGTCTCCTAATTTTATTTCAATAACTAATTACTATTTAAGTATTATTTTAATACTTCAAAATGTCCTTTGGTCCGGGTTAAGTTAAGTTGAGTTAGGTTAGGAAATATTAGCCTTTCTCATTTGGGACCTCTACCGCGAATGCAAATGGGAGTGACATTGTTTTTCAAATGAAAAAACTCTTCTCAAATGTGGATATCTCATTTCGTGCATCCTCACTTCCGGACCACGAATAGGAATAGGCATGACAGTAAATGGTAAACATATACGAGTTCCCAACCAGCACATAAAAGAAAATTCAACATTACACAATAATGTTTTGTTCTTTTTGTAATTAGATATAATGTGAACTTTTAGGAGAAACGATTTGTTCTAAATTAGTTACTCTTGCGGAGGTCGTATTTATCCCAAAATTATAAAAAAGTATAAAAATAAAATTCCTACGACTAAACGCCTTTGAAGATTTGTCACTGTACCTATTCCTGTTTACTTAGGCCTAGATCGATATATGCCATTTGTGATGAATATATAAATAAGTTAAAACTATAATAGCCGCAGACAAACAAATAAAGGATAAAACTGGGTAAAAAAAGAAAAATTTTATTTAACAAACCAACTAATTTCGATTACCAGTGAAAATTTTCATTAAGAAAGAGTAAATTAAAAGAAACGTGAGGATAAAATTCGGAGAACTCATAATAGCACTGAACGTTCTCTGAATTTTATCCTTGCGTTTCTTTAACGTCACATTTTATCCTGATGAAGATTCCCACTGGAAATCGAAATTAATCAATTTGTTAAATAAAAGTTCCTTTTCGTACGTGGATTTTGCTATATATATATATATATATATATATCAGCCAAGAAGCTGATTTCCACACGATGTTGGGGTGAGTGTGACCCAAGGGTCACCTTTAGCCTGAGATAGCAGGCTCGAGCGAAACCACAGCCGCACCGGTTAAAGTCTACCACTGTAACCACTGAGGTACCAGGCGCCTATATATATATATATATATATATATATATATATATAAAATAAAATCCCCAAAAGTTAAAAAAGATAAACCACTAAAACCTACAAACCTATTTGAGAGAAATTACTCTCGTCATTCAGGCGGCAAGACTAAAACTAAGAGTAAGAGTCAAAATTTAAGAGATAAATACTAAAAAGTTCCCGATTCAGGCAACTCAGATTCACGTAAAATTTTCCATAAAACGAGAGACTTTTAGAGCCAGAAATTAGTCATAAGAGCGAGTGAGAAAGTTCCGTTTATTATATAAAATTAATGGTATATTTTTATAATAAAAAATTCAACGAGTTTTCATTTATTATTATTATTGTTATTATTAATGCTTAAAAGTAACTGAGCATTATTAATATCAGTGTTATGGTCGCTGTTTGAACGATGTGGATACAGGACTGAATTTTCATTGGCCGTTTTTAAATTATATTTATGTTGATAACGAAGTCTTCTGAAATCAGTAGTTTCGCCAATAAGCTCTAAGAACAGCCTCTACATGACGTCTTATATACTTTACTATTAGAAGAGGAGTTAGATAATTGATTTTTGCAAGTGGAATAAGGAATATCTGATACCAAGTTAAATTGAGGGAGGTCGACGTCCCGCAGTGGTTGTGCATTAAAAGGGACTACCAAAGCATCCCGAAAAGTCTTAGGCCAAGGCTACACAAGCGATTTTGTTATAGCGTCATTGCCACGTGCCACTAAACACGAAGAAATCGCAGCGACTTCTCGCAACCCATGTAGTTTGCAACAGCCACTGCGATTGTGTCGTTGCAACATCTTGAAACTCTGACGTAACGACAAAGGCGCTCGTGTAGCCTTGGCCTTATTCTTTTATTAGCAGTTCGTAAGGTTTTATCAATAAAAGTGGGAGGATATCCTAATTTTGTGAAAGAATTCCTGATATGATAAATTTTAGAGTGTAAATAAGAGGAGTTACAAATCCTGAGGGCTCGCAGGAACATTCCCGTGAGTCAGAATACCTAATTTCTGGTTAAACTATAGGAAGAAAATTGATGGACGTAGACGTTAGAATTGGTGACCTTTCTGTAGACGGTAAAGGCGGGTCTATTTTTAGGAGTTATAATAATTTGGACGTCGAGGAACGAAAGCGTTGAATTGTTCCAATTCGACGGTAAACTTGATAGTTGGTAAAATTCTGTTCATGCTCTCCTCTATATAATTACAGTACAATCTAAATCCAGTGGAAGCAGAACAAAGATATCGTTAACATAACGATACCAAAGAACTTCTGGAGCAAGGATTTTCGGAAGAAACTTTTTTACGAAAAGCTTCGTAAATAAATTGTCCAGTGTAGAAGAAACAGGGGAACCCATACTGAGACTGTCCTTTCAAAAAAAAATATTCTTAAAGTTAAAAAAAAAAGAATGTGTCAGGCATAAATGAAACAATCAGTCTTATAAAGAGAGGGGATAGGACAAGCTAAAGGTATCTAGTTTTCTAAAAGAAACTCTTCTAAATTGGACAGAGTTGTTTCAACAGGTAAAAGGGAAACATCATCAAAGCTAACCTTTCTCCTGTTGGTCAAACTAACACTGTCTGCTTTATTAAGAAGTCGGCAGAGTCTTCTATATGGGCATTAGAGATATTGCCCGCGAGAAATGAAAGGTTCTCAGAGAGCCATTTAGCCACTCCATACTTAACACTGTCAGCGTTAGAAATAATAGATCGTAATGGGACGTTAGGTTTAGCAACCTTAAACAGGCCATAAAAGTAAGGCAACTTGGGAGAGTAAGCGATGAGGTGCTCGGCAACTGAGGGAAAGTTTTAAGTAAAAGTTTAAGGTCCCTAAAATTTGAAGTTTGAAGAGGGTTAGAGCTCACTTTCTCATAACATCGTCGGATAAAAATGCTATAACTTTTGGATAGCATTATCCTCATCCATAAGAATTATGTTATTACTTTTATCGGATTTTGTAATAATAATGTTGGCATTACGTTTGAGATCGAGTTCGGCAATCCCTAATATTTTTTTAATATTTAAGCCCTGCTTTAAATTTTTAAAAAGTTTACCCAAAATAAAGCCTTTCAAGCTGGATAAATCATCAGATGATAATTTCAAGAGCGAGCTAAACTTTTCTGAAGCAATTAATACACTTTAAATAGGAGTAGACGTTTTGTTAGACATTTCATTGCCCTAATTTTGTGAATTTTGAAATGTAAAATGCATTAGACATTTCACAGTAATTAAACACTTTGTAAACTAACCCACTTTTTGTTATACTCTCCATACTTTTTTTTTGTCCTTTTCTTATCCTCTCTACTTGCATGTTTGTAGTTTGCATGGTATGACAGTGTTTGAGTTAAGACTGTGTTTTCATGGTTTATAAGCGTTCTTATTTTACTTCTTTTCATCTTTCACCCCTTTCCTATTCTCTTCGACTATTTTTCCGACTTGTCGGCAGTGGCCGGCAGATGATGATGATGAGTCTTTCTCTTTTTCTGAATGAATGTTAACCCACGAATGATAGGTTTTGCTACTTACTTAACCTTTTATTCTCTTCTTTTAACCCCCTACTCTCTTCTTTCTCTCGGACTAACCTTAGAGTGGATCTTAGGGTCTTTGTTAGCCTTAGCTTCTGTAAATCTGTAGATCTGTAGATGTGATCTCTCATTGTGGACATGGGGACTGTGAGTTCTTGTGATCGTTTCCGAAGTGATTTTGTCGGTGAACGAGCCACCGATGCAACCACACCTTCATATTGTTGGTCTTCCCGACCGTGGTCTGTCCTTGATGGAGCCAGTTTCAAACAACTTTTTCTCCCAGCGTAATACCGTCTTCTTGGTGGTGCAGCCTTATTGAATCTTGTGTTGAAATCATTCTGGATATCATGCATCGTTTTGCCAGTATGTGACCTTTCATGAGCCCATGTGCTCATCACTATCGCATACCTAATTTTAGTGTGCAGTGATAACCAATTTGCGCAGTAATAATTTCAATTTGTGCAGTGATTAGGAGTGCACCGATTAATCGGTATTCGCACCTGGCATGCCGATTAATCGGCCATGCCAGGTATTTTCCTAATATCGGCATGCCAGGTGCCGATACCGATTAATCGGTGCACCCCTAGCAGTGATAAATTAAAAATCTGTGCAGTGATAAATTAGGTTCTATATCCGATATAGAACCTAATGTATCACTGCACAGATTTTCAATTTATCACTGTACAATTTGAAATCATTACTGCGTAAATTGGTTATCACTGCACACTAAAATTAGGTATGCACTATCCTTTCCTCCAGAGTGTAAGTGGACTGGTCTGCCTTTGTTCACACAACTCTAGTACCTGGAAAAGAAAAAATGTCAATGAATCACATATAAATTCAATTAATCACACAAAAATGAAATTGGTATTACAATATTTACATTTTGTAGGGGATAACGGGACTTTTCGAACACCCTGTACAATGCACATGCGTCTAGGCGCAAAAAAATAAAAAACTAACTTGTTATACAAATGACATGTTTAATTTCTGCGCTTTTACATATTTGAAACATTTATGCACCGTTTGCAGATATTTGAAATATCTAGTAAACATTTCAAGGGTCTTTTGAGTTTTGTCAAACCAGCTATTATTAATTTCAGAAAGCTAAGTTCATTATGAGATGTCGAGTAGACGTTTCATATATAAAGGGTGTCACAGAAGTCTTGGAGGGGTTTTATTTGGCTATAACTTTTATGTTTGGGGATCAAATAAAAAAAGGTTTGTAACACTTGAAAATATATTTATTGCGATTTTAATTACAAATAATATCTGGTGAAAATATTCATTTTCATTGCGTAAATCTAAAATCGCATTAGCATACGTTATCTTACTCTGATGCTCTTGTGATTAATTCTTGAGCAATTTGAATTTTGTACGGGTAAAGATTGATATCCTCTCTTAAAATTCGAGTAAGGAACGTCTTGAAATGTTTAATTCCTGGCTGCGTGTCGGATGATGTGGATTTCCTCAACGCTTTCATGAACCATCTCAACCCGAGTTGGACTTCGGTTTGCCCGAGGACGCACAGTCCGTGGTTCGTCTCCCTGACCCTTTCCCATACGAAATTTAGCGACGTACCGTTGAATAGCTCGATCAGAAGGAGCAGAACGTGTGTTGAATTTTAATCGAAAAGCTCTTTAAGCGGCAACGATGGAAGAGTTGTTTGTCAAATAAAGTTCGACAATAGCCACCTTTTTTTGCACTGTCCAGGATTCCATTTTCATTAATTGCAGCAAGGGTACTTTAATTGAAAAATAAAAATAAATAAATTAATCAAAAAAGAAAAAATTTATAGCTAAATAAAACCCCTCCATGACTTCTGGGACACCCTGTATAACTAAATGTCTAGCACCATTCAGAGTGTACCAAGAGAGAAAATATAACCTAACGCCGTCTTCTCCTAGAGCGATAGGTTATCGGAAGAAAGATTAGTGACTAGGATGGGATTAGAAAATCTAACGGAAGGACTTTCTCTAAAAAAAACATTAAATTTGTTACCCAGTTCTTGTTTTAAAGGAGACAGTCTATGCTGTACAAAAGCGTGGAAACAGTCCAAATTTCTCCTAAGAGCAAAGTAGTTCAAATTAAGAACGTTAAATAAGGTTAGAAAATCATTAAAGATTCCATGTAGAGCTGTTCTAAGAGCTACAAGGTGTTCAAAAAGAAAACGCAACCCAATGGAGAATGCATAATATCAGTTGCAACCTAACCCTTTTTTTCTCTATTTTGGGTTGCGTTTCTTTTTGAACACTCTGTATATTAGCCAAATTATTGATTTCAAAAGAAGCCTTTATCAACATAAATATAGTTTAAATACGGCCGACGACAATTCGGCCTTGCAAAAGCATCGTTTAAATAGCGCCCATAACACTGATATTAATAATGCTCAGTTACTTTTGAAATTAATAATAATAATAATAAAAATAATAATGGTACTTGTAGGTTATCTCCCCCCCACCAATTTTAACAGAATATTTTCGTTAAAACTAACGAAAATATCACGACTTAACCTAACCAATTAATTATCAAGGGTGTACAGTTGATCTATTAATAAATAGTAAACACTATTCCAGAAACAAACAATGTTATAATTAATAATTCACTGGGGAACAAATTTTAACTTTTTTTTTTGTTTCTTGGACGTGAACAGGTCGGTCTTATAGGATTGTTTTCCGCTGATTCCGAATATAGCCGTAGAATTTCTCTATCTCAAGGTACTGAGAAATTGTATTTTAATATTATTCAAAAAGTGTATAGAAGTTGTAAAAATACTTCATAAAAATTAATATTAGTGCAGATTGGCATTTAAAATATTCTTCTTAAAACTTCTTTGTCACTAATGTTCTTCCTTATAGTTTTCATTAGGAGCTGCTTCTCGCATCAATGTCCAGCAGTAATCAGCTAACATTGCCGGGTCCCACCTCCCTTGGTAGCGTTTCTCATAGTAGCTATGTCGCCGAGGTTTTTCAGGGAAGAAATCTAAATGGGAGTGCAAGAAATGGATTTTTAGTGACATATTACATCCAAAACCTATATGCTTCAATAATGTCCTGCACTATTTTTTCATTAGTTAGAGGCTTTGATGTTCCCTAGAAAATTTGTGAACAACATTCTTTCATGGCCTCCCATGCCACTTTTTCTTTTCCTCTCAAGGCATCATCAAACTTTTGATCTTTCATGAGCTCAACAAAGATCCCTTTTTTATCTTGCATCGCTAAGTCGTGAAAACTTTTTCTTCAAATATTTGAATGCCTCATCTTCCTTGTTCATTGCTTTGACAAAATTTTTCATGATGCCAAGTTTGATGTGAAGTGCGCGGTAAGTATTTTATTGGGGTCAACTAGGTTCATGAGACACATTCTTCAGTCCTGGGATACATTTTTGACGAAGTGGCCAATCCTTTACAAATAATGCGAATCTCTGGCTCTGCTGTCCCATTCACAAAGGAAGCAGTAGAACTTCGTATAACCGAGCTGCATTCCCAGAAGAAGCGCGACGACTTTTAAATCCCCACATATATACCAACGAAACTGGTCATAATTAATCTGCTGAAGGATGAGTTTCATATTTTCGTAAGATTCCTTCATGTGGACAGCGTGCCCTACAGGAATGGAAGGGTATTTATTTCCATTGTGAAGTAGTACAACCTTGAGGCTTAGCTTCGAAGAGTCAATAAATAAACGCCAATCTTCAGATTTGTGCTCATGACCGAGAGCTAACAGCAGTCCATTTACATTATTACAGTAGCATAAACCACCTGACGAGGAGAAATACTGCATCAGATCTTTATGGCGAGTGCGGAACGCCGATATGCTTGTATCTTTTGCCAGCAAATTCCATTCACGTAACCTGGAGCCCAATAATTCGCTTTCTTTTCGGAAGGTCCAAATCTCTCAAGAGATCATTCAGCAAACCTGCGTTATCATACGGGTTTATTTGATTCAGGTTGCTGAAAGTCTGTATCTTTAGTGTCATCAATTTCCATTGGTTCAACTTCAGACTCTTCATCCAGTGTCCATGACTTTGGGGAGTTGGAATTGGGTTATCATCGTCATGTAGTACTGTCTCATGGCAGATGCAAGATTTTGGGTATTGAATTTTATGTTTATTTTTGGCAGAGAATCCCGAAAACGTTAGTCATATAAAAATAGCAATCCGTTAGGTGATCCTTGGGCTCTCTCCAAATCATTGGTATGGCAAATGGCATAGATTTGCGGGTACCTTTAATCAACCCCTAACAGTGACGGCACAGGAAATGCATGAGATATGAGGTGCCCAGGATTTGTCTTGGTCGCCTACCTACATCCAAAATAAAGTTCGTAAGCCTTCTTCACGAGTGGGTCATCGTCTTCCTCTGTGCCATTATGGTCAGTTCTCACATACGTAGCAAAATGTATCTCTGGGATTAATACAGTTTCGATTCATGCTGGCGGAAAAATTATTGAAATCACGGAGAACTTTTTGGAATGAAAAACCAATTTTTTTCTACTATGAAAAATTTTAAAATTTGAGCAAAACTTGAAAAATATTTCTTCTTTTTATTAAAAATCTGTTTGTTTAAATAGCTATATTTTTTTAATACAAAAAATACTATTAAATATAGTTACCTGTTAAAAAAAGAAAGTAAAATTAATTAGTAGCTCCTACACTTAATTTTAACTAATATTTTGGGAAAACTCTGAGTAAATGGAAATATTATTTCTCGAAAACTAGGGTGATAGAAAAATTCTGAAACCAAATTTGGAATCAGCATCAAAGGTTCTATAAGAACACCAAATAGTTTTCAAGAACAAAAATGTTGTTCCCTAGTGTATAATAGATCAACCTGTACGCACGTTGATAATTCTAATTGGTTAGGTGAAGTCGTGATATTTTCGTTAGTTTTAACGAAAAATTCTGTCAAAATTGGTGGGGGGGAGATAACCTACAAGTACCATAATAATAACAATAATAATAATTAATAAACGAAAACTCGTTGAATCTTTTATTATAAAAAGTAATAAAAGCACGAATCTTTCCACTCAGTTTTACTTTTAAAATCTCTGTTTTTCGTAATATTTTAGACCGGTTTGAGTTGCTTGAAACATGACTTTTTTTATTTATCTTTTAAATTTTGACGAATTTTATGTTTTATCTAATTTTTACACGGTATTGTGTTTTTAACAAATATATATATATATATATATATATATAATATATATATATATATATATATTATCAACGTAAAGAACGACGCTTTGTATAGGAAAATATTCCGCACAAGATGAGAGCGAAAGAACGAAACGTTAATTATACTGCGTGTTTGCAGTTATAATGTATATATATATATATATATATATATATTATATATATATATTGTGTGTGTGTGTGTGTATATATATATGAAGCAAATTGTTGGAATTTAACCCTTTAATAAAGGCCGGAATTTTTTATTGATTAAGTTATGAAAGCGTGTATTTGAAATATTACAAATTCGACCCATTCGTCAAAAGGGGTTAAGATACGTTGAACTGTTTGTTTGTGCATTTCCAATGACATTAGTTCTTCTGTAATGAAAAATATTTAGGACATTTTTCTGATCACCTGAAGATCAGGGCCCCGCCTTCTTTAGTTAGCCTTATAAGGCTAACTAACGAAAATATCACGACTTAACCTAACCAATCGTCAAGGGCGTACAGTTGACCGAACGATTGGTTAGATTAAGTCGTGATATTTCGTTAGTTAACCTTATAAGGCTAACTACGAAGGCTGGGGGCCCTGATCTTCAGGTGATCCCATTTTTCTAGTTGAAATGTTGAACTTCGTTCTGTTTGAAGTTTGTTGGAGAGTAAAGGTGGAGATCTCAAAAGGACATTTCTTAAATCGATTAATTCCCATTCCTACTATATAAGACTGGCAAGTTTAAGGTCGATTTTTCATAGAAAATACCAATGGGGCATTCAACTGCGTTTAGGCCTTTTTTTTACCCTTTTCCCAAGTCTGGTATTCCCACTTCGAGCATTTCATTTTCAGACCGGGAATGGGAACTGTAGTGACGCCGAGGAAAAAGCAATTGCTATTTATTTGAGTAAATTAACTCTAATTGAATCTAATCAATTATGAAATTGATGATAATATCGAGGCCATGAAAATGTAACGTTAAATGTGTGTATCTGTTTATATCCATATTAATTAATACATTAAATGATGGTGATAAATTGACCAGAATGTAATAAGTCTCTCTCTCTCGACGGGCCAGGTGCCTGGTGACTGGAGGGAAGCCAACGTGACCCCTATCTTTAAGAAAGGGGATCACGAAAGTCCAGGGAACTATCGTCCCACTAGTCTCACTTCAGTTGTAGGTAAATTATTAGAGGGGATAATAGCGGATAGGATCGTTGACCATTTAGATTTCTACAAGCTGCTTTGGGACTCCCAACATGGGTTTAGACGGCATAGGTCGTGTTTCACCAACTTACTCGAGTTTTTCCACGTCATGTGGAGTGAGTATGATAAGAGTAGGGCGATTGATATACTTTATCTCGACTTTCAGAAAGCCTTTGATAATGGCAAAGTCCACACGCTGGGTATCGGTGGGGAAGTAGGTAGGTGGATTGAAAACTGGCTGAAGAATAGGCGGCAGAGGGTTGTAATTAAAGGGGTTAGTTCGGGCTGGGCCTCGGTCACTAGCGGAGTTCCTCAGCGTTCCGTTTTGGGGCCACTGTTGTTTATCATTTACATAAATGATATCGACGGTGGCATAGTCAGTCGGATCGCCAAATTCGCTGATGACACCAAGCTTGGGGCCAATGTTGGGACGCCAGAGGCGATCGAGCAACTGCGTGCGGACCTACGAAGGATAGGAGAGTGGTCCGAAAAATGGCAAATGCCGTTTAACGGGCAAATGTAAGGTGATGCACATTGGCTACGCCAATCCCAAGTCGGACTACTCCATGTTGGGGAGTAATATCGAGGCCACTGATTTGGAAAAGGACTTGGGTGTGCTAATTAGCAGCGACCTTAAGTTTACGAAACAGTGCGTAGAGATGGAAAAGAAAGCCCAGAAGCTGTTGGGTTATATTAGGAGGCAATTTCAGTTTCGGAACAAGGAGATTGTGCTCTCTCTGTACAATTCCCTGGTTCGGCCCACCTGAAGTATGCTGTGCAATTCTGGTCGCCCACCCTCAGGAAAGATATTGAGAGGCTGGAACGAGTCCAGGTGAGGGCCACAAAGTTAATCCCTTCCGTTAGGCATATGGGCTACAATCGACGCTTACGCGCCCTGAACTTGTTTTCGCTGGAAACTCGGAGGCTGTGCGGTCAACTCATCGAGGTTTTCAAGTTCTTACACGGGTTCAACAATGTCGATTTTAGAAGCATGTTTAGTTTAAATGATAACTCAACTCGCAACAATGGTTGGAAGTTGGATTTGAAACGGTTTAGGACTAGTGTGTGTGGGAATTACTTTACCTATATGATCTGTGACAGGTGGAACAGGCTACCTTCAGAAGTTGTGAACAGTTCTTCTGTGGATCTGTTCAAGAAAAGGCTAGACCAAATCTTGCACACTATTTGAAGGTGACAGAATTTTTCCCCGGCACCCGTTGCCATTGGTACCTCCTCGGTATGGGCCGCAAGGCCTTTTGAGGTACTTCTTTTCCTTGTGTGTGTCTCTCTCTCTCTCTCTCTCTCTCTCGTGAATGAAATTAGCAATACTATTACCGAAACATTCAGGGTTCAAGACTGTTCCCACATGTAACATAATTTAAGAATCGATTAAATATTACTTTGAAAATAGTATTATAACGCAACCCCGAAAGAGTTTGGTTAAGCATTTACTCCTACATTTTGTCCTGGCCCACTTTAGAGAGACGTCTCTGGTTGCACTGTGCTTCACATAGCATGATCAAACATCGAGCAACTCATTTTTTATCACTTACCTCATAAACATCTCTAAGTGGAAGACCCTTGAATTAGCCGTAGCAATAACGGGTAATCATCCACCAAACACTTTCCTTTTCCATAAGGGATGACCACACGGGGATAGATACAGGAAACTCCCACTGATATTCCTTGCTGGAAAGAGATTTTCTGTATCACATGCCGCAGAAACATCTTTCACGGTGGGACACCCAAGCTGGAACTCGGCAACATTCAAAGAATTGGCAGACACATACACATCACAGACATCCAATTACAGAAAACACGCTCACACACTTGTCTGCCTTGTTAATAGAATAGATAAGTATTTTGTTGAAATACATAATTTCCTATGAACAAAAACTAAAAAAGAAAAAAATGCGTGGCTTGGATAAAGTGAGGTAAAGTTGCGTTTCTGCCGTCCCTATTTCCTTTTTACGTCTTCTTTCTCTTGGTGGGCTGGGTGCATGTGAAGGGCGAGGACATGGTGTGTAAAATCGGATTAACTTTCTCAGTTCCTGCTTCAACCCCTCTCCTGTAGAAATATTTCATCACCTTGCCTGCGTAATGGCTTTATGCGTACATGGGTGTAGACATGAGGAGTTTGCTTAATCATTTTGAGGCTAGTCTGGAGTGGGCCATGGGGTCTTCGGTTAGTTTATATATGGTCCCCTTTTTTGTAAAATTTCCTTGGCTACTTTTCCAGGGTCAAGGTATTTTCTTCAACCTTTTCCTGAACATGCCTCTCGCAGGGAGGGATCGGAGGGTAGGAGAGAGCCGCGTGCTTTTCTATGCAGTTTTCTACTACTGCTAGGATAATTTTAAAATGCACTAGTTTAATAACAGGAACCTTCCGAGTGGACCGAAAAGCCTTTGAGGTTTCCTCTTGTCCTTCTAACTCTCTCTCTCTCTCTCTCTCTCTCTCTCTCTCTCTCTCTCTCTCTCTCTCTCTGCGAAACGTAACGAAGAACTACTGGTGGCAAGCCTCTGCAAGGGGAACCCTAAGAAGTTCTTCAGTTATGTTAATAGTAGAAAGCCCATTAGAAGCATGAAAGGTCCGTTAAAGGACCGAAGCGGCGTTCTGCGGACCTCCGACGCGGACATCGCTAATGTGCTTAGCGAGTACTTTGCGTGAGTGTTCACCAGCGAGGACACCCGCGTCATCCCCGAGCCAGGCGGCAGGCACGAAGGTGCTGGTCTGGATAGTGTTCGATGTACCGCGACAGTCGTTGCTGATAGAATAGACAAACTGAGCGCGTTTAAGGCTCCTGGGCCAGTCCAGTTTCTCCCCAGAGTGTTGCGGGAGGTGCGCGACCAGGTGGCTCCCCACCTGGCATCAGTCTTCAACAAATCGTTCGAGACGGGTCAGGTGCCTGGTGACTGGAGGGAAGCCAACGTGACCCCTATCTTTAAGAAAGGGGGATCACGAAAGTCCAGGGAACTATCGTCCCATTAGTCTCACTTCAGTTGTAGGTAAATTATTAGAGGGGATAATAGCGGATAGGATCGTTGACCATTTAGATTTCTACAAGCTGCTTGGGGACTCCCAACATGGGTTTAGACGGCATAGGTCGTGTCTCACCAACTTGCTCGAGTTTTTCCACGTCATGTTGGGTGAGTATGATAAGAGTAGGGCGATTGATATACTTTATCTCGACTTTCAGAAAGCCTTTGATAAGGTACCTCACCGCCGGCTAATGGCCAAACTCCGCGCGCTGGGTATCTGTGGGGAAATAGGTAGGTGGATTGAAAACTGGCTGAAGAATAGGCGGCAGAGAGTTGTAATTAAAAGGGTTAGTTCTGGTTGGGCCTCGGTCACTAGTGGGGTTCCTCAGGGTTCCGTTTTGCGGCCACTGTTGTTCATGATTTACATGATTTACATGATTTACTGCGTGCGGACCTAGGTGGGATAGGAGAGTGGTCCGAAAAATGGCAAATGCCGTTTAACTTGGGTAAATGCAAGGTGATGCACATTGGCTACGCCAATCCCAAGTCGGACTGCTCCATGTTGGGGAGTAATATCGAGGCCACTGATTTGGAAAAGGACTTGGGTGTGCTAATTAGCAGCGACCTTAAGTTTACGAAACAGTGCGTAGAGGTGGAAAAAAAGCCCAGAAGCTGTTGGGTTATATTAGGAGGCAATTTCAGTTTCGGAACAAGGAGATTGTGCTCTCACTGTACAATTCCATGGTTCGGCCGCACCTGGAGTATGCTGTGCGGTTCTGGTCGCCCACCCTCAGGAAAGATATTGAGAGGCTGGAGCGAGTCCAGGCGAGGGCCACAAAGTTAATCCCTTCCGTTAGGCATATGGGCTACAATCGACGCTTACGCGCCCTGAACTTGTTTTCGCTGGAAACTCGGAGGCTGTGCGGTCAACTCATCGAGGTTTTCAAGCTCTTACGCGGGTTGAACGATGTCGATTTTAGAAGCATGTTTAGTTTGAATGATAACCCAACTCGCAACAATGGTTGGAAGTTGGATTTGGAACGGTTTAGGACTAGTGTGTGTGGGAATTACTTTGCGTATAAGATCTGTGACAGGTGGAACAGTTTACCTTCAGAAGTTGTGAACAGTTCCTCTGTGGATCATTTCAAGAAAAGGTTAGACCAAATCTTGCACACTTTGAGTGTGTAGAAAATTTTCCGTGGCACCCGTTGCCATTGGTACCTTCGGTATGGGCCGCAAGGCCTTTTGAGGTACTTCTTTTCCTTGTAACTCACTAGGCATTATTGAATGATATCCGCACTGGTAGAAAATAAAGCTGACAAGAAGGAACTCTCTGAACTCAAAGCTTGAAAGTATGTTCATTTAAGGAGAACTGTTTGGGTTTTCATTATAGGAAATCATTGGACTTTTCATTAGTTAAAACGATGAACTTATTATTGTTAAGATAAATGATTGTATGCCCATTTTATAATGAAGTATTTCTCAGCAAACAAAGGTACAGTTTAAGAAAAAAGTTCGTCTAAAAACACACAATGTCTGAAAGACAAAAAATTACTAATTGGTAATGATTGGTTTTGTTTTGCGAAATTTTGTTGCTGTCACCAAAAATGAAATATTCAAAGAAAAACACTATTATCAATTGTAATTTTTTTTTATGCGTTTCAGAATTTTTTCTTGGCGAATTTTTTTCCGAAACCACGTTTAAGCGTTCATAAACGTTTAAAAACGTCTATGAAATATTCATAATAAATGGAGCTTCTTTCGAGAGTTAATTCAATTTTGAGCAATTTCAACAACCATGTTTCTTAGGGTGGCCCAAAAATATAAAAGTCGGAAATGTTTATTTCCACAAGTTTCTCCTTGTTACATATGCAAAATTTATGAAGCATGTAAAAACTTAGGCATATCGGAGAATATTTAAAGGTTGCTCACTTTTGCTATATTTTTGGTGCTTGAAACAAAACCGTAAAAAATTAACTTTTACTTTTTCATAATCCCTTATTAAGTTATTTGCATCACATCGGATAATAGAGGAACTTCAGTCTCGTTCATGAGATATAAAACATCTCAAACAACTTATTTCTTGACGTTCAGTACCGCCTTCGTTGAAACCGGTAAGGTTTTGCGGTGTCTACTGATGTGCCGCAACAAGTATTGTTTCTGTGTCTCGTCTTTCGTCAGTGCAGCGTTGTATGATGTGATAAGAGAAACAGCACATTCAGCACTATCATTGACGACCTTGAGGAGTTTGACTTTGGCCTTCAATGCCTGACACATTGTGTCCGTTTGACAGAGGGCTGGTGGCTTCGACAAGAACGCCTTCGCTTCTTCTTGGCTGTTTACGGAGAGAAGGTTGAACAATTTCAACGAACGGGTTGTGATGTACGCTTCTAAAGGAGTGCGATGGTCCAATTCCTTCCCATCCACCCGCTTGGGAGCTTTAGGGTTCGGAGGAAGTGAGAAGTTGCCGACCATGGCTGCTTTAGTTTTCTCTTTAATGCGATCGTCGAAGAGGGTGAGGGGCGCGAAGTGTTCAGAAAAAGTACCATAATTGGCGGCAGAACGCCTTGACCGCAGCGTCCTTGACGTGCAGGAGGGCGAGTAGATTAATGTCATTGAAAGGTGCTTTTTCTAGTACTGGGGCCTCATGCCAGTACCGGGCATAGACGAAAGACACAAAAAGACAAATGTTTGTTATGCCAGCCCTCTCATGCGCCGTTAGCTTTGTCTGGTCCTTGAATAGGAAGATCTTCAGTGAGTAGATGGCCTTCGCCATCCACCGCCCGTGGTGCATCGGGTGCGTGGAAGCATGGTCTTCTGTTGGAGGATCCCCCGAGAAAAATGTGACAGAGCTGAAGCAGCTCTCTATAACAGCTCTCTCTTTATACATATATATATATATATATATATATATATATATATATATATATATATATATATATATATATATGCATATATACATATATATATACACTGTACATGAAACGAACTAAAATTTCTCTAGTTTCGCATTCAATAAACTTACACTTCTTTTAAGAAAATTACAAAGTACAATAAAAACTAAATAACTGGAGTTATTTTTACAACGTCTTCTCTATTTAACGATGATGCGATTAGTAATGATATTTTGATTGCTATTATCCCTTAAATATCTTTAAAAATTTCGAACATTTGAATAATTTTAAAATATTTCCTAACGATCATTTTATTTAAAACTAAAATTTATAACTGAAATTATAGCGGCTTCACCTAACTTAAAGATGAAATTACTATTTTTACAAATACTCGTACAAACAACCATAAAATCCCATGTAAATATAGAATTTTGGTTCAGCAATTATTCGACTCAAACAGCGGCAATAAATAAATAAATAAATAAATATATATATATATATATATATATATATATATAATATATATATATATATATATAATATATATATATATATAATACAGTGTATATGTACACACACACACACACACACACACACACACACATATATATATATATATATATATACAGTGTATATATATATATCAGGTCATCCCATAAGTAATGTCGTTTTTTACGATAGATTAAGTTTAAACTAGTCCTACTCGGTTTAAGCATAAATTTTTCGAAGGTTATATCTAAGAGGAGATCTATTGTGTTTCGCTACATACTTTACAGACCTTGACCAGTGAAGACGTGTGTTTTGCTTTATGTGAACCCCTCAAACATGGCGGTATCAGAAGAGCATATCAGGCATATAATGCTTTACGAGTTCAAAAAAGGGAATAGTGCTACTGAAGCAACGCGAAACATTCAGGATGTTTATGGCAACGATATTCTGCATGTGAGGAAATGTCAAAGATGGTTTCAAAAGTTTAGGAATGGTGACTGCTGTTTGACAGATGCAGCACGCTCTGGACGCCCTGCTGAGTTTGATGATGACCTGCTGTTAGCCGCACTTGAAGAAGACTGTTCAACAACTGTCGTAGAATTGGCCCAGAAACTCAATTCATCCCCGTCCACCATCCATCGACATTTGCAACAACTCGGGAAAGTGCCTAAGTTAGGAAAATGGGTGCCACATGAATGTCGGTCGACAATCTGAGGGTGCGGGTAAACATTAGCACAGCTCTTCATTCCCGTGAACTCCAAGATCCGTTTTTGCACCATTTAGTGACTGGTGATGAAAAGTGGATACTGTACCAGAATGTTAAGCGCCGTCGACAGTGGGTTTGTGCCGGAGAACCAGCGACACCACAGCCAAAACCAAATCTTCACCCTCGGAAGGTGTTGCTTATTGTTTGGTGGGATAAAGGTGGTGTAATACACTTTGAAACCTTACCACACAGCCAAACAATCACCGCTCAAGTCTACTGTCAACAACTGGATTGATTGAACACTGCACTAAAAGAAAAGAGACCTTCTTTGGTTAATCGGAAAGGAATCGTGTTCCACCACGACAACGCATGTCCTCATACCGCTCGGATCACTTCTGCAAAAATTGAGGAGCTTGGGTGGGAAAAACTTCCACATCCTCCATATTCTCCAGACCTTGCGCCTTCAGATTATCATCTCTTCAGGAATCTGCAAAACTATCTTGACGAGAAACAGTATACTTCTTTAGATGACCTGAGTAGTATAGCCGCAAAAGGGGAGAGTGCAGGAATGTTGCAGGTTATTATGTAATGTTGCAAAGGGGGTGGGGGTTGTTGCAAAGGGGGGTGGGGTTGTTGCAAAGGGGGTTGTTGCAAAGGGGGGTTGTTGCAAAGGGGGGTGGGGGAAAGGGGGGGGGGGGAAACTTGGAGGCGGCGTTATCCCCCAAGAGAAAGGAGGAGGAGGAGGAGAGAAAGGAGGAGAGGTGTTCACCTGGCAGGAGCCAAGTGCACACTAAGAATTCCAGCCGGGCTGGCGTTGTTTTATAGGCTCCTAATCAGCCAGAATCAGCCAGTTGGCTGAGCCAGAGACGCCTGAAGGAGAGACAGCTGAAGGAGAGCGAGCTGAAGAAGAGAGAGATGCCTGTAGGAGGGAGAGACGCCTGAAGGAGAGAGGATAGGTGCACATGCTGGAGTACACATGCTGGAGTACACATGCTGGAGGTACACACATACATGCAGGAGTACACATGCAGTAGGTACACATGCTGGATAGGGTGCATCAAAATCACCAATGACATAGTTGCACTTTGTCCCTAAGTTAGAAATGTTCCAATGGTTAAGAAAACCTACTATGTGAATTATTTTTGGATTTGAATGCCATTTATGGGGTCCACACAGACTTCCTATATGCACACCAACCCCACAGTCATTCTGTGATTTGAGATCCAAATAGTAGAAGTTTAAAAATTTTGTTCACTACAAAAATCAGCCCAAGAACATGTAAGTGATATTTCTAAAGGTCATATATACTTCTAAAAAGTGATAGAAACTTCTATAAAGTGATAGAAACCTCTACAAAGTGCTAGGAAGTGGTGGAAAGTTATAGAATATTCTAAAAGGAACTGCAATGTATAATCTGATATGCAAGTATTTATGATAAATGTGATTTTTGTGTGTTTATGTTAAATGTTTATGTGCAAGTGTTTATGTTAATGAATTTTGTGTTCTCTCTTTACACCTGTCGTGCATTATGGCCAGTTCAGATAGCACAAATGATAAATATGCTGTTAAAACTCGTCAAACTGCTGCCATTTATGGTCTTGGTGCTGGAATCAGTGATGCAGATGCAGAGATAACAGGATCTAGGCTGCCAACATGTGAGCAAGTGTTGCAATGCTACATGTTTCATCAGCAAGAAGGTCTACTGTTTAACCATACAAAATGGAACAATGCTAAATTTGTCTTGCAAAAAATTACCATTTTATCAGAAAGGCAACACTGCCATGATTACTGAGAGGAAAGCTGTTTGAAAAAATTATAGCACTATCGCAAAAAATGCAAAACTTAGGGAACTTCCAGTGGATCGGTGTTCTTCGCCTGGTGCAGTTGCGAAGCTTAAGGGGATTGAAAAGGAGTTACAAGAAACATTTCAGTTGTGGCCAAGGAATGCTGAGCAACTCATAAAAGATCCTGAAGATCTGGAGTTCTTGCAGTCAATGAAATCAGACAGAGTCGCATCATTTGGAAGCCATGACAAAAAGCTCGCATCAAAAGTCCAAAGAAAGCAGGAAAAGGAAATGATGCAAGCAGAACAACAGCTTAAAGCTCATAAAGAAGCACAATATCTACAAGCAAAGTTCAGATTGAGCACAGTGAGGAAAGCAACAGTGATGTTGAGGATAAAGAGGGCAATATAGAGGATTACAAACCAAAAACACAAAAATCTCACCAAGCAACTTGTTTAGGAACAACTGCTTTTATAAGTCATGACATACTCAAATCCCATAGGATGGTTTCCCTGTCTACATGCATGAAGATCACACCGGCCCAATAAGCAGCATTTACCAAAGCCATCATTGAGGAATCAGGTGACAAAAAAAGTTTCACACTCATATTCTACTGCCGACAGAGCAAGACATAAGGTTGGTGAAGAGCTTGCATCATTGGTCAAAGAGTCCTGGGTTCCACCACAGTTCCTGTCTCTTCACTGGGATTCTAAACTGATGTCAACTCTGTCATACCAAACTAAAGCTGAAGAGAGGCTCACCATAGCAGTTGGCAATTCCTATGACATCAAACTTCTTGGTGTGCCTTCCTACAAGCCAAATACAGATCAGCCAGCTGGTCAAATCATGCTAATCTCACCATGGAGCTTCTCGATAATGGAATTGTGTTGACTCAGTAGTGAACATGACTTTTGACACAACAACTAGTAACACTGGTCATGTGAGTGCTGCATGTGTTAGTCTGCAACAGGACATAGGTTGAGCTTTACTGTGTCAGTTTGTCAGCATCACATTGGCGAGGTAATCCTTACACAAGTCTTCAATGATCTGAAAATAGAACCACCAATGTCACCAGAAGTTACCATATTCTGTGGTTCCGAAAGCATTTTGACACAGTTCTGCACAACAATAATCAGGCACTTAATTTTTTGGATGGTACCTCTATTCAGATGATGTACAAACCATAATCCATGACTATAGGGCCAGAGCGATTTCATGTGTGCAGTCTGTTGTGAAGCATCAACGTGATGACTACAAAGAATTTTCTGATCTTTATTTGCTCTACTTGGATGGGACAAGTAGAGAGTTTTCATTTCAACATCCTGGTGCTGTACACAAGGCTAGGTGGATGGCCAAGCTTCTCTACTCCATTAAGATGGTGCTGCTGGAGGAGCAGATCAGCTCTCTTCCCTCTGGAACCATTACCACGGAAGCACGACCCAAACTGCGTGAGTTTGTCAACTTTGTTTGCTTCTGTACAGCTGGTGGTGGATCACCTGTTCAAGCGCGGTCGAGGCTCCATGGAATGACCTCTGTCTTTACCAAGACATCCTCAGATATGAAAAACTCAGCCAGCATATCATCTAGTGCGATAAAAGCTCTCAAGCATCACCTATGGTACCTGACTGCTGAGATGGTACCTCTCACACTCTTTAATGATGCAGTCCCTGAAGCTGAATGCCGCTATCTGGCTGAGAAACTTCTAGCAGTAAAGCCAGCACAAGATCAAGCATCTTTACCACAACATCAATTTGGTACGGGATTTGGGAAACCCAAATTTCCAAACTCCATTTCCAGCACGACAAAGCTTGGCGACTTAATCAACGGAGATTCATGGTACATTTTCTCTGTTCTGGAACTTGACAGTTCTTTCCTGACTCATAATATCGAAAATTGGCCAAATTAGCTTCCTTTCAAACATCCAGAGAACACATCTCAGCAGTTAATGTCATAAATGATCAGACTGAGTGTAGGGTGAAGCTAAGTTCTGATTTCCTCATGGCTGCCAGATCAGAAACATTACCAAAATGTTCTACAAGTTGTTGAATCTGACAGAAAGAAGCTTCCTAATCTTCGAAAGAGGAAAACTAGAGACTAAACTAATTGTTCATGTTCATGTTCATTTACAGTTCTTGAACATTTTTATTAAAGTAGTGTTCTTTTGACTTTGACTTGCTTGTATTACCAATAATGTATAGTATCAATAATGTAATGTATAAACCAGAATGTAATGTCAGATGTCAGAATGTAATGTAGAAATCAATGTAATGTATCCCTGTTTTGATTATTTAATACATTTTTACTGGTTCTGATACTTTTGCAAACACGGAAACTGGGATATAAAATGTTTAATTTTTGGTCAGTTTAACTCCAATACTAAATATTGCATCAATGATGTGGACCCCCTAGATGACGACATAAATCTTTGAAATTTGACCAAATGTGCTATTTCAGGCATTGGAACACAGTAATCATAGGGACAGATTGAAATAAAACTTTTTGAAAAATCATGGGAAATTTGATGCACCCTAATGCTGGAGGTACACATGCAGTAGGTACACATGCTGGATGTACACATGCAGTACACATGCTGGAGGCAAACATGCAGGAGAGAGAGAGAGACGCCTGAAGGAGGAAGATACATGCAGGAGAGAGAGAGAGCTGAAGGAGGGAGAGAGACACCTGAAGGACAGAGTGGAGTTCTCCCCCAATTTATTTTCGTTTCCCTAACCTAAGAGGCCACTATGGGGTTTACCAAAGGGCCTGAAATAGAAGGAGCAGAGCTCCTTACTCGGCCGGAGCCGAGGGGGGAATGGTTCTTCACCAGATTCGCGATCTTTTATAATCCTCTATTCTGGCTGAGTTGCCAGATAGCGCAAGGTATTCCAGATAGCGCCATGTGTCCCATTAATCGTGTAACACATATATAACGGCTGTTATTCCAAATGTACTTGTATATATAATAAACTAATGAATCATATAAAATACCACAATATATATTTATATGGTTATACAAGATTCAACCGTATAAAATAACACAAGCGCCTCTTTCATTACGCGTTAATAGAATTAGTAAAGTTACCCTATTTCGTTAGACAGAAAACGAATTTTTATAAGGGTTACCCAACTAATTATCCACCATTCAATAAATAATAGCAAACGTGAATAAAGAGTTCCAATTCAATGGATAACTATATCGACATAAGCTTGTTATTATTGTAACGTTTGCTCCCAATATAAATTTTCCTAAATAACAGTAAAACCAATTAATTATGAAACTTCATTTAAATACAGCTTCATTAAACTTGAAGATGAACGAAACAAATAACATAGTTGCCAGATAGCGCAAGGTATTCCAGATAGCGCCATGTGTCCCATTAATCGTGTAACACATATAACGGCTGTTATTCCAAATGTACTTGTATATATAATAAACTAATGAATCATATAAAATACCACAATATATATTTATATGGTTATACAAGATTCAGCCGTATAAAATAACACAAGCGCCTCTTTCATTACGCGTTAATAGAATTAGTAAAGTTACCCTATTTCGTTAGACAGAAAACGAATTTTTATAAGGGTTACCCAACTAATTATCCACCATTCAATAAATAATAGCAAACGTGAATAAAGAGTTCCAATTCAATGGGTAACTATATCGACATAAGCTTATTATTATTGTAACGTTTGCTCCCAATATAAATTTTCCTAAATAACAGTAAAACCAATTATGAAACTTCATTTAAATACAGCTTCATTAAACTTGAAGATGAACGAAACAAATAACATAGTTATCCATAATTCAGCCCTCACGAATAACGAAACGAAATGATCATTTACGATACAATTCGAAATACGATAATTTACGATACAATTCCACCAAACGAGATGAAAACTTATGAAGCATATAGCCTCATTCCTGCGACGAAAAAAATGAAAAATGACGTAAAATAAAGAAATTATTCATTGCCCAAGCCACTATAGCGGGGTCGAATCGTGTCTCTAGGGACACGATTCGAACGAAAAAGGTCTCTAGGGACCTTTTTCGGGCCGAGGGATTATCCTTCTACAAGCTATTCGAGCAGAAATCACCACTGACTTCAGATATTAATTTTATCATTCTTATTACTTCTACAAATATTTACGCGTAATTTGTATGGTGTCATATAGAAATATAATGATATATATATATATATATATATATATATATATATATATATATATATATAATATATATATATTGGGGGGGGATCTCTCACCCGTTCTTCGGCCCGACCCCGTTTCATTGTAGAAATAATAATAATAATATATATATATATATATATATATATATATATATATATAATATATATATATATATATATACCCTTTGGATAACCTTTGGTTAGCTTCAGCCGAATTGTTCATTCTGACGAAGGTCAAGGGAAAAACGTACACACAATATATATATATATGCTACACACAGACCGTGCATGGAACTCTTCTGGGATAATTAAATCCACTATAGTCCGAGTAAGTAATGACAAATACCGCCTCGGTGGTGTAGTGGTTAGCGTCGCGGACTACGAATCCATCGGCCCAGGGTTCGAGACCCGACGGCAGCAGGCGCGCAGCAAAGCCCAGCTGTTCCACACAATAAAGAAAGTGGTTGGTAGATAAATGGGTACCCTAGGAGGCCTAGTGGTCAAGACGCTGGGCTGCTGATGGGTCGTGGTTCGGAATCCACGTTAAACTGTAGGTCTAAGGTGGAGTGAAAAGCTTGACCTTCGTCAGAATGAACAATTCGGGCGGAAGCTAACCAAAGGTTAGCCCGACGCGGGCAACGGGTCACTCGCAAAGAGAATTTAATCATTGGTAAACTTCCTTCCAGACCACTCTTTATATATATATATATATTTTTTTTTAGTTCAGGAAGAACCGATTCGCCTCTATTTAAAGGGCATATCTCAGCGGAAATACAAAGAAAAAGTGAGAGGAAAGACAGAGGAAAAAGAAAGGGTGGAGGGACAGTCGAAGTGGAAAAAGACCAAGGATGACAAGGACTGCAGGTCGAGCCCCATCATCCTTGGGTGCTAGGCCGGGAGGGCGCACGTGAAACCTCCAGGAACAAGCACGTACAAACGAGCACAAAGAGCACTCAAGAGCACGAGCTTAGAACCCCCTTGCGGGGATATATATATATATATATATATATATATATATATATATATAGAAAGAGAGCGAGAGTTTTGTTCAATAAATAATAATCGAAAAAAACTGCACGATTTTCTATGTAGCAATATAATAATTAACTCTTTCAAATACGTGATTTAAAATAACAGGACCATTTGACCCGAGGCAGTAGTATACCGAAAAACATCGTAATGCACGATTTTTTCTATGTAGCAATAATGATTAACTCTTTCAAATACGTGATTTAAAATAACAGGATCATTTAACCCGAGGCAGTAGTATGCCCGAAAAACATCGTATAACCTAACTATGCAACTATAGTTTACCTTGACTTTCATATGCTTCTATCCTGTTTTATTAATAAAGATTTTTAACTTTTAATAACGTATGAATAAAGATTTTTAACATTTAATTTTATTTTAGTATTTATTCATGCCACGCCGCCTTAGACCACAGCTTAACGTTGAAACCGAATGTTCTTTTTAAAATATAATTAGGATATAATTTCTTTATTATAAAATAAGTTAACAATTCAAACAATACTAATAATTTGTAAGTAAAAAATATAATATAAGGGACTACCATAGAAATGTAAGTGCCTATAATTCGATTTTATATATATGTTACTCGTCCGGTCTCGTTATAGCGGATTGGTACACGTCATAGCTCCACCCAGCTACATCGGCAGCCAATCACGACGGACATCTGGTCTTTTGGGCGGAGCTTGGCGAATGTGCATATAAAAGGGGATATTTTCAGTTGGGAGTAACAGTAGCTATTTTCGCATCAGTGAATAATCAACCATGGACCTGTACGTCTCCCCAGACTTGTATGAAGAACGTGATACTGCAGCATTAACCACAATTAGTCTTTTCAATGCGGCTGATTGTGGCGAACTATTTTCGACGCAAACCGTAGAAGATATTTGCAGTGACGCTCCTTACAACCGACGCAAGGGACTACCATAGAAATGTAAGTGTCCATAATTCGATTTTATATATATACGGAGAGTTGTAGTATTTCGTCAAATAGATACTAGTCAAAAATGTCAATCAATGTTATTTCCCCATTATGCTAAAATCGAAATTTTTATGGCGTTCACTCCTCGAACCAAAGATATCTTCACATAATGGGGATCTGTCTGTCTGTATACTCTGTATATGTTTTCCTTTAAGGTCCGATGAGGATTTGACACGAGTTATACAATCTTTTGAAGGGAATACGGATGATATACTAATCAGTCAACAATGTCAAATAATGTAAGTGTTTTTCGATCTTTTTGGGATAAGAAGACACAATATATTTTCATAAATTTATTAAATGAAAGAAATCAGTACAATAAACGAATATACAAATATACGAACAAAAACATTATAATATACAACGAGTACGTACAATTGGAAAACGGTTTTTTATCTGTCTGCATACCATTTCATCGTTTCGGTGAGTGTGACACGGGTCAAATAAATTTAAAAAATTTATAAATTCTTTATCATTTGACATATGCATGAGAAATGAGACACAGTACATTCCGCAAACATTAGTAAAATATCCCTGCATACGAAATGGGTTCCATACAACTTCGGGAATATGTAACTGAGCGAGAAATTTTACAATAATAGGGTCACTCCAGGGTTGAGTACCGAGTGAATCAAAATAGTACAGGCGCTGTCTATTTTTAAAATAGACCGCGATCCAGTGAATCCCTTCATTACCGATGATGTCTGTGTTCACAATAAGACTACCGCATTCTCGCGTACTTGGCAAACTCAATGTTTCATTCTTCGCAAACACGCCGATAAATTTGGAACGTGTGACTCGCTCCATTACTTTCTGAAGTGTATTAGCATCCATTTTAAAAGTCAGTGATAACGCTTCTAAATCTATCTACTTCTATTAGGGCTTGCGATTCGAGATATACTAGTACACTAATAGGAGCGTCTATAGGCTTGGCGAATTCCAGCCGCACTGAGATGTTACCGCTCTGCTGTGGTGTTAAATGGGTATTTACGCTAGCAGATAAGTCAGGTGTAATGTCAAACGGATAAAGGTTAAATTGATCAATGAATTCTTCCTGCGTTACCCCATTACCAAGCTCATCACAATCACCTGCAATATGGGTCAGATTACTATAGGCTCTGGCACAAAGAGGTAACACAGCGTCTGATGAATAGTCCGTACCCATTGTTCCACCCAAAGCAGTGCCATTAACGTATAGAGTTATATTTTTAAGTCCGAAATTCTCGAATTTAAAGGCACTCTTTTTATATTTTCCATTCACCGAAGCGTGGTCCTGCATGCCGATTAATATCCTTTTAGGAAGATTTCCCAGGGCAATGTTTTCTATCTGCTTCGATGCCAACCCTGCAGGAACCGTATATAGTTTGATCTGCACTCTGTTAATAGGATATTTCACTGTAGCGTTTAGTAAATTTTTCTCAATTTCTAGTTGTTTTGGTGAACTTAATTTCACTCGCCGTACGCGGAGGTATGTGTCCATAATGTGAACCACAACGGACTTTGCACCCTCTTCTTGATTCGCATCCAGATTTAAGCAGATCTCAGGACTCGTGCGGGTGAGCTTTATTTTCATATCCACCCCGTTCACAAGCAACTTCTCCTGGAAAGTGAAATCTGTGTGCAACCGTCCAAAACACTCGTATATTTTCTTTTTAGAATTTTTAAATTTGTCCTTTATACTATTTTCATCTTTAGTTTGATAATATCCCTCCGCACTTAAAAAGGTAGCCTTCGCTTCTTTGGAAAAGTTGAGGACATTTTCCAAATAGGCTCGTAGATGATAGTACCCCGTGCCTGCCGATATGTTGGTCTGATTTAAATATACGTCACACTGGTTGAATATGGCGTGCAGAAAGTTTGTTTCAGGGTATACAGCATATTTGTCATCGCAGGCCGTTCCATCAGAATGGGCTATACGTAGCTTAGCGTACATGTGCACACAGCTTGGATCAAAAAAGTAAGGACCTGAGCTGGGTATCACGAATTCTATAGGTGCACTCGGGGAACTAATTGTGTTTAAAGGGTTAATTGTAATAAAGTCACTGTGCTCAATAGAAACTTGGGTTGGCGGGAGCTCAAAAAAGGACAGCTCCGACTTACAGCATTGTGAACTACATGGGTGGATGAAGCGTGCCATGGCGAAATAGTGACTCCTCTCTCGACAAGTGGTAAACAAACTATGATTCATGAGATCAATATCCTTAGCTTATATCAGTCAAAAAAGTGGTCAACCATAGGTTTCATTCGCTTACAGCATTTCTTTTTGATAGCCTTTTACGTTTAATACCACGTGACCCCTTCTTCTTCCGGGGAGCCCTCTCTTCTTCTTCCCGCCACCACGCATTTTTCTCTTTGCATCTTTGATGATTTCGTTCCGTGTACGCTTTAAATGTTTTTTTAGAGCTTCTTTAGGTTTAGCCCCGGCCAATATGTCTTCTGCAGTGTTAAGGCCTGATTGTAGCGCTTTCCTTCCAAGGTATCTGGCACCCCTCTTCAGCAAAGGAACAGCCGTACGTAGTATGGATGAAAAAATGGATCCAAGTCCACTACCGCGCTGGTATCGCATCCCTCGATAGACGGTGAAAGGCTTTCTATCCATTATAACTCAGTGCGTCGAAAGTGTAGCTTCACTGTTAAGCTCCCGTTACCGAATGGGAAGTTTTCGCCCTCAATCGTTCTTATATATATTGTGATATTGGTTATTAAATTAGTTGCGACATTCACATAATGGGGTCTGTCATATGTAATACTCAAACTCCTTCCTCTATGGTTGGGGATGTGAGCAATGCGCAGCAGGCGTGCCTGGGTATCCCCAACAAACTGGTGCTCCACTATATTACTGTAAATATAGCACATGTCTGGGGACCTTTCAGCCAATTTCTCCATCTTCAATTGATACATTAATCTGGACAAGTTATACTGTGTCTCGTGAAATGTGTCTCTTTGGAAGGCTGCGCTATATCGGCCGTTGGTTAGAATTTTGAACTTTCTATGTTCTTTAAGACATCTGTTAGTCTTTGATTTTAGGATTAGTGTATGTGCAGGGTTGTTTACGATTTCATATACTAAATCATTCGTAAGGTTTGAGTTTCTTAAACTTACGTTTAAGCCTCTCACAACATCCTCGGCCGAACCATATTGACCCGGCCCTAGTCTTACTTCTGTACTGTAATACCGTGCAATCTTAGTCCAAGCGATGCGCATAGTTTCATCCATAGCTACCCCAGCTTTTTCACACTCGTCAATGTCTCTAAGAATCGTAAAAACGGTTTCTTCATGTTCAATATTTAAAAAGACGGTGTCCAGCTGAATTTCGCATATCCCCACCTCATACGAATCACGACCCAATTCAATGTGCCCATGGAGTTCTGTTACAAAGTTGGCTAGCGTGTTGTTAGGGTGTACAGACAGGGACGAGGAGGACGGGAGTGTGACGTAGAAATGGTTAGGAGCCATGTTGCATACTATTTAAGCTTCATTATTGCATCAGCTTTTATATAGGTGTTGAAGCTTTCTGGGTACCCTAGCCATTTCACCAGGTACATTTTTCTCCTTCCTGAACCTTTGCTTCCTAAAATTTTCTCAATTTTAAACACATTTTTTTCTAAATTAAACGCAACTTTCTGCAATTCCTCGCGGTAAAAGCCTCCTGAGATTTCTTCCCCATTCAAATCTTCAATGTAATACATCATTATCACACCTTTAGGTCTCACAGCCCTAACTTTAAAAATCTCGCGTGTCCATCCTTGCTCAAAACCCTTTGCGAATTTATTCCCCGAACGCGACAGCCTTACATAATCATTGATTTTGAAGCGCACAGAGTGTGGTGGTGGTGGTGGTGGTGGTCCATCTCTTCTCGGGAGCGTACCTCTTTCTAAAACTTCGTTAGGTGTTGCCCCAATCGTGCGATGGTGTGAGCGGTTGTAGGATGATGCCAATGGTTCCAGAATGTCTAGAAATCTGTATGTGTTTTTATGTGTAAAATAACGGTGCATGCGTTCCTTTATGGTGCGCTGAACTCTTTCAGCTAAAGAAGCCTTATGTATAGAATTGGTTGTGTAATAGCTGATATTAAACTCTGTCAACATATTCTGAAAAGCACGGCCTATAAACTCCTTCCCCATATCCGTACAAAAATAGCCAGGAACCCTGTTTTCTTTTAACATTAGCGTTTTGGTGGCTTTAGCAACTGTTTCAGGTGATTTATTTTTCAGAGGAACTAGCCACAGATATCTAGAAACACGTCTATTATGAATAGAATGTAGCGGTAACCATCGTTATACACAGAATATCTTTGCATGTCTGTTAAATCTGCTTGCCAAATAGAATCAATCGAGGAAGCCGTTGTCTTGGCTGTTTTAAACCTTTTTCTCACAGGCTTATGAAGCGTATAAGCGTCCTGCTCCCTCAAAAATCTTTCAACATCTTTTTTTCCTACTCCGTAAACACTTCTGTACAGTCTATCTACGCCGCCGTAAGAGGATGGGGTAGAAATGTCATAATAGCGTTTAGTTAATACGTTAGCCATTTGCGTATTTAGATGCACGCGGGTAGGGTTGGTTTAACCTCTTCTTGCTCCTCTTCAAAGGTGTTACCGCCGGGGGTGACGGCGCCTTCAATTGTGTCACAGGCGTTGCATGTTCCAAGTCTTTTAACCTGTTCAGATTTCATATTAACGTTTTAGGGACATTTATTTGTTGTAGTCTTGCTTTAATATGCTTCCATCCTGATGGTGATGGCCTATCCCACTTTCTCACCAGATCATGGACAATGTCTACGATATTCGATCCCTGTACCTTTGATCCTTCCACAATGATCTCCCCTGTATCGGTCCATTGTATGGCGGGATCCTCATTCAATAGATTATAAAGACTTAAGCCTTTACTCCTCAATGTAAGTGGGAGGGTATTTTTTAATACATGTTCGATGTTGTGTGGCTAATCTTTTTGGTTGATCAGCTGTATCGTCGGGTACAGGTCCTATGTCGCCATCGTCCCCCGTGCTGTGCCTAATAACCACAGGAATCTCCGTAGGGCTCTTATAATTTCGTACTCGTGAAGAAATTTCTGCAGAGCTTCTTGGTATAAGATTCTTTTCTCATCAGGTGTTTTTTCACTGTTTAATAGGGCTAACAATTCGCTTTCCATTCTTTTAAGTCTGCTTTTACGGGGATCTAGATCCGTGTCTCTTTGCAGTGAAGCGTACACCTCGTGGGGAATCACTACCACTTTCTTCATTATATTAATCTAGTCAGTAAAGGGCCCAAAACTGAAAATAAGATGGGGAGAAATGACCCTCCTGTTTGCACAATAACTCGTTTTTTCTTCGCTACAGTTTGACTTTTACGAGCGAGTGTACGTATTATGTTCTTGTAGCGGCGTAGGCGAGCCTTCTGATGGGCTTTCATTGATACATTGCAATTTATAACGTTAAGACAGATTTCACAGATGCATTTTAAAAAGTCGGCGTCGATATTTTTAATAAACATCTGCTGCATTGCCCGGGGCAGTCGATGATAGATTTTTATTAATTCATGGTATTTCTTTAGTCTCTTGTCATTCTGGAATATACCGTTTCAGGCTCGTTTGGAAATATATTCGTTCGCAGAAGCACTCTAAACGTGTTTCGCGGATGAAGGTCGCAAAGCAAATATCCGTAACGCGTGCTTGTAGCTTCTTTATAAACTTCCAAAAACTCCTTACGCTGATTCGGGAACATTTGATTGGCTAATACCCCAATTTGTGATACATCTCTACGTTGCGCGAATAAGACTAGATATTGCTTATTTAACGACACATTGCGCATGTATCTATTTTTGAAAAATAGATTCTGATTGATGAAGAACACGCTTATGTTAAGATGGTGGGAGTATACTGTAAATGTCTCGGCAAACGTTTTATCCATCTCCAGCATGAGATCGTCAATTACAATGATTGTATGTTCAGTTCCCTTTAGCGAATTAACGTCATATACACCTTTGTGGAACAAAATATCATCTTGGTACTCGTTGAACACTGATTGATACGTCGAATAGCACCATATAACTTTATGCACAAATTTCGAGAACATCTCGCCCTTTTCTTTAATGATTTTAAGCATAAACACAGTTTTACCACATCCTGTAGGTCCAGATATAATACATGTGGATGGGCTCGTGAATCTGAATTTTTCTACAGAGTCCATTTCTAACACGTCACACTCCTAAGTGGGTCATTTACAAAATATTACAAATTTTGAGTGCTGATCCTTATATTCTTCTCCCACAGAACCGACGATGAGGTAGAGCAACCTATCATTACGGATGACCTCGATGACAGTGTAGTTGTGATCTCCTCCCCTGAACCCTCACCAGCGATACAGGTTGCACGTCCAAAGCGGAGGTATGAGAACCCCACATCAGGTATAAAGCGGCCGAAATACGTACTGTTGCAGCAGACCCCCAACCCTCAACCTCTTACGCAACAACCTCCCAGCAGCAGCACCTCCCCTTATCCGCCCCCCGTTCTGTTAAGTCTACAATAATAGATCCCCAACCCTCCTACGCAACAGGGCCCCCATCAGCAGCACCTAATATACCCCCTAATTCCGCCCCCCGTTCTGGTGAGGATGTTATTACGTTCGAGTTAGTGCGATCCGCAGCCCCCACCCCCGCCTTGACTAGAAATCGGTATAGAGTCAGGGTCGACCCTAGAGTCATGTATAGCAATGGAATTGAGCGCGGGATACGCAGGGTAGTAGAGCGTATTATAGAGTTTGCTCTTCAGAATCGCGACGAGCGTGAGGTCAGGACGAGTCTGTCCTTTGGGTTCGGGTCAGATGACGGTGATGTAGACGATTATTGGGTGATAGTACCGTTCAGACGTTTGGCTGCTGAAGATGTAGAATATATATTAGGGCGTATAATGCAAGCCGTCCAAAGTAGTATAGCCTTCAATATGGACAACTTCACGGTAAATATTGACCGTGTATTCCGTGTTGCGGGTCATAGTGCCATACCGTACACTCTTAACTTCAATTCTCCAAACTATTTACCGAAGGCATATAAACGTCGATCGTGGTTGTGGCTTTATAGCAGTACTCTTAGCACGTATGTTTACTGTACAAAATACACGGACTCAAAAAATTTGGCTGCCTACGATCGTTGAGCGTGCCCGTAAACTAGCTGTAGACTGTGAACTTGAATTTGACTGTAATATGGGTCCTGAAGAGCTGAGAAAGGTAGAACAGGAAATGAATGTGCGCATAGTTGTATTTGGTTTGGATGATCGCCGCCGGACTGTGTATATTTTTAAAAGTTGTGTGAGAGATCGTACAAGACCCCTACTTATTTAGGATTGTCAGGGACAACGTATCTCCCCATCCGTAATATAAGGGGGCTTTACGCGAGTTATGACAAAAGTCGAAAATATGGGAGACATCATGATTTGTGTAAGGGGTGCCTCGAGTTGCGGATGATATAGTGAGACATTGTAAAGAATGTCACATGGTATGTGTGAGCAGTGTAAAAGCACCAAATGTGAAAGCCGTGTAGTTGAGAAGAGAGACTGTGATGTGTGTAGACGCACATTTTTCAATAATAGCTGCTTTGATCTCCATAAATCAATTGGTACGTGCAGGAAAATGAGAATCTGTGAATGTGGTATGTTTCACACAATGGATAATTGGGGAAAATTTAAGCACAAGTGCGACGTAATTCACTGTCCTACATGCCAGGAGGAATATAAGGCGGATGGAGTAAAGCATGTGTGCTATATGAAAGATGCTAAGCCTAAAAATAACCCTTGTATAACTGTGTACTACGATATAGAAACATATACGAACGCTGAAACCAAAGAGGTAATTCCACATTTACTTGTGAGCCAGACCATCTGTGATGAGTGTATGGGTATCGAATGTGACGAGTGCCCCAAATGCGGTAAACGGACAAACGTTTTTAAAACGAATGTCAGCGATAGTCCTGTGAAACTATTTGTGTCCTATATTGTCAAGTTAGCCGACAAGTTCAAAAAAATGACTGTGTATATTCTCGCCCATAACGGGGCAAAGTTTGACACGCAGTTCCTTTATAAGGAGTTGCTTGAACACGAATCCTCTGAGATATTTACAGGTGATCCATTGAAAAGAGGCAACAAATTAATACAGATGCAGATAAGAGGCAATGTACAATTTAAAGATACTTTATTATTCACACCTTGTAAATTAGCAAAGCTACCCAAGGTGATGGGAGTAGCAGCTGAAGTTTCCAAAGGATACTTCCCATACACTTTCCTCACCAGCGAGACTTTAAACTACGTAGGCCCACCACCCCCCAAACATTATTTTGACTGCATGGATGAACGTGAAGACTTTGATCGATACTACGACAGTTTTAATGAAAGTAACCCTTATAATATAGCTGATGAATGTGAGCGTTATTGCGTGAATGATGTGCGCGTGCTTAGAGTATGTTTCCAGGCCTTTAGAAGTATGTACATAGCCCGTTTCAAATGCGATCCACTGCAAGTCGCAACCACCATCGCATCATTATGTTTTACGGTGTTCAAGAATAACTTCATGCCTAAAGACACCTTAGCCATTATTCACCGAAACAACCCCCGCAGTTACGGACACAAGGCTATTTACTGGCTCATACACCTGCAGCAACAAACAGGTGTATACATAAAGCACGCCCGCAACACGGGTGAAGTACCCATTAAGATTAATGGACGTGTTTTTTGGGTTGATGGGTTAAGTGAAAACCGTGTCACTGGTGTGAAGACTGTGTACTCCTTTAACGGTTGCTGGTGGCATGGATGCCCCCGTCCTGAGTGCGGAGTCACCGGAGATATCACGGTAGGTCTCCTGCCGACTGTCTTGCATCGACCCGCACCCGCGATCAACTTATAGGATCACAGTTCACTCACAAAGTCTTGTGGGAGCATGAATATGATGCACGGATGGAGACAGACGATGTATACCGTGAGGAAATAAAAACGATCAAGCGTTCAATGGTGCTGGATCCTCTCAAATGTGGTGATAGCTTGTTTGGAGGACGTACAAATCCTTTCAGACTATACTTCCCACCTACGGAGGGCGTGAAGCTCCATTACTACGATTTCTGTTCTTTATACCCATACGTGATGAAGAGCATCCGTACCCCGTGGGCGCTCCTGAGAAACTGGTGGGGCCTAGCCTACCATCCATCAATGAATTTTCAAAAAATTTGAATGATCATTACTTTGGGCTCTCTTTCGTAGACGTACTCCCCCCACGCAATTTATGGATGCCGATCTTACCTGTCGTTATCGACGACAAGCTCATGTTTCCCCTGTGCGTGAAGTGCGCGGAAGAGGATAACGGCGAATGTAACCATATACCCCACCAGCGTAAGATCAGAGGCGTATATACAAGTCCTGAGCTGGCCCTAGCCGTACGCCATGGTTATAGAATACTGAAGATACACGAGGTGTGGAGGTTTCAGAAGCTCCCCAACCTTTTCACACCATATATAAACGCCTTTTTGAAGGATAAGGTTGAAGCATCAGGGTATCCGCGAGGAGTTGATACCGAAGATGAAAAGTCTGCCTATATTCAACGTTACCGCGACCGCGAAGGTATACAACTTGATCGTGTCCAAATTGTAAAGAATCCTGGCAAGCGCTTTAGTGCAAAATTGTGTCTAAACAGTCTATGGGGAAAATTTGCGCAGAATACCGGCAGAGGGAACATTCATTTGGCACAAAGTTATAGCGATGTCTGGGATTATGCCAATGCCCCCGATAAAGAGGTCATGGAGATCGTGAATGTAGGTAATACTTACGTAATAAAGTACAACAACACTGAATTTGCCACAGATACCTCAAGGGTTACAAACATACCTGTGGCGAGCTTCACAACAGCCTACGCCCGTATAAAACTTTGGGGTCTATTGCATTCTCTTGGGCGGAGAGTATTGTATGCCGATACAGATAGCGTGATATTCACAGAGAGGGAGGGTGATTACATGCCCGCTATTGGGGAGTTCCTCGGCGAGCTCACTGATGAGATCAAGGATGAGTATGGGGACGACGCATACGCCGACTCTTTTATCTCAACAGGACCTAAGACTTATGGGGTACGGGTCAGGGTAGGGGATGAAATGAAATATATCGTGAAGGCAAAGGGTATTACGCTCAACCATGCGAATCGGGAGGTTGTTAACTTTGAGTCGTTGAAGGATCTAGTATGTTTGGAACCTCACCAACTAATTGTAGGCACCCACAATTTTCGGGCGCAGAAGCTGGGAGGCGTGAAGGAACTTAGGGGTACGATGGTGTGCCGTAACACCTATAGGAAACGTTACCAGTTACCTGGCACCTATGATACCGTACCCTTTGGATACCAATGATGCTTCTAACTCACACGTCTTGTATATAATCGTATCTATTTGTAAATATATATATATATATAACTTGAATATCTCGAATCGTATTTGTAAATATATGAATATCTCAATAAATCAAATAGCGTTTCACTTTCTCCTTTGTGTGTGTGTGTGTGTGTGTGTGTGTGTGTGTGTGTGTGTGTGTGTGTGAAAGTTCTAAGCTCCGCCCACTGCGTGAGTCATGCTACTATCTGGGAGTCCCTGCGTGGTCAGTCGACCGCAGTAAGCCCGAGAGATCAGACGTGTATTCAGATCAGACGTATATTGAAATGGCTACCTTTAATATTGCTTGCACAACGTTTATGAAATGGTATTCAGTAAAGTGTGAGGATGTGGTGGATACCGAAAAACTTCCTATTCCCCCCTCCTATGCCTCTTTTAAAACCACATTGGATTGTGCGAAGTTCCAAGATGTACAAATACTCTACGGATGTTCTGGTGAGACTGTTGAAGGCTTTCGTTGCACAGACGATGTGCTGAAGTATGCTGCAGGGCTAAACTTTATAAAGTCTCACATACACCGTGAAGTAAAAGAAACAACGCGTGCAGAAGAGAAGCAGCAGGTATGGATAATGAGCCTTGTGGATGGGTGGTGTGACAAGCGGTATTACGTCATGCTACACCATGTCGATTACTCATACCCTACGTCTGAAAATGTGAATCTCGTGATCATGGACAATCTTAGGTGTTTTTATCACTATATTAACGTATATCATGATGAGGTTCATAGTGAGGTTGTGGCTAGTGCCATGCGTGAGTTTTTAACAGATTTTAGAGACGAGTATCGTTTGATGGGTAGAAAGGAAAAATATGAGCATATGTTCCTCTCAAATAGTGCGCCGGAGTGTGGAGATGATTAGCGCCTAGTTCTTATCCAAAGTGCGTAGGCTGGTAGTGACGAAACGGAAAAACAAATATGTGCAACAATTCGAGTCGTACGAACATGCCCATTCACGTATCATCGAGTCAGCCGCCCGTCGAACCGTTCCTGCCTGTGCCTCACACGGCTCATAGTTATCTCAGAGCTTGAACCGAGTAGACGTGCGCTCCTCGAATACGATGGAACTTCCTTTGAGCAGCATTCTCAACGCCTCGTACGATGTGTCCGTGACGAAATCGTTGCGCGTGTTCAGGCGTAATTCCGGTACCATTAGCTATGTACTGGAAACGGAATGTAGACCGACAAACAAACGGGTTTATTTAAGTATCGAGGAGATGAATAGAATCTTTGTGATAGTTGATAAGTGGTGTGAAGATCGTTATAAAATACCTGCTAACGTAGGTACAAGAAGAGAGCAGATTAGTGACGCGCCCTCATACGCCGTTGTATGTACGTTGTGTATAAATAACGATCGGCCGTGCATTGATATAAGGCTGATGTGGAAGAATGCTTCTGATAATAACGCTCTTATTCCTACGCGAAACCGTTTCATCCTCGACAGAATGTTTGAAATCGTCGGATTCCGTAAACTGAAACCTATATTAGACGCGCGTGTTACGGATATGCTTTATTTTGATACAGTTCTTGAATACGCATACACTGCTCTGCTCGATGGGTTTACCGAGTGTAGGACTGGTGAGAATGGTCTAGTGCTGGATGTTTATTTAAAAAGTTTAGACTCTTTGAAATACCATGAACTTTGGTACAAAGCAATTGATCGGTACAAGGCTGAGCTCACCTACACCGTTCACCCTGAAGAACTATTTCTTTATATAACGCGCAGTTGCCGTAACGATTTAGAAGATTATTTCAATTGCCGTTATGTTGAGTGAAGAGTTCACGATTGAAAAGCTCGAGTCGGTAGAAATAAACCCTCGATTGGAAAAGCATTCTTATAAACTTGTGTTTAATAATGTAGCTAACGATGAACTCTTTGTGCGTGCTTTTGATTGTATTCTAGACGTATTTAAAGATGACTTGCCAACCGGTTGTAAAGTGGGGACAAAAATAGTACTGAACGATATGAAAGCCATTCATATCGAATACAGGTTTCCCTATACTTTAAGCGGTGAAATATTATTAAGCCGCATAGACTGCGTAATGCAGAGCAATAATGATGTAATTGTAAACTCGATTAAGACCGATTTTAGTATTTTGAAAAAAAGTGAATTGTATATATATTTTGATTATACGCATATTTCTATTGATTTGTGTTTATATATATATATATATATATTTTGCTTGATATTTCTCCTGTACTGTTATGTACATATTGAAGTGTATATGAAATGTATATTTTATTTATATATCACCATATTTGTGTGTGTGTGTGTGTATATTTCTGTTATGTACATATTGAAATGTATATGAAATGTATATGAAATGTATATTTATTTTATATATAATTATGTGTATATATTTCTGTTATACGCATATTCCTCAAATGTATATGAAATGTATATTTTATTTATATATATATATATCCATAATTGTGTGTATATATTTCTGTTATACGCATATTCCTCAAATGTATATTTATTTTCTATATATTTATAATAAAAAGAATGATGCAATGTTGTTTATTGTTATGCCTTCTACTACCGGTATTCTGTATACAACAGGTATCTGGCAATATTTAAGCCTTCTAAGCCAACTGGCTGATTAGGAGTCTATAATAGTGTATACAACTCTGGGAATACATGGAGCTATCTGGCAACTCAGCCAACTGGCTGATTAGGCGTATATAATAATAATGTATGCAATAATACTGCTAAAAAGAGGTATCTGACAACCAGCCAACTGGCTGATTAGGAGTCTATAATAGTGTATACAATAATACATGCGCTATCTGGCAACTCAGCCAACTGGCTGATTAGGCGTCTATAATAATAATGTATGCAATAATAAAAAAGAGGTATCTGACAACCAGCCAACTGGCTGATTAGGAGTCTATAATAGTGTATACAATGGAATACATGGCGCTATCTGGCAACTCAGCCAACTGGCTGATTAGGCGTATATAATAATAATGTATGCAATAATACATGCGTATCTGGCAACCAGCCAACTGGCTGATTAGGAGTCTATAATAATGTATACAATGGAATACATGCGCTATCTGGCAACTCAGCCAACTGGCTGATTAGGCGTATATAATAATAATGTATGCAATAATAAAAAGAGGTATCTGACAACCAGCCAACTGGCTGATTAGGAGTCTATAATAATAATGTACGCAATAATAAAAAGAGGTATCTGACAACCAGCCAACTGGCTGATTAGGAGTCTATAATAATAATGTATGCAATGGAATACATGGCGCTATCTGGCAACTCAGCCAACTGGCTGTTTAGGAGTCTATAATAGTGTATACAATGGAATACATGGCGCTATCTGGCAACTCAGCCAACTGGCTGATTAGGCGTATATAATAATAATGTATGCAATAATAAAAAGAGGTATCTGACAACCGGCCAACTGGCTGATTAGGAGTCTATAATAGTGTATACAATGGAATACATGGCGCTATCTGGCAACTCAGCCAACTGGCTGACTAGGCGTATATAATAATAATGTATGCAATAATAAAAAGAGGTATCTGACAACCAGCCAACTGGCTGATTAGGAGTCTATAATAATGTATACAATGGTATCGCGGTATCTGGCAACTCAAGCCATTTACGCCAACTGGCTGATTAGGAGCCTATAAAACAACGCCAGCCCGGCTGGAAGTCTTAGTGTGCACTTGGCTCCTGCCAGGTGAACACCTCTCCTCCTTTCTCTCCTCCTCCTCCTCCTTTCTCTTGGGGGATAACGCCGCCTCCAAGTTTTCCCCCATCCCCCTTTCCCCCACCCCCTTTGCAACAACCCCCTTTGCAACAACCCCCACCCCCTTTGCAACATTACATAATAACCTGCAACATTCCTGCACTCTCCCCCTTTTGCGGCTATACTACTGACCTGCACACCAGTCTTTGTACGTTTTTTGCCTCAAAACCGCCTGAATTTTATAAACATGGCATTGAAAGCTTGTAGGACGTTGGCAGTGTCATTGATTCCGATGGAAAATATATACTAGATTAAAAAGTTTTGAGTTGAGTTTTTTTTGTCCTTCAAATTCCGATCTAAAAAACGACATTACTTTTGGGATGACCTGATATAATATATATATATATATATATACACAACTCAGAATGGTTCCCTGAGAACATTATATGTTAAACACAGACCGTGCATGGAACAAGGAACTCTTCTGGGAAAATTAAATCCACTATAGTCCGAATAATAATGGTAAATGACAAATACCATAGTTTTTTTCCTTTTTCATGATTTTAGCCCGACGTGGGCAACGGGTCTCTCGCAAAGAGATCCCATCACTATAGCTTCCCTCACCAGCTATCTGCAAAGCAGACAGGATCCAGCTTTGGGACGTGGATCTAGGGGTTTAAAAGCAAACCTAGATCCATGCACTCAGAACCTCTATATAAGTTAAAAGACTCGTTGCATTCACGTCGTGTTGAATAAATCAAGAAAAAGGGGGTAACTATTGTATTTTTAGCCAAAAAAACCAAAACTTAAACCTCAACCGGGACATTGAGCGTCCACTTTTCAAGGCACGAAACACGTCCGTTTAGTATACACAAACTCAGAATGGTTCCCTGAGAACATTATATGTTAAACACAGACCGTGCATGGAACAAGGAACTCTTCTGGGAAAATTAAATCCACTATAGTCCGAATAAGTAATGGTAAATGACAAATACCATAGTTTTTTTCCTTTTTCATGATTTTAGCCCGACGTGGGCAACGGGTCTCTCGCAAAGAGATCCCATAAATATAGCTTCCCTCACCAGCTATCTGCAAAGCAGACAGGATCCAGCTTTGGGACGTGGATCTAGGGTTTAAAGCAAACCTAGATCCATACACTCAGAACCTCTATATAAGTAAAAGACTCGTTGCATTCACGTCGTTGAATAAATCAAAGAAAAAGGGGGTAACTATTGTATTTTTAGCCAAAAAAACCAAAACTTAAACCTCAACCGGGACATTGAGCGTCCACTTTTCAAGGCACGAAACACGTCCGTTTAGTATACACAAACTCAGAATGGTTCCCTGAGAACATTATATGTTAAACACAGACCGTGCATGGAACAAGGAACTCTTCTGGGAAAATTAAATCCACTATAATCCGAATAAGTAATGGTAAATGACAAATACCATAGTTTTTTTCCTTTTTCATGATTTTAGCCCGACGTGGGCAACGGGTCTCTCGCAAAGAGATCCCATAAATATAGCTTCCCTCACCAGCTATCTGCAAAGCAGACAGGATCCAGCTTTGGGACGTGGATCTAGGGTTTAAAGCAAACCTAGATCCATACACTCAGAACCTCTATATAAGTAAAAGACTCGTTGCATTCACGTCGTGTTGAATAAATCAAAGAAAAAGGGGGTAACTATTGTATTTTTAGCCAAAAAAACCAAAACTTAAACCTCAACCGGGACATTGAGCGTCCACTTTTCAAGGCACGAAACACGTCCGTTTAGTATACACAAACTCAGAATGGTTCCCTGAGAACATTATATGTTAAACACAGACCGTGCATGGAACAAGGAACTCTTCTGGGAAAATTAAATCCACTATAGTCCGAATAAGTAATGGTAAATGACAAATACCATAGTTTTTTTCCTTTTTCATGATTTTAGCCCGACGTGGGCAACGGGTCTCTCGCAAAGAGATCCCATAAATATAGCTTCCCTCACCAGCTATCTGCAAAGCAGACAGGATCCAGCTTTGGGACGTGGATCTAGGGTTTAAAGCAAACCTAGATCCATACACTCAGAACCTCTATATAAGTAAAAGACTCGTTGCATTCACGTCGTGTTGAATAAATCAAAGAAAAAGGGGGTAACTATTGTATTTTTAGCCAAAAAAAACAAAACTTAAACCTCAACCGGGACATTGAGCGTCCACTTTTCAAGGCACGGTTCCATGCACGGTCTGTGTTTAACATATAATGTTCTCAGGGAACCATTCTGAGTTTGTGTATACTAAACGGACGTGTTTCGTGCCTTGAAAAGTGGACGCTCAATGTCCCGGTTGAGGTTTAAGTTTTGGTTTTTTTGGCTAAAAATACAATAGTTACCCCCTTTTTCTTTGATTTATTCAACACGACGTGAATGCAACGAGTCTTTTACTTATATAGAGGTTCTGAGTGTATGGATCTAGGTTTGCTTTAAACCCTAGATCCACGTCCCAAAGCTGGATCCTGTCTGCTTTGCAGATAGCTGGTGAGGGAAGCTATATTTATGGGATCTCTTTGCGAGAGACCCGTTGCCCACGTCGGGCTAAAATCATGAAAAAGGAAAAAAACTATGGTATTTGTCATTTACCATTACTTATTCGGACTATAGTGGATTTAATTTTCCCAGAAGAGTTCCTTGTTCCATGCACGGTCTGTGTTTAACATATATATATATATATAATTATTAAGTTTGGTTTCGTGTATTACGAAACTTTCCTTGGGTGAAAACACGACAGCGTTTAGCGACCACCTATAGGGGTCCTATGGTCTGCGAGGGCAAAGAAACTTTTACATCAGAGAAAGATGCATTCCCCCATTCGCCGCAGGGGGACACGCCCTTCAGCTCCGGACAAAGCTGTGGGTGTACTGTAGGTATGTAATTCAAGTTAAGCTAAAACTCCCGTTTTCTTTTACCGCCTCTTCGTTCTGATTTTTTTCAGTTGTTTCGCATGTGCATTAACAATAATCTTGGTACTTATAGGTTATCTCCCCCCCACCAATTTTGACAGAATATTTTCGTTAAAACTAACGAAAATATCACGACTTAACCTAACCAATTATCAAGGGCGTACAGTTGATCTATTACACAGGTCAACAAAAAAAAATTTTTTTTTCGTTGCCAAGGAAATTCGTACGAATTTAGGGTATTTTGGGGTTGCTGAATTCCAAAATGAAAGTAGTTTTTCCGATTTGGCTCTAGTTCTTGAGATAATGAATACCCTCAATTAATAGGAAACGTAACCATAACGCGTGCATATGGGAAACGACCGGAACATTCTAGATGGTGAGACCGAATAAAATGCCATTATGTATTTCATGTGTTTACTTTTGTATGATTTGAGACAATTTCAATGCGATTTGTAAGTAGGCTCCGCCTGAACATTAAATTTTTTGCATTTTTACGTGTTTCAATGGGGTACCAATTATCTCATAAATTAGAGCCAATCTAGCAAAACCGATGTCATATTCGGAATCAGCACCACAAAGTTACCCCAAAATCACTCTAATATGATTGGCAATAAAATGAGTGTTGACCAGTGTTATTAATTATAACATTGTTTTTTCCGGAATAGTATTTACTATTTACTAATAGATCAACTGTACGCCCTTGATAATTGGTTAGGTTAAGTCGTGATATTTTCGTTAGTTTTAACGAAAATATTCTGTCAAAATTGGTGGGGGGGAGATAACCTACAAGTACTATAATCTTCACTCGGAAAATACAGTAACTAATTATAGTATGTATGACATATATATGACATATATATGCTCTCACTACAACAATAATATTCACACTAAACTAGGTCAAAGCAGGCAACAAATAAACATTAATAACAACAACAAAAATTACTGGGTGCTACTGTAGTATGCGGTCTACCGACGATTGGTTAGGTTTAGTCATGATATTTTCGTTAAAACTAACTAAAATATCATGACTAAACCTAACCAATATCGTCAAGGGCGATTGACAATGGGATGTAAACAAACAATTAGTAAACAAGATAAGAAGCTATAATTAAATGGTAGACCGCCGAATCGTAGGTAGACCGCATACTACAGTAGCACCAATTACTGTTTATGCGAGTTCGCATGGAGAAAAAGGTATGCAAATGAAGATTTTATTTATTAAAATATTATTGAATATTGCAAATTTTAATAAATAAAGGATATTATCTGCGTTTTATTTTGTAAAACGCACTACATAAATACATAATTTAGATAACGGTCATGCGCCATGCAAACAAGTGCGCATATAAATGCAATTTTTTTCATATGTTGCGCATATTTCTCCAGGAAAATAATGTCATTTTCGTTATTAGAATATAGAAATTTATTAGTATACAAATTTTCAGCTAAATCCCGTGGGGTCGTCCATTTGGAAAAGATCCCTTTAGTCAAATGAAACAGAAACAACCATGTGGAGCGATATATATCTAATATTTATTTTTACCTTATGTTTTTGGGCCACCCTAATGTTTCTGCTTCGTAGCGTTATATCGGACGCTCAATTTGCCTCGGTTTCGTCTTTGGAAAAGTTGAAATATCAGAATTTTTTTAATTGAGCACTTAGCTTACCTTAATGTTTCACCTTTTAAACATAAATATAATACGTTTACACGTGTATTGTACTGGAGCGCATGCGTGTTGTGCGCATTATAGGTATGTTGGGATTCATATGTTACAGGATGCGTTGCAGTGTTTTCGTGCGTGTGACGGGTTGGAGTGTTATGAATAATTGGAGTTGTCTCGTCTCCTTCCCTCCTCCTCGAGCCTCCATACCATCATATATTACTTTTTTATTTATTTTACAGGAAAATTAAACCCACATTAATCACGTACCGCCAGAGTTACAAAGTTATTAATTGCAAATGACTAAAAATTATTCTTTAGTAATTAATTACTTTGATTAATTCATTACTAATTTCAATTACTTTAAAAATGTATTCATTTACTATTTAACTGCGGGCCATTATATCTGTGTACGGTAAAAAAACTTTTTAATTTACAGTTTGATCATAAAGTAAACAGTAACCAATTACATATTTAACTTCATTTATTGTGATGTAATTACTAGTAATTAGCAATAGTGAATAGTCGATGATCGATGTAACCAAGAAAAGAGAAATAGAAGAAATGGGAAAGAAGTATAAAAGGGAAGAAGAGAAACGAGAGCGTCGACAGAAGAAAACAGATGCCCGGGCTCAATCAGACAATTTAAAGATATAAATTATTTAAAAAAATAAAAACATTTTAAAATTTCTTCGCTAAACTTGAGGGAATATTTGGGTGTTTTACTATTCTATTCCTTCTCCTCCTCCCCCACCTCCTTTCTCCTCTTCCTTCTCCCCCAAGCACTTTAATATGTCTACAGTATATTTTAAAATGTAATGCGATTCAATAGAGATAATAAGGATAATTGGGATCACCTGAAGATCAGGGCCCCAGCCGTCTTTAGTTAGCTTTATAAGGCTAACTAACGAAAATATCACGACCTAACCTAACCAATCGTCAAGGGTGTACAGTTGACCTAATGATTGGTTAGGTTAGGTCGTAATATTTTCGTTAGTTGGCCTCATAAGGCTAAGTAGAGAAGGCTGGGGGCTCTAATCGGACCTTTTCCAGTTTGTGTACCGTTTTTCATATAATTTATTTTTGATTGGTCATACAACCGCCGTCGATTATAACAACTTTTTAAGAGAGGTAAGTTCTTGATAACCTAACCTAACCTAACCTAACGTAACCTAACCTAACGTAACCTAACCTAACCTAACCTTCTGTTTTACTCTATGCTGTGCCTAGCAGAAGCAAAGAAACACTAGAAAGTTGCATAAAAGCCAACATTGTAGAAAACGGTACATAAACTGGAAAACGTCCCTCTAATCTTCAAGTGATCCGATAATTGAACTAATTAACTAGTTATTGAGTATTTCAAGGCCGAAGCAATAGTATACAGGGTAGATACAAATAAATCTAATCTATACTCTAAATTGATAGATTAGAGAGAGCTTATTATTAAAAGGGAAGCAATGACGCGTATCTGTAAACGGCCGTACCCTGATAGGGCGAAGGTTTTGCACTATTTTTAGAAATTCTCACCCTTAACTGCGACATCCCACGTTACAGTAAATAATGCACAAACTGTAACTGCGAATGCACGAACTGTAAATGCTTTTAACAACAATAATTATGTTTGAATAACGTATCGAGGTTTTAGACAAAGAAAAATTGTTGACAAATGACAATCGACTAATCCGAAATGTCAAATTTACAGACTATTTTAACAATTTAGTTGGAAAGAAAATATGGGTTTTAAAATTACGAAGTAATATTTTCGTTGACGGAATGAAAAATCTAAAGCTTTTTACATTTAACATTATAGATTACTGTTTGACAACAAAACAATTACATTCCCAGGTGTCCAGTAAAGTCTTACTTTTTGAAATGTAAATAAAAAAATATTTAATATACCCCCAAAATAATTACGCGCCAGTTTTAAAGCCTACCTATATCTAGTCAGTCCACGCTCACATTATAACAAGGAAATAATTTTCTACAAATGATTTCAAATTAATTTTAAGGCACTTACATTTTGAATGCAGCTTCACAACTTTTGACCCACTGACTGTAAATGGGAAGCTCAAAATTGTGATGGTTTTGGTATTTTTGTAAATTTATGGCCTGACTGGCTTTTCTTCGATTTCATAGAGTATGAAATTTTGTACAAGCGTGGTCTAACTAGATTTGGATAGTAGTGGTAATAGTACTAGTAGTAGCAGTAGTTGATAGAGTAGATTTCTAAACTTATTTTAGATTACTACTAAACCTTTTAATTTATTTTAGTCTATAGCAGACGTGAAGAAATTACATCACTGCTAAAACACCACCAAACAAAAATGGCGACTGTGGAGATGGCACAATACGTGTTATGGTTAGCTTAGTATGAATCTGGGCTCTTTTCCAAAATCCGGCCCATTCTTTATATCTAGAAAGTATATTATTATTATGTGGTTTTGCGTGTTGAGTTCAAAAAAGATTCTTTTCTTGGAGAAATGAAAAATAAAAAAGTTACAGCAATTCTTAGTTATCAAAAATGTATGTTAGTTATAGCTAGTGCATATATATATATATATATATATATATATAATATATATATATATATATATATATATATATATCCACAAATTCAGAATGGTTCCCTGAGACAATTATATGTTAAACACAGACCGTGCATGGAACAAGGAACTCTTCTGGGAAAATTAAATCCACTATAGTCCGAATAAGTAATGGTAAATGACAAATACCATAGTTTTTCTTTTTCATGATTTTAGCCCGACGTGGGCAACGGGTCTCTCGCAAAGAGATCCCATAAATATAGCTTCCCTCACCAGCTATCTGCAAAGCAGACAAGATCCAGCTTTGGGACATGGATCTAGGGTTTAAAGCAAGCCTAGATCCCTACATTCAGAACCTTATATAAGTAAAAGACTCGTTGCATTCACGTCGGGTTGAATAAATCAAAGAAAAAGGGGGTAACTATTGTATTTTTAGCCAAAAAAAAAAAAAAAAACTTAAACCTCAACCGGGACATTGAGCGTCCACTTTTCAAGGCACGTAACACGTCCGTTTAATATACACAAATTCAGAATGGTTCCCTGAGACAATTATATGTTAAACACAGACCGTGCATGGAACAAGGAACTCTTCTGGGAAAATTAAATCCACTATAGTCCGAATAAGTAATGGTAAATGAACAAATACCATAGTTTTTCTTTTTCATGATTTTAGTCCCAAAGCTGGATCCTGTCTGCTTTGCAGATAGCTGGTGAGGGAAGCTATATTTATGGGATCTCTTTGCGAGAGACCCGTTGCCCACGTCGGGCTAAAATCATGAAAAAAGAAAAACTATGGTATTTGTCATTTACCATTACTTATTCGGACTATAGTGGATTTAATTTCCCAGAAGAGTTCCTTGTTCCATGCACGGTCTGTGTTTAACATATAATTGTCTCAGGGAACCATTCTGAATTTGTGTATATTAAACGGACGTGTTACGTGCCTTGAAAAGTGGACGCTCAATGTCCCGGTTGAGGTTTAAGTTTTTTTTTTTTTTTTTTTTGGCTAAATACAATAGTTACCCCCTTTTTCTTTGATTTATTCAACCCGACGTGAATGCAACGAGTCTTTTACTTATATAGAGGTTCTGAATGTAGGGATCTAGGCTTGCTTTAAACCCTAGATCCATGTCCCAAAGCTGGATCCTGTCTGCTTTGCAGATAGCTTGTGAGGGAAGCTATATTTATGGGATCTCTTTGCGAGAGACCCGTTGCCCACGTCGGGCTAAAATCATGAAAGAAAAACTATGGTATTTGTCATTTACCATTACTTATTCGGACTATAGTGGATTTAATTTTCCCAGAAGAGTTCCTTGTTCCATGCACGGTCTGTGTTTAACATATATATATATATATATATATATATGGGATTGAACTCAGAATGGTCCCCTGAGGTTTTTTCATGATACACAGAGACCGTGCATGGAATAAGGAACTCTTCTGGGAAAATTAAATCCACTATAGTCCGAATAAGTAATGGTAAATGACAAATATTATGTTTTTTTCTTTTTCATGATGTTGCCCACGTCGGGCAAAGAGACCCCAAAAAATATAGCTTTCCTCACCAGCTATCTGCAAAGCAGATGGGATCCAGCTTTGGGACAGGATCTAGGGGTTACAGCTACACCTAGCCTACTATATCCAGAACCTCAATATAAGCAAAAGACTCGTTTCATTCGCGTCAGTAGTATGGGCGCAAAATGGACGAGTGCAAGAATGTTGCAATGCAATGCTGGTAAATGTTGCAAAGGGGGGTAGGAGTAATGCAATGAAGGGGGAGGAGGAATGCTGCAAGAGAAACAAGGGGTTATGCAACTTGGAGGCGGAGTTATACCCCAAGAGAAAGAGAGGAGAAGGAGAGAGAGAGGAAGAGAGGTGTTCGCCTGGCAGGAGCCAAGCGCATATTAAGACTTCATCTGAGCGCAGGCTGTCTTATAAGGTGTAAATCCGCCAGTTGGCTTAGAAGGCGTAAATGGCTTGTACAGGTTGAGTTGCCATATTACGCTATTTATTTAATTAAATCCTATATTATTGACATTGGCTTAGAAATCCGTCAGTTGGCTTAGAAAACGTAAATGGATTGTTCAGGTGTACAGGTTGAGTTGCCAGATAGCACTATTTATTTAACTAAAGCATATTCTTGACGGTTGGCTTACAAATCCGTCAGTCGGTTTAGAAGGGGCAACCAGCCATTTGGTATAATTAAATAATAATATCGTTTACAACCAAAATAATTAAATAAAACACCATTACATCATTCTGTTTATTTAGACGAATTACTGGAATCAGAAATATATAGAAAATATACAATCAACGATGGAATATATATGATCAAAAATAAAATAAAAAATAATAATAGTATGAGAAATATGAACGAGGAATGTGTATATAATCAAAAAATAAAAAAAAATAATGTAACCATCAATATAACAGTAGAGGAAAAATATATATGCACAATTATGTTAAACAATTAAATATATTGAAAATAAATACATACACTTTATCTTCTACTGCACAGCAGTGTGAAGAAGAGTTCACTATTGAAAAGCTCGGATTAGTAAAAATAAACCCTCGATTGGAAAGGAGTGTTTATAAACTTGTATTTAATAATGACGTTGTGGCTAACGTTGATCTCTTGTGCGTGCATTTGATTGTATTCTAGACGTATTTAAAGATAACTTTCCAACCGGATGTAAAGTGGGCACAAAAGTAGTATTGAACGATATGAAGGCCATTTATATAGAGTATAGGTTTCCCTATAACTTGAGCGGTGAAATAATATTAAGCCGCGTTTACTGCGTAGTGCAAAGCAATAATGCTGTGATTGTAGACTCGATTACGTGTGAGTTTAGTGTTTTGCGCCGTAGAACAAAGTGAATGTATTTTGATGAATTTTCAATAATTGTGTGTATATATTATGTATAATATATTATATAATATAATTATATATATGTATATATATATATATATATATATATATATGTGTGTGTGTGTGTGTAAAAATGAACCATAAATAATTTCCATATTCCTATACTACCTTATTCTTCATGTAATTCTTGTATTCATTTATATAGTTCTTGTATCCATTTTAAAATTCATGTGTTATATGGTTCATGTATTTATATAATCCTGTATATTCGTTATATATATTTAACTTTATATAATGCCTGTATCAAATGTATGTACGTGTGTGTGTTCATTTTTATAGGACCAAAATCGCCCAACGCGAGTTTGGATAAAATTTTTGATTTGCTTTTACTTTGCCAAATAATTGGTGACTTGTCTTTTTTAAAATCTCTTAATCATTTTTTTAGATTTCGCTAATAATGAATCCTGCTTAAGCTTTGCAATGTTCATATTTTGTATACATTCTCTCTTCGTATAAAAGATGAAGTCACGTCTTGCCTAAGCATTTAATTGTAAATCTTAAACCTTTAATTTTATCGTATGCATATTTTAGTGTAAAGATGCATAGTTCAATTTCACTTTTAGTTAACTTGGCAGATCATGATAGCATCAGATCTGAAAATACGCGGTTTAAGATAAAAATATGGCTTCATCTTCAAATATCTTGTTTATTCGTTTAAACCTTACCACAGCTAAAAGATTTACTTTATTTTCAAATATTGTGCAAAATAATGCAGCCTTTTCAACATTTAATAATAATGATGTTAGCAGTTTTGGGTATATAAACCCAAATAAAATCTTCCATATGTTTTCAGAAGCTAATTCAGAGTCTGAGCACACCTGTACATTTTAGCAGTAAATTACAGTAAAAGATAGTCTTTATTTATCCTTCGAGCCTTGCTCTCTTCAGAAGACTTAGTCATTAAACTTTCCGGATACGCTATAAGAAGAGTCCGGAATCTTCAGAGAATTTAGTAAGCCTCTCAATCCTCCGAGCCACTATAGAAGAACTCGGAGAGTAATATAAAAGAAAACTACTGCAAATAACATCCGTTGCTGCCACCTAACTAGAACCCCGTCGACTTCGAACCAACCCAGGCCATAGACGGAGGGGTTAACAACTGGCGACCCTTTAACCAGGATCTTCAACAAATGACAACTTCTGCATCCAGGATTCTTCCAGTCTTCCAGACCCTGGAACTAGAACCAACACCCAGTTGACCGGCGTGTCACGACTTCTAGTTCGTCACATCCACCCTTGAACCGGTGCGTCACGACTCAAGTTCTCCACGCCTAGTTTTCATCCAAGAACAAGTGGCCAGCAAGACACGTCTTCAGGACACGTCTAAGGATTTCGCCGTAGGAATCTTGTTAAGTACAACTCTTTTTTTAAAATCTCTAAACATTTGAAAAGTCAGTATTATTAACAGTTAATATTTAGTATTGAGCCAGAATTAACAAAAACACAGTGAACATTCACACCAGTGATACATTTTTTAGTGAAACAGTTAAATTTCACAGAATTATTGTCACAGAATTAATGTCACAGAGTTAATGTCACAGAGTTAAAATTACAGAGTTATTGTCACAGAGTTATTTTCAGAGAGTTATTTTCACAGTTATTTTCACTATTATAGTTAGTATAGTATAATTTTATTTAATGTACCAAGCATAGTACCAGGATAATCTTGTTTACATTTTTATTATATTTTGTTTGCAATCTTTTCAAATTTTCCCCTAGTTAGGCAAATTATTGTGCATTTATTTAATGTGTATTTTTAGATAGTGTAGTTAGGAAAACCCCTTAAGTGATCATTCCATAAATTAAGATCGGTCAAGCAGACCTAATTAGAACACATTAATAGTACCTTCACATATGAGCGATTCAGACGGTGCGCTTTCTGACATCGAAAATTTACCTACACCCATTTTTCCACCTACCCCGCGCCCTTCAAACATACTCCCAAACACACAAACTTCAGATCCAGAACAAGCCAATATGTCTCAGTCTCAAACCCCCGCCCCAGCATACATTAACTTAGGCAGACTAGTAAACCTTCCCATACTGTTTTAATTTTTAAGGGGACCATAGATAATCGCTTTGTTGAACCACGCGTAAGACCTTGGATTGAATCTTTAGAGCAACATTTCTTACGCGAAAACATCACCGATGATGATATAAAAATTAGGGAAGCAAAAAGATTTATCGACCCTAAAGAAGGGAATGCTCATGACACAGTCACCTACGTCCCATCAATTAGCGAAGCTACAACATGGGACATTTTAAACAAAACTTATTAGAATTTTTTAAAGAAATAACACTTGCACAACCCTTAGCCACGTTAGAAGCAGTCTTCCAAGCTAAATGGAAGAAAGAGGAACACGAAGATTTAAACAATTTTATTACACGAACACATAAACTTGTAGGAGAAGCCCTCCGGCCGCAGAAAATGCATGTGGCATACTTTCACTTCGAAACAAAGAAATCTAATAGTAGCAACAACCATTTACCAAAACCTACCCGGAGCACCTAAAAAAAAGTTTCAGGAGTTTTTAAATGTTGACAAACCTGTAAGTGTAGCCATAAAAAAACACGGGAACATTACCCATTTAGCAAACCAGAACTACCGAAAGGGTAGAGAAACCCCGTACATTACATTCAGCAGCAGCCACAACACCAACAGCAACAACAACAACCCTATAAATCGAGGCCAATGCAGGGAACACCCCAGAAACAAGCCCCCCAAACCCAGAATACACGCCCTCCTCCACAGTGTTTTAACTGCGATAGCTTTGGGCACATGATAAGTCAGTGCAATTATCCCTCTTATTGCTCCCACTGTCACGAACATGGTCATCGCCGTGGCGATCGCCAAAAGTGTGCTGATAAAGCCCCTGCAGGGTATAGACCCCACTTTCAGAAACCAAACCACCAACGTTCCCAAAAGTCCCAATCCCCAGAAACCAGTCCATTCCCAGCCTCAGTCGAACCACCAACCCAATAGATTACGACCACAGGGTCAACCACACTCTTACCCCATGTACAAACCCAGTACAACCAGCAAGGTCAGCTAGTTCGGTACGTAGAAGTACCCGTGGAGGAATCATTTTCCCCAGAGTACAGTTTTCAAGAACACCCTCCAGCGTATGGTATCCCGTAGAATATGACCCAGGTCCTCCCATAGAAGACCATTCGAGCCCTTTTTTAGACCCTACATTGGAGGCAGTTTCAACCTCCTCCCTCCTAAATTACAGTAATGAACCCAGATACGCACACAAACTCCCCATCAGGATAATAGGTGCGGACCTCCTAGATTTAATAATAAATTGTAGCACTGATAACCAAGATTTAACTGCTCTCCTAGATACAGGAGCACACGCGACGTTAATTAAGAAACAATGTGTAGATGAATTACTAGAGAGTACAAATTACAAATATGAAATTAAGGCACCATCCTGCCAACTCAGAGGAGTTACGGGCACACCCATACCTACATACGGAGAAATTGAGTTATATTTAGAAGTTGGAAACGCGGTATACCCCGCGAAATGTTGTATAGTGGACACAGTCGCCACCTTTCAGACAGATCCTACTAGGTATGGATTTTTTTAACCGGAATCAATGGGAGATTTACCCAGCCGGAAAGTTAGTAAAGTGTCGAAATAGGACACACCATCTCCGTGAGAATACAGACAGCTTAATGCTAATAGAATTAGTCAGTTCAGATTTCCGAAAGAAATAGGAAACCCCCTCCACTTGATAGCAGTTCAAGTCAGCCGGTTGCATCCAGAGGGACAACCGCTCCAGAAATCAGACCCCAGGGTAATCAGTTCCAGTTGTTGAATCCAGTTGGATCAACACAGTCAGTTTCCAGTCAGTCAGTTTCCAGTCAGTCAGTTTCCAGTCAGCAGTTTCCAGTCAGCAGTTTCCAGTCAGCCAGTTTCAGTCAGCCAGCTTCAGTTCAGCCAATAAGGCAAATTTTAGTCGCCGAACCAGAGTCAGATTCACAATTTTTCATATGCCCTACCGAGCATATAACAGTAGCACCTTATGAGAAGATTTGTTTCCTAGCAAAAGTAGTCGACAGTCAAGGAAAATTATTAGAGTCAGAGCGTACTCTGATTACAGAGAAAAGTAATTTCAAAAGAGATGTTCTTATTGCCCAAGTCCTTAGTCAGAGTCAGAATTCAGCTATCCCTGTTGTTTGTTTAAACAAAGGAAAAAGCCTATAGAATTAACTTCAAATCAGAAAATAGGAACTGTTTCCACAGTAGAAGTAGATTCAGATTTCCCCACAGTACATAAATCGTGTTTCCAGTTCCTTAGAGTTAAATCCTTCAGTATTAAAAGAAGAATATAAGAAATGTCTGGAGCACTCCCTTCAGGAGTCACTTTACAGGATCCCAAACTAATGGAATCACTTCTCGATTTCCTGATAAGAAATAGAGATGTGATTGCCCTAAAAGGAGATCCTCTGGGCCGAACTAATTTGGTCCCTTTTGAAATCAAGTTGGAACCCAATTCCAAACCCATTTTCATTCCTCCCTATCGGGTTCCACATTCCCAATTAGTCACTATTGAGGAACACATCAAGGACATGTTGGAGCAGGATGTCATTCAGCCTTCAGCTAGTCCCTGGTCCGCTCCTATGATTCTCGTCTCCAAAAAGGACGGAACATCTCGCCCTTGTATAGATTTTAGACGCCTGAACAACATTACCATCCCAGACCGTTTCCCGATTCCAAACATGCAGGAAACAATTCTGAACGTAGGGAAAGCGAACTTTTTTCATCCCTCGATTTAGCATCGGTTATTGGCAAATGGAGGTCAGTCCCGAATCTCGGGCATTGACTGCTTTCTCCACTAACCGAGGCCATTACGAATTCCAGGTTTTACCTTTCGGAGTCCGAAATGGGCCTGCTAATTTCTCTAGGTTGATGAATATAGTCCTTTCCGACCTATTAGGTGTCGAAGCTCTCGTTTATCTTGACGATATTATCGTCTACAGTTCGGACATAAAAACACACTTTCAACGCCTTCAGAATGTGCTATCACACTTGAGAAAAGCACACCTTAAACTGAAGCTTGCAAAGTGCAATTTTTTACAAGAATCCCTGGTATACCTAGGATTCCTACTCTCGTCCACAGGAATTAAACCTGATCCAGCCAAACTCGAAGCCCTGGAAAGGTACCCTGTACCCAAAACCATCGACGACGCCCGTGCATTTATTGGTTTTGTCGGATTCTATCGGAACTTTATCCCCCAATTTTCAAATATTGCTAAACCCATTACTAATTTGTTCCAGAAAAATTCGAAATTTAACTGGGAATCCGATCACCAACATGCCTTTGAAACTTTAATTTAAACTAACCTGTCATCCCATTTTACAATATCCTGATTACACAAGACCCTTCATCATAGCCACAGATGCTTCCTCCTATGGACTAGGAGCCGTCCTGTTACAGGACGTAGACGGTGTGGAATTACCCATTGCTTATGCCAGTCAACTTCTCTCTGCACCTCAACGGAATTATTCCACTACGGACCGAGAGGCCCTAGCGGTATATTGGGCTTTGAAAAAATTCCGAAATATCGTCTATGGCTACGATGTAACCATCAAGACTGATCATAAGCCACTCACGTACCTCTTCAAGGACAAGCTACTTGAAGGACGATTGAGTAGATGGGCTCTGTTGATTCAGGACTTTGCGGCAAAATCGTATACAAACCGGGAAAACTGCAAGTTATTCCAGACGGATTGTCGAGACTCAAGCCCGACGCCCAAGTGAATAAAATAGGAATTCTTCCTGTGTTCGACTACGAGTGTCTGCAATACTCCCAACAACAGGACCAACACACCCAAAACCTTCGGGCGCGCCTGGAACAAAAGGAACCATCGAAGGTAAAAGAACAGTACAACCTCAAAGATGGGCTCGTACATTTCAGGAACGAAGATGGAAACGACCTCGTGGAGATACCAAAGGATCTCGTCGATATAGCCATTGGACTTTGTCACGACTCACCTTTGTATGGCACATGGGGCCGGATCGCACCATCAAGAGTCTTTTGGAGCGATACCATTTTCCCGAGATGAACAGAAAGGTACATGAATACATCGCCGAATGTCCGTCGTGTTTAAAGCATAAGGGCAACGTACCATCCACAGCTCCGATGCATAAATATCCAGTATGCCAAAGGCCCTGGCAAAGAACTGGAATGGATATACTGGGACCATTTCCCAAAACATCAAAGGGAAATCAGTACATCATTGTGTTTACGGACCACTTCTCGCGTTACAGCGAAGTAGCCGCCATTCCAGACCAGACCTCGGAAACTGTGGCAAGAGCCCTAGTGGAACGCGTCATCCAAATCATACCACTCCTTCCATCCTAATCTCGGATAACGCCTTAGTTTCACTTCCAAACTGTTCGAGTCACTCTGTAACATGTGTAAAATTAAAACACACATTGTGGCATACCATCCGCAGGCAAACGGCTTAGTGGAAAGGCACAATCGAAAGATCTTAAGCCCTGCGCCACGTTGTCGATGCATCCTCCCGTACATGGGATGATTCCCTTCCCATGGTACAAACAGCCATCAACAATGGCTATAATGTGTCCATCGGGGACACCCCTCATTTCGTCCTCTATCACTACGACAAGCGTCTACCTTTTGATTTGCCCGACCAAACCGACCCGGCAGTTCTAACATCTTCCGAAATGGCAGAAGCAAATCAGCAACTAGCTGAACGATCTTTCAAGATTTTTGACATAATCCGCTATGCCCTCGACCAACGAAACCAACAGATGGAGCAAGAGCAACATAGGCGTCATCCCCGTCAACGGACTATAATCGTCGGTATGCGATGTTATCTGAAGAGCGTGAAACCGCCAGGTGCTCATCGCAAATTATACCCAAAATGGGATGGCCCATATAGGATTATGAAAAACCTCGGAAAAAATCGTTATGAAATCCTCGACCTCCGGGATCATTCCAAACTAAAGATCATTCACGCTGACAATTTGAAGATAGCTTCCGAACAACACCTTCCCAAAAAACAGCTGCCAGGCGTTCGAGCCGCCTATCCTTCAAAGGTCAAGATATTAACAAATCGGGCAGGGATCAAAAAACTGAAGTGGTCACCGCGGGAACCGCTACCCATGACGAAGATTGGTACCTCGTAATACCACCAGTACTCGAGCAATCTCTGAACAAGAGGAGGCCCCAGAGCCAAGAGTCCCATCGGACCCAGACCCTGGAGAAACCCCGAGAGGATCACTCAGTGGAACTCCACCATCTCCTCCAACTCACTCCTCCACTCCACCATCTCCTCGTCACCACCCTCACCGATTGATGATCGACGCACGGACCCTACATACCGCCCGCAAATGCATCACCCGTGAACTAGAACCTTCACATAAGAAACGAACCCTCAGAATCCGAGCTCAACGGTCGACCCCCATTGCCACCAAAACGAGGCCGACCCCTTCGCCCACAAACACAAGTATCCACACGGCCACCCCAAGCTCCGTATAATCTAAGGCGTAGAAATGAATAAAATTGTCCCCCTTATAATTTTCCAAATTATTTACTCTTGTAGTCCTAACATTAAAATTTCTACCGGAGTTGTTATAAAAGCTCGCAGAAGGTAAAATTTTGAAAGGACACGCGGACCTTTTTATCGATTTGCAACCCCCTGCTAGAATCAAAGTCCAGGGTTCTTTCCAGGGAAAAGATCAGATTAGTCGCATTCTGTTAGAAAATACCTTCGAAAATATTCGAACTACAGCACGCGCCTTATCAGAAATATTAGCCTTACCATGGATACAAACTGGAACTCAAAACTCTGAAAACTTTAATCAAAGAAATAGAAGGGGACTGGGTGATATAGGAGGGAAACTGTTCAAAGGTTTATTCGGATTAGCAACCGAAGAAGATATTAAAAGAATTGAACTCAAATTGAATCTCTTCGCGCGAAATCGACAATATAATGGACACATGTTAGAACAAATTATTAGGTCACTACACGAAAACAATCGCTTCCTCCACGCCCTTTCGGACAGATTCACATACCTTGAATCCATGTTAGCTCAATACAAAGAACACAAAAGATATCTAGAATTAATAGAGATAATTAACCTACAAGTAACCATAATCGATCAGTATTTACAACAAATAATTACGACTCATTCCAAGGTCTTGCGAGCAACCCAGCTAGCCCATGGAAAAATCACTCTTTCCACCCTAATACCATGGGAAACACTTCAGTCCTTCATTCAACCGCCCAGACACAATTAAAATTATCACCCATATTCCCACTCAACCACACTAATTACCCCCAATTTCTAGAATACACCTGGACTGTACATGGACCACGCCCCTACACATACCTCATAATTATACCATTTTTCGATGTACTCACTTATGACGTATATAAATTTCACCCTTTCCCAACACCCTACCAAAACAACTCTAATGTCTATCGGTTGTATTTACCCACCGTACCACCTTACCTTTCCCTCACCAAAGATCTGTCAGCCTATTCTATGATGTCAGATAGCAACGTCCGGCATTGCCGATTCCCGCAACCAAATAAACAACTCGTTTGCCTTCCACTCAACCCAGTTATTCTTCCAACTACGAGGTCTTGCTTTATCGACTTAATTCGAGACCGGCATGCCCCGGTATGTTCATTTAAAAAATTTCATTTCCCTAAAACTGAAACCGTCGAACTACGAATTGGACCAGACATCTGGGTTTCTTTCGCGAACAGGACTGCCGTTACTCTCGAGTGTCCGTCGAATTATTCCCTCATCACAATCCCTATGATTATTCGGCTACCAATTGGTTGGTCCTTGAGTTCAAAAACCCTGCAAATATACAACCCGTACAAAGTTACCCTTAATAACTCATACCCCTTCACATCGCAAATTAAATTTAAACCTGTCATAGAGATCTTAAATCTCTCCATAAAACCTGTAACCATCCTACCAGAGCTACATGCCCCTGAATGGAATGATCAATTGAGCCGGTTTAAAATTTCGGATGATAACCAAAATAACCTCTTACAAATACTAAACCTGTAACAATTTTCTCAAAATCTGCCGTTAGTATCATTATTGTATGTGATATTATCCTCGGCATATTTGTGGCGAAAAGATCATTCTGAGAACAAAGAAAAACAAGAGACACCGAACAACATGAAACTATTTATGCAAGACCAAGAGTGCGTACCCAGACCACTTGAACTAGATTTAACCACCCGACTTATGGTGTGTATATAAATCTGTATTATAAATCCATAGTTATCATCTAGCTAGCATTAGTTAGGATGATACATTATTATATTAATACCATTCTAGAGGGAAGAGCACTGTAAAAATGAACCATAAATAATTCCCATATTCCTATACTACCTTATTCTTTATGTAATTCTTGTATTCATTTATATAGTTCTTGTATCCATTTTAAAATTCATGTGTTATATGGTTCATGTACAGTATTTATATAATCCCGTATATTCGTATATATATTCAACTTTATATAATGCCTACAATCAAATGTATGTACGTGTGTGTATTCATTTTTACATAAGGACCAAAATCGCCCAACAAGAGTTTGGATAAAACTTTTGATTTGCCTTCTACTTTGCCAAATAATTGGCGACTTGTCTTTTTTAAAATCTCTTAATCATTTTTTTTAGATTTCGCTTAATAATGAATCCTGCTTCAGCTTAGCAATGTTCATATTTTGTATACATTCTCTCCGTATAAAAGATGAAGTCACGTCTTGCCTAAACATTTAATTGTAAATCATAAACCTTTAATTTTTACTCGTATGCATATTTTAGTGTAAAGATGCATAATTCAATTTCCACTTTTAGTTAACTTGGCAGATCATGATAGCATCAGATCTGAAAATACGCGGTTTAAGATAAAAATATGGCTTCATCTTCAAATATCTTGTTTATTCGTTTAAAGTTTAAACCTTACCACAGCTAAAAGATTTACTTTATTTTCAAATATTGTGCAAAATAACGCAGCCTTTTCAACATTTAATAATAATGATGTTAGCAGTTTTGGGGTATATAAACCCAAATAAAATCTTCCATGTGTTATTCAGAAGCTAATTCAGAGGCTGTGCACTACCTGTACATTTTAGCAGTAAATTACAGTAAAAGATAGTCTTTATCTTATCCTTCGAGCCTTGCTCTCTTCAGAAGGACTTCGTCATTAAACTTTCCGGATACGCTATAAGAAGAGTCCGGAATCTTCAGAGAATTTAGTAAGCCTCCCTGAATCCTCCGAGCCACGATAGAAGAACTCGGAGAATAATATACTGTAAAAGAAAACTACTGCAAATAATACATTCGTTGCTGCCACCTAACTGCAACCCCCGTCGACTTCGAACCAACCCAGGTCATAGACGGAGGGGTTAATAATATATATATATATATATATATATATATACACACAATTATGTTAAATAATTAAATATATTGAAAATTCATCAAAATACATTCACTTTGTTCTACGGCGCAAAACACTAAACTCACACGTAATAGAGTCTACAATCACATCATTATTGCCTTACACTACGCAGTAAACGCGGCTTAATATTATTTCACCGCTCAAGTTATAGGGAAACCTATACTCTATATAAATGGCCTTCATATTGTACAATACTACTTTTGTGCCCACTTTACATCCGGTTGGAAAGTTATCTTTAAATATGTCTAGAATACAATCAAAAGCACGCACAAAGATATCATCGTTAGCCACAACGTCATTATTAAATACAAGTTTATAAACACTCCTTTACAAATGAGGGTTTATTTTTACTAAACCGAGCTTTTCAATCGTGAACTTTTCTTCACACTGCATAACGGCAGTTGAAATAATCTTCTAAGTCGTTATGACAGCTGCTCACTATATAAAGAAATAGTTCTTCAGGGTGAACGGTGTAGGTGAGCTCAGCCCTGTACCGCTCAAGTGCTTTGTACCAAAGTTCATGGTATTTCGAAGAGTCTAAACTTTTTAAATAAGCATCCAACTCGAGACCATTCTCGCCTTGTTCAGTCCTACACTCGGTAAACCCATCGAGCAGAGCGGTGTATGCATATTCAAGAACCGTATCAAAATAAAGCATATCCGTAATACGCGCGTCTAATATAGGCTTCAGCTTGCGGAATCCGACGATTTCAAATATTCTGTCGAGGATAAAACGGTTTCGCGTGGGGACAAGAACGTTATTATCAGATGCATTCTTCCACATCAGTCGTATATCAATGCATGGCTGATCGTTATTTATAGACAACGTACAAACAACGGCATATGAGGGGGTGTCACTAATCTGCTCTCTTCTTGTACCTACACCTGCAGGAATTTTATAACGATCCTCATTCCACTTCTCAACTACCACGAAGATTCTATTGATCTCCTCAACACTTAAATAAACAACATTCCGTCTGTTTGTTTATCTACAAGTCGTTTCCAGTACATAGTTAATGGTACCGGTTTAACGCCTGAACACGCGCAACAACTTCGTCACGGACACATCGTACACGGCGTTGAGAATGCTGCTCAAAGGAACTTCCATCGTATTCGAGGAGCGCACGTCCAGTCGGTTCAAGCTCTGGGATGACTATGAGCCACATGCAACGGATCGGCTCGACGGGAGGAGTGAGTCACACCATAAGCTAATGAAACGTGTACGGCGCTGTTCCAACATGAATGGTTGTATCCCATTATATTGGGTAGGTGTTTTGAGAAATTTTCCGATACATGAAGTAATACCGGTTTTAATGTTTTATCACTCCCACTCCGCAGAATACGCACCAGACATTTTTGCATAGGGGAATTTTCACGAACTAAACACATTTTATTCACACTCCGGCGCACTATTTGAGAGAAACATATGACCATATTTTTCCTTTTTGCTTAGCATGCGATACTCATCTCTAAATTCTGTTAAATACTCACGCAGACCTTTAGCCACAACATGTAAGAGAATACTTGTATCCCATTATATTGGGTAGATGTTTTGAGAAATTTTCCGATACATGAAGCAATTTCGGTTTTAATGTTTTATCACTCACCAGATGTTCATTTCCACAAACTAAACGTCTTCACAATCCGGCGCACTATTTCAGAGAAACACGCCCATATTTTTCCTTTTTGTTTAACAATCAATGCTCGTCTCTAAAGTCTGTTAAAAACTCACACAGGCCATTAGCCACAACCTCACCTCAAACCTCGTCATGATATATATTAATATAGTGGTAAAAATACTTAAGATTCTCCATGATGACAAGATTTACATTCTCAGTCGCAGGGTACGAGTACTCGGTATGATGCAACATGACATAATACCGCTTGTCACAACACCCATCAACAAGACTCACTATCCATATCCGTTGCTTCTCTTCTGCACGTGTTATTTCTTCTAATTCACGGTATATGTAAGCTTTTATAAAGTTTAGTCCAACAACATAGTTCAATACATTACTTGTACCACGAAATCCTACAATGCTCTCGCTAGAATAGCCGGAGAGTATTTGTACCTCTTGCTCCCTTTGCATGATTCAATGTAGCGTTAAAAGTATCAAAGGAGGGCGGAATAGGGAGTTTTTCAGTATCCACCACATCTTGGCACTTTGCCGAATACCACTTCATAAACGTCGAACACGCAGTATTAAAGGTAGCCATTACTATTTTTCGTCTACGCGGGAGAATACACGTCTGAGATCCAAGGCTTACTGCGATCAACTGAGCACGCAGGGAAGAGATATGCCCAAGTAGTAGCAGGAGTTACGTGATGAATCATACAGGTGGGCGGAGCTTAGAACTTTCTCCTGTTCACACGCTGGGCGGGTACCTCATCGTCATTCACGGTTCTGTGGGAGAAGAGAAAAGCAAGACTGTAGAATATAAGGGTCATCATTTAAATATTTATTATATTTTGTAAATGACCCACTTAGGAGTGTAACGTGTTAGAAATGGATTCTGTTGAAAAATTCAGGTTCACGAGCCCATCCACATGTATTATATCTGGTCCTACAGGATGTGGTAAAACAACGTTTATGCTTAAAATCATTAAAGAAAAGGGAGAGATGTTCTCAAAATTTGTGCATAAAGTTATATGGTGCTATTCGACATATCAATCAGTGTTCAACGAGTGCCAAAATGATAATTTGTTCCACAAAGGTGAATATGACGTTAATTCGTTAAAGGGAAATGAACATACAGCCATTGTAATTGACGATCTCATGTTGGAGATGGCTAAAACGTTTGCCGAGACATTTACAGTATTCACTCACCATCTTAACATAAGCGTGTTCTTCATCAATCATAATCTATTTTTCAAAAATAGATACATGCGCGATGTGTCGTTAAATACACAATATCTAGTCTTATTCGCGCAACGTAGAGATGTATCACAAATTGGGGTATTAGCCAATCAAATGTTCCCGAATCAGCGTAAGGAGTTTTTGGAAGTTTATAAAGAAGCTACAAGCCCGCGTTACGGATATTTGCTTTGCGACCTTCATCCGCGAAACACGTTTAGGGTGCTTCTAAGAACGATTATATTTCCAAACGAGCCTGAAACGGTGTATATTCCAGAATGACAAAGAGGCTAAAGAGATACCATGAATTAATAAAAATCTATCATCGACTGCCCCCGGCAATGCAGCAGATGTTTGCTAAAAATAACGACTCCGACTTTTTAAAATGCATCTGTGAAATGTGTCTTAACGTTATAAATTGCAATGTATCAATGAAACCACCTCAGAAGGCTCGCCTACGCCGTTACAAGAACATAAAACGTGCACTCGATTGTAAAAATCAAACTGTAGGGAAGAAAAAACGAATTATTGTACAAAGAGGAGGGTCATTCCTCCCCATCTTATTTTCAGTTTTAGGTCCTTTACTGACTAGATTAATATAATGAAGAAAGTGGTAGGTCAAAGAATCCAGACACTGATCTAGATCCCCGTAAAAGCAGGCTTAAAAGAATGAAAAGCGAATTGTTAACCCTATTAAACAGTGAAAAAACACCTGATGAGAAAAGAATCTTATACCAAGAAGCTCTGCAGAAATTTCTTCACGAGTACGAAAATTATAAGAACCCGACAGATTCCCGTGGTTATTAGGCACAGCACAGGAAACGATGGACATGGTGACATAGGACCTGTGTCCGACGATAGAGCTGACCAACCAAAGATTAATGGGTCGGCCACACAACATATCGAGCATGTATTAAAAAGCACCCTCCCACATACATTGAGGAATAAAGGTTTAAGTCTTTATAATCTATTGAATGAGGACCCTGCCATATGATGGACCGATACAGGAGAGATCATTGTGGAAGGAGCAAAGGTACAGGGATCGAATATCGTAGACATCGTCCATGATCTGGTGAGAAAGTAGGATAGGCCCTCACCAACAGGATGGAAGCATATCAAAGCAAGCCTACAACAAATAAATGTCCCCAAAACAATGATAGGAAATCTGAACAGGTTAAAAGACTTGGAACATGCGTCGCACGTGACACAATTGAAGACGCCAACACCCCCGCCGGTAATACCTCTGAAGAGGAGAAACAAGAGGTTAAACAACGGTCAACCCTACCCACGTGCATCTAAAATACACAAATGGCTAACATATTAAGAAGACGTTATTATGACATTTCTAACCCAGCCTCCTACGGAGGCGTAGAGACTATACAGAAGTGTTTACGAAGTAGGGAAAAAAGATGTTGAGAGGTTTTTGCGGGAGCAGGATGCTTATACACTTCATAAGCCTGTTAGAAAAAGGTTTAAAACAGCCAAGACAACAGCTGCTTCGAGTGACTCTATTTGGCAAGCAGATTTAACAGACATGCAAAGATATTCAGTGTATAACGATGGTTGCCGCTACATTCTATTCATAATAGATGTATTCTCTAGATATCTGTGGCTAATTCCTCTGAAAAATAAATCACCTGAAACAGTTGCTAAAGCCACCAAAACGTTGCTGTTAAAAGAAAACAGGGTTCCTGGCTATTTTTGTACGGATATGGGGAAGGAATTTATAGGCCGTGCTTTTTAGAACATGTTGACGGAGTTTAATATCAGCTATTAAACTACCAATTCTATGCATAAGGCTTCTTTAGCTGAAAGAGTTCAACGTACCATAAAGGAACGCATGCACCGCTATTTTATACATAAAAACACATACAAATTTCTAGACATTCTGGAATCATTGGCCTCATCCCAAAACCGCTCACACATCGCACGATTGGGACAACACCTAACGAAGTTTTAGAAAGAGGTACGCGCCCAGAGGTGAGAAGAGTTGGAACACCACCACCACCACCACACTCTGCGCGTTTCAAAATCAATGATTATGTAAGGCTGTCGCGTTCGGGAAATAAATTCGCGAAGGGATTTGAGCAAGGATGGACACGTGAGATTTTTAAAGTTAGGGCTATGAGACCTAAAGATGAGATAATGATGTATTACGGTGAAGATTTGAATGAGGAAGAAATCGCAGGAGGCTTTTACCGCGAGGAGTTGCAGAAAGTGGCATTTAATTTAGGAAAAAATGTGTTTAAAATTGAAAAAATTTTAGGAAGCAAAGGTTCAGGAAAGAGGAAAATGTACCTGGTGAAATGGCTAGGGTACCCAGAAAGCTTCAACACCTATATAAAAGCTGATGCAATAATGAAGCTTAAATAATATGCAACATGGCTCCTAACCATTTCTACGTCACACTCCCGGCCTCCTCGTCCCTGTCTGTACACCCTAACAACACACTAGCCAACTTTGTAACAGAACTCCATGGACCCATTGAATTGGATCGTGATTCGTATGAGGTGGGGATATGTGAAATTCAGCCGGACACCCTCTTTCTAAATATTGATTATAAAGATACCGTTTTTACGATTCTTAGAGACATTGATGAGTGTGAAAAAGCCGGGGCAACTCGGGATGAAACTATACGTATCGCCTGGACTGAGGTTGCACGGTAGTACAGTACAGTAGTAACACTAGGTCCGGGCCGTTATGGTTCGGCTGAGGATGTTGTGAGAGACTTAAACGTAAGTTTAAAAAACTCAAATCTTACGACTAATTTAGTATACGAAATCGTAAACAAAGGAAACCCAGCACATACTCTAACCCTAAAATCAAAGGCTAACAGAAATATTAAAGACCAAAGAGTGTTCAAAATTATGACCTACGGGCGATATCGATCAGCCTTCCAAAGAGACACATTTCACGAGGCACAACATGACTTGTGCAGCCTAATGTATCAGATTAGGCTGGAAAATGTATCTGGAAAATGTCCTCAACTTTTCCAAAGAAGCGAAGGATACCTTTTTAAGTGCCGAGGGATATTATCAAGCTAAAGACGAAAGTAGTATAAAGGACAAATTTAAAAATTCTAAAAAGATATACGAGTGTTTTGGACGCCTGCATACAGATTTCACATTCCAGGAGAAGTTGCTCGTTAATGGAGTGGATATGAAAATAAAGCTCACCCGCACGAATCCTGAGATCTGTTTAAATCTGGATGCTGATCAAGAAGAGGGAGCAAAACCCGTTGTGGTTCACATTATGGAGACATACCTCCGCGTACGGTGAGTGAAATTAAGTTCACCCAAAAAATTGAAATTGAGAAAAATTTACAACACGCCACAGTAAAATACCCAATTAACAGAGTACAGATCAAACTATACACTATGTGCCAGCAGGGTTGGCATCGAAGCAGATAGAAAACATAACCCTGGGAAATGTACCTAAAAGGATATTAATTGGAATGCAGGAACACAATTCGGTGAATGGAAAATATAAAAAAAATGCCTTTAAATTCGAGAATTTCGGCCTTCGTTAATGGCGTTGCGTTGGGAGGAACATTGGATAAGGACTATTCATCAGACGCTGTGTTACAGCTTTGAGCGAGAGCATCTAGTAATGTGGCCCATATTGCAGGTAATTGTGATGAGCTCGGGATTGGGGTAACGCAGAAAGAATTCATTGATCAATTTAACCTTTATCCGTTTGACATCATACATGACTTATCTGCTAGGTAAATACACACTTAAGTCCACAACAGAGTGGAAACATCTCAGTCAGATTGGAATTCGCCGAGCCGTTAGACGCAGCTATTAGTATACTAGTATACCTCGAGTCACAAGCTCTAACAGAAGTAGACAGATTTAGGGGTGTTATCACTGAGTTTTAAAATGGATGCGAATACACTTCAGAGAGTAATGAATAGTGAACGAATCACACGTTCCAAGTTTATCGGTGTGTTTGCGAAGAATGAAACATTGAATTTCCCAACTACGCGAGATTGCGGTAGTCTTATTGTGAACAGAGATGTCATTGGTAATGAAGGGATTCATTGGTTTGCAATTTATTTTGAAAATAGGGACCGCATGTACTATTTGGATTCAGTCGGCACTCAACCCTGGAGTGACCCTGTTATAAAATTTCTCGATCAGTTGTACATCCCAGAAGTTGTGTGGAATCCTTTCCCATTCCTGCTACAAGGATATTTTATTAATACGTGTGGGATGTTCTGCCTTTCATTTCTCATGCATATGTCACGTGGTAAAGAATTTATAAATTTTTAAAATTATTTGACCCGTATCACACTCAACGAAACGACGAAATGGTATGCAGACAGATAAAAAGCCGTTTTCCGATTGTGCGTACTCGTTGTATAGTATGATGTTTTGTTTATATATATATATATATATATATATATATAATATATTATAATAATTTGTAACCAATAATGTTAGTTTGTATATTCTGTAGTTTAAGATGGTTATTGTACTAAAAACATGATTTCTTTCATTTAGTAAATTGATGAAAATATCAGGTCATCCCATTAGTAATGTCGTTTTTCACGATAGATTAAGTTTAAACTAGTCCTACTCGGTTTAAGCATAAATTTTCCGAAGTTTATATCTAAGAGGAGATCTATCGTGTTTCGCTACATACTTTACAGACCTTGACCGGTGAAGACGTGTTTTGCTTTATGTGAACCCCTTATAAACATGGCGGTATCAGAAGAGCATATCAGGCATATAATGCTTTACGAGTTCAAAAAAGGGAATAGTGCTACTGAAGCAACGCTAAACATTCAGGACGTTTATGGCAACGATATTCTGCATGTGAGGAAATGTCAAAGATGGTTTCAAAAGTTTAGGAATGGTGACTGCTGTTTGACAGATGCAGCACGCTCTGGACGCCCTGCTGAGTTTGATGATGACCTGCTGTTAGCCGCACTTGAAGAAGACTGTTCAACAACTGTCGAAGAATTGGCCCAGAAACTCAATTCATCGCCGTCCACCATCCATCGACATTTGCAACAACTCGGGAAAGTGCCTAAGTTAGGAAAATGGGTGCCACATGAATTGTCGGTCGACAATCTGAGGGTGCGGGTAAACATTAGCACAGCTCTTCATTCCCGTGAACTCCAAGATCCGTTTTTGCACCGTTTAGTGACTAGTGATGAAAAATGGATACTGTATCAGAATGTTAAGCGTCGTCGACAGTGGGTTTGTGCCGGAGAACCAGCGACACCACAGCCAAAACCAAATCTTCACTTTCGGAAGGTGTTGCTTAGTGTTTGGTGAGATAAAGGTGGTGTAATACACTTTGAAACCTTACCACAGAACCAAACAATCACCGCTCAAGTCTACTGTCAACAACTGGATCGACTAAACACTGCACTGAAAGAAAAGAGACCTTCTTCGGTTAATCGGAAAGGAATCGTGTTCCACCACGATAACGCAAAAATTGAGGAGCTTGGGTGGGAAAAACTTCCACATCCTCCATATTCTCCAGACCTTGCGCCTTCAGATTATCATCTCTTCAGGAGTCTGCAAAACTATCTTGACGAGAAACAGTATACATTTTTAGATGACCTGCACACCAGTCTTTGTACGTTTTTTGCCTCAAAACCGCCTGAATTTTATAAACATGGCATTGAAAAGCTTGTAGGACGTTAGCAGAGTGTCATTGATTCCGATGGAAAATATATACTAGATTAAAAAGTTTGAGTTGAGTTTTTTTTGCCCTTCAAATTCCGATCTAAAAAACGACATTACTTATGGGATGACCTGATACATTGTGTCTTCTTCCCCGAAAAAAAAGATCGAAACAAAAAAATACTTACATTATTTCGTTAATGATGTGACAATCGTTGGGTTGACTGCTCGGTAAATCTTCTACCTCCAACGAAAAGATTGTATAACACGTGTCAAATCCTCATCGGACCTTAAAGATGAAAGAATAATTCATTAGTTCATACTGAATTTTTTTTAATAAAACCCAAAACATATGCAGGGTGTGTATATATATAGTAAGAGTATTACAATTGAAGATATCTTTGAACTGCTGAGAGAAGTTTCTTTAAGAGATAATTCCGAATAACATTTATTACAGAATTTATAAAATACTATAAAACATGCAAAAGATTGCTATAAAAATTATTTAAAACGCAAAAGATTGTTATAAATAATCAATGAATCAAAACAGGATTTTAGAATAATTGCAAACTAATCTATAATTGCGGACACCTAAATGAAGCATTCTTAATGTGATGAGATGAATTACTACAACCCTGCCTATATACTGTATGATGAAATAATCCAGAACAGTGCTCTTTCTGACAGGCACATTAAATAAATAACAAGTTTGCGAATAATTGGCTATAAAAAATAAAATTTCAGGCACTTACATTTCTACGGCACTCACTTGCGTCGGATCGTAAGGAGCGTCATTGCAAATATCCTGAACGGTTTGTGTTGGAAATAATCCATCCTGGTCAGCCGCGTTCAAAAGATTAATTGCGGACAATGCTACAATGTCACCATCTTGATATAAATCCGGTAAACTGTAAAGTTCTTGATTCATGGCGGAGGGAATGTTTATTCACTGGTGAAAATAACTACTCTGACTCCCAGCTGAAAATATTTCCTTTTACATGCATGATCCCCAAGCACCACCCCAAAAGACTAATAGGCGGTGTGTAAGTTTAATGATTGGTTGTCAATGTAACTGGGCGAAAATATGATAAACTTGTGTACCAATCGTAACACCTGTATTATGGGTCCATGCTTTGGACGTCCTGATTGGTCGACTAATGGTGTCTTTATATTCTCTCCGTAGATTTAATGCTCACATCGTGTATTACCCCTTGCAGTCTCTACCACGATAATATTTGCATTTGCGGCCATACTATTCTCGGTTTTCCCATTTTAGAACCCACCCCTTTATGCAATATTCCTTACCCTTTTGCAACATTGTTCAACATTTGCCATCTCTATCACGACAATATTTTACTTTATTATTTTTTGCGGTCATACTATTTGATCCTCAATTTTTCCCAGTTCGGATAGGGAGATGGATAGCTTGAGAGGCTGCAAGTCGTTACAGAAATATCTTCATCAGAGCCGCTCAGCTCAGTATCACAGGGAACAAAATTAGCGCCGCTACTCTTCATAATCCTGACATAGATCATTACCAGAGACAGCACAGTAACATCCGATGACACAAAGATCATTAGAAAATAAGAAATCTAGAAGATCTCTACAAGCAGAATGTTTTTGTGCATTATTATTTTTTGAGGTCATACTATTCTCAGCTTTCCCAAGATTCCTGACTTGTAGATTTGGTTATATATATATATATATATGTGTGTGTGTGTGTGTGTGTGTGTGTGTGTCTGTTAATTGCCATTTGCAGTCTCTACCACGATGGTTTCAAATATTTGGAAAATATATGTTTGCGGTCACACTATTCGATCCTCACCTTTGATTAATGTATTCGGCTTGACTTTTTACCTGCCAATTCTCGCGTAGGAGTGTGATTAAATTGTGTTTAGCTCATGAAAATGAATGTCTGCTTGGGTTGGTAGATAAATGGGAGCCCTAGGTATCCTAGTGGTTAAGACGCTGGGGTGCTAGTTGAGAGATCGAGACCAGGCAATGACGTTGTGATATCAACCTGCCAGTGCTGCTGACCTCGTCAAAATGAACAATTCGGTGAGAAGGAAAACCGAGTTAGCTATTATTATTACTACTGTAATTTGCACCACCCTATATATATATATTGTTGTTGCATATGGAAATATGATACGGAAAATCATTACTTAATCAAAGGCTAATTTAGCCTATAAATAATTTAGAAAACAATCACGTGATGCTTATGTATATATTTAAGTTCAGTTTTTAACTTCATTATAATAATAGTAATGGCAATTATAATAATATAGTGGCAGGAGACAAAAACCAGTTTTGGAGACGAGAAGTGGGACAAATCGGCCTTTGCAGTTTGCCTTTGCGGTCGGCTCGACGATCACCTGTTTCGAGTTTATACATTTTTTCCTCCAGAGATGCTTTCAAAGAAAGGAAAGTAAAATAACACTTTAGGTGAAGTTAGTTAAAATAATTATTGTTTTTCTTTATATATATATATATATATATATATATATTATATATATATATATATATATATATATATATATATATATAAGGTGTGTATTGTTATTTTTTTGAAATTAGTTTGAAAACAAAATGAATAAAGGATTCCTCTTCTTGATTTTGCTGATTTTGGTTTATAAAAAATGTAGAAGGTGTATAGAAAGGACTGTCAAAAGTAAATAGACACAGTATACTTTCTAAGGTTATAGAATAAATGAAAGCGTTTCATGTATTATAGGCAAATTGAATATATTCTTAGAGAATATGTTATTGGAATAATTTACAATATAAAGAGTCCTGTGTATTTCTTTATTGTTAATATTATTAAGATGAATGATTTCTTTTGCTATGCCATGGATTAATTGTCTTGAGGGGTTATGTTTGAATGTAATCTACGTTTTTCACTCCACCTTAGACCTACAGTATACACAATAGACACACGGGGGGGGCATATGTTTGAATGTAATCTAAATTTTAACAGTGATTTCAAAATAAAGTCAATAATGTGTGTGTGTGCCGTCTTCAGTTTTTCGAGCATTAACTCTCTCTCTCTTCTCTCTCTCTCTCTCTCTCTCTCTCTCTCTCTCTCTCTCTCTCCCTCTCTCTCTCTCTCTCTCTCTCTCTGTATAAATAGAAATCAGATTCAGTTAGATATATAGAAAGGATTGTCAAAAGTAAGTAGACACAGTATACATTCTAAGGCAGTGGTTCCCAAACTTTTATGGTGGCGACCCTGAATACCATATTGTCCTGGCCTGGCGACCCTAAACGCTGGTACATGCAGTGTTAATGACCAATCATTTTGATACGTTGTGTTTATATTCATATAGTTTGATTGAATCAGTCGTTGAGAATTTCCGTCCCGCGACCATCAGGAACACCTTCCCGACCCTCACTTGGGTCGCGACCATAGGTTTGGGAACCACTGTTCTAAGGTGTTAGAAAAAATGAAAGCGGTTCATGAAATGTAGGTAAATTGAATATTATTCTTGGGGAATATGTTATTGGAATGATTTCTTTTGCTAAGCCAATTGTCTAGTGTATTTCTTTTATTATTAATATTAAGTTGAACGACGTTTAAATAATTAGTTCTCTTGCTGAACAACTTTAAGAAGAAAGTCGGTCTTGCCTTTAATAAATAAATAAATAAGTGGAAACTCCTCTAAATAAGTTAAAATAAATGGCGTAACCTGGCAACTCAACCTAATAAGGTATACCTGAACAATTAAAAAACACTATTTGGCAACTCATGTAAATAAAATTAAAATAAATGGTGGTATCTAGCAACTCACCCTAATAAGGTATACCTGAACAATTAAAAAACATTATTTGGCAACTCATCTAAATAAATGCTCTCTGGTAACCCCTTCATATATAAATAAGTGATATCTGGAAACTCACGTTCCTCTCTATAACAGCTGCTTGGCCCATGGACGCTCATAATGCGTCTGGCACCAGCCAGGCGAACACCTTCCTTCTTAGGTTAAGGCTTAGGTTAGGTTTCCCTTTGGCGGGTGAGGACATCCCAACTTCTCCCCCAAAGATCTCTTCCTTCTCCTTACTCTTCCTCTCTTATGTTAAGGCTACCCCTTTGTTGCATAACCCTTCCCCCCTTTGCAGCATTGATGTTGCGTATGCCTTGCGACATTGATGTTGCATAACCACATCCCCCTTTGTTGCATAACCCCTGTGCAATATCTTGCAATATTTATCAGCATTGCATTGCAACATTGAAACAGTCTTGCACTCGTCCATTTTGCACCCATAATACTCGCATCGGATTGAATACATCAAAGAAAAGGGAGTGACTGTTGTATTTTAGCAAAAACCAAAACTTAAACCTCAACTGGCAAAAGTGAGCGTCCACTTTCCAGGGGACCATTCTGAGTTCAATCCCATCATGAAACGGACATGTTATGCCGGTTAGGTCCACTGTACGCCCTTGACGATTGGTTAGGTTAAGTCACACATTTCTCTTTGCGGCACCTCCAACGAAACGGTTTTCATATTTGATTAAACTCGTAGGATGTTTCTTCGACATGCTTTTGCGGATGCAATAATTCCGTGTTCTTGGAAGAATACAATTGCATCTTCTATTTTTCGGAATAATGATTGTAAATTTTCCATCTGCATAATAATTCATTGCATTAAATTCTGAAAACAAATTCAAACATTTTAGAAACTGATATTATATAGCGATTTATGTAAATAATGGTAATAAAAATTGCTGTAACTTTTTTATTTTTCATTTCTCAAAAAAAAAGAATAACTTTTTTGTACTCAGCACGCAAAACTGCATAATAATAATGTAACTTTCTAGTTATAAAGAACGGTCCGGATTTTGGAAAAGATCCTGTTTCTGTAATAACAACTCGGAAATTATTTTAAAAGAATGAGCAGCGCCTTCGGCTTCCTACCCTACAGGTAGGGCTTGTGATCACTTCGTGATCTTTAACGCCACTCATCTTCATAGATCGGACCCAGCAGCGAGTGTATTCTTGTTCGGTTGTTCCCCTTCTCACAGAGGATGGAGACAAGAATAATTCTATAGTTACGATCGACAATAATGTGTAATTTAAAAAAATATCTTCGGAATCGTTAACAATAAATTTTTTTGATAAATCGATAAATTTGTTTATACAAATGATAACACTGGTCAACACTCATTTTATTGCCAATCATATTAGAGTGATTTTGGGTAACTTGTGGTGCTGATTCCGAATGACATCGGTTTTGCTAGATTGGCTCTAATTTATGAGATAATTGGTACCCATTGAAACATGTAAAAATGCAAAAAAAAATGTTCAGGCGGAGCCTACTTACAAATCGCATTGAAATTGTCTCAAATCATACAAAGTAAACACATGAAATACATAATGGCATTTATTCGGTATAATAACAGATAAACACAGTAAGCTGATTCGCATAATTACAATTAATGTATAGTAAATCTCTGTTTGTACGATTCTCTTTTATGTGGGTTATCAGGACAATCACGTTGGAGGTTCCAGCAATAGTCTGCCATCATGTGTCTGTCCCATCTGCCTTGATACCTTTCCTCCATCACCTTGATATCTTGATGAAACCTCTCCCCTTGTTCCTCGCTAAAATCACCAAGATTATCCGGAAATCTGTGTAAGTGGCTACGGAGAAAGTGTACCTTTATGCTCATATTAGTACCCAACTTTTCAAAGTTTGTGAGCATGTTTTGCACCAGTTCTTCATAATTGTCCTTTTGTGGTTACCCAAGAAGTTCTTGACAACTGAGACATAACTGTACCAGGCAGAAGCTTCAACACCATTCATAAATTTTGTGAAATTAGAATCCTTGATAAGTGTATGGATTTGAGGGCCATCAAAGATTCCAGCTTTTAGTTTTCCATACTTAGTCCAGGGAACGATCTACAAATGTATTTGAAGCAATCGCCATCTTTGTCCAAGGCCTTAACAAATTGTTTCATTAGTCCCAGCTTCATATGAAGTGGTGGGAGGATGATTTTTTCCCTGTCAACCAAAGGCTCGTTAATGATGTTCGCTGCACCTACAGTCATGTTTTCTCTTGAAGGCCATGTCACTTTTTTTCCAATGATCTTGCCTTGCCCTACTATCCCATAAACAGATGAAACAAGGGTACTTCGTATATCCACTTTGCTGCCCAAGCAGAAGTTTTACCATCTTTAGATCAACACAAATAGGCATCTGGTGCTCATGATAGCAGAGTTTCTGCAGGACCATTTTGATATTTTCATATTCTTCTTTAAGTTTTGTTGAGTGAGCAATTGGAAGAGATGCATGATCGCGGAGTAAACACTAAGAATATTCGCGTGTCTCACCTTCTAGAATGTTCCGGTAGTTTCCCATATGCACACGTTATGGTTACGTTTCCTATTAATTGAGGGTATTCATTATCTCAAGAACTAGAGCCAAATCGGAAAAACTACTTTCATTTTGGAATTCAGCAACCCCAAAATACCCTAAATTCGTACGAATTTCCTTGGCAACGAAACAAAAAAATTTTTTTGTTGAGCTGTGTAATTAATGATTAAAAAAATATTTATACGAAATTTCTAGACTAAAATTAGATTTGAAACATAAAGTTGACGCAAACTTTCTTCTTTGGAAGAAATAACCTTGAAGAATTAATGAACTTAGACTTAAACTCGATAATTATAATTTCAAAATGGATACAAGTGTTTTTTTCGCTTTTCATTTTTCGCAGCTTCAGAAAGAGAGATCAATAGTTAATAATCACTACGTATGTATGTGGTCGCTGCCTTTGCGGCCTTCCACCTCTCAGGTGTCATTGACCGATGCGAAATTTCAAGGATACATACAAAAGCATCTATTTATATATTAAATTAGAATGAAATCAGACGATGTATTTAATAGTATGTTGATGTTCTTAAATTGTATATTTGTGAACCTCATAAGTTCTTTGATATTCCGATACTGATTTCTGAACGTAGTTTCGAATTCACTCTTCATTGCTTTAGCCGCATTCAATTACTGTACAGAATTGCCACAAAGGATTGAGAATTAAATCAGCGATAAAGGGGAAATAAAATTCCACTGAGGTCTTGAATGGAGGTTTTGGAGGTATCGTTCCTTCTACAATAAGGCCGAGGGTACAAGCGACTTTATCGCTGCGTCAGAGTTGCGAGGTGTAGAAGCAACATAATCGCAGTGGCTGTTACAAACTATCAGGTCATCCCATAGTATGTAGAGGGATAGGGATGAGTGGGCAAGAGGGGTAGGGATAAGTGGGGGAAGGGGGATAGGGGTGGCGTAAAATGTCGATTTGGGGAAGGAGGTAGGGGTGGCGCAAAAATTTCGATTGGGGGAAGGGGGGTAGGAGTGAGTGGGGGAAGGGGTAGGGGTGAGTGGGGTAGGGAGGGTAGGGTTAGCGCGAAAATGTAGAGTGGCCGCTAAACTTCATATTAAAATATCGAGTGTGAGTAAAGGAGGGGGTTGGGGATGGTCCTGTTCCCAAATGGGGTAGTAGAAAAAGAAGGAAGAAATATCCCCTCAAAGGAGGAGAGAGAGAGAAAGAAAGAACCTAGCATGTATGTATGTGTATCTATTTAAAGGGTAATAAAGCGGAAGTATTTGTTGAGAAAAGAGAGAGAGAGAGCCTGTATGTATGTATGTTTGTGTGTGTAGCTTTGACTCACCTAACAATTGGTGGCTGAGCAGCTTGGATCTAAACACGAGGGGTTGCATTCCAAAAAAATTATATATATATTTATTTATATATATATATATATATATATATATAATATATATCTATATATACACTGAATAACTGAATAACTAATGTCTTATCACCACGACTTCTTGAAGAAAACTAGGGGGGTGGAGATGTGGCAGTTAGCTGTCACTCAGGAACCACAACATTCGTACTGGCTTAGTGTCCCCCCAAAGGGAGATAGTTTCCAAAACCAAGTAGGTTAGCTTAGAAACGTAGAATCCTCGTTAGCTTAGAAGCATGTATACATGTATACAGTATATACTGCAGTGCCACTTAGAGCGCTGTATACATATATATATGTACATAGTAGGATATTTCCATGTACTTTTTTATTTTCTGGCTTCAAATGAATACATCTTTGACACTAATATATACAGGGTGATTCAGCAAAGAGTACATTAAATTGGAGGATGAAATCCTTGGATAATTCTAAACCACAATGTCTCTACGGTAAAATGTCAGATTCTGCATAGTTTCCATGTAACAATACATTTAAGATGTTGTATTAATGAGAGTGAATATGGAGTGAAACCCCCGTAGGTTTTTGTAATCATTTATTCACAGATCTCTACAGTGTGACCCCTCTTTGTTACAACCTAAAGGAAATGTTCAAAGTTGCCCCCTTCTGCTTCAATGCAGGCCTGTACACGTCGTACCATTGAATGTCTGACGCGTTCCAGAAGAGAACATTTTGCCCGAGCATCAAGTGAATATCTGGATACTGTTTATCCCAACAGGTGGATAGGGCGTGGTGGCCCCGTTCCCTCGCCAACCAGCTCTCCAGATCTTAACCCTTTGGATTTCTACCTGTGGGGCCATTTAAAGACGTTGGTGTATGATACAGAGGTTCAAACAAGAGAGGAATTATGGCCACGTGTTCGTGACAGGTGCGAGCAAATTAAACATAGTCCAGGCATTCTGGAACGCGTCAGACATTCAATGGTACGACGTGTACAGGCCTGCATTGAGGCAGAAGGGGGCAACTGTGAACATTTCCTTTAGGTTGTAACAAAGAGGGGCTACACTGTAGAGATCGGTGAATAAATGATTACAAAAACCTACGTGGGTTTCACTTCATATTCACTCTCATTAATACAACATCTTAAATGTATTGTAACCTGGAAACTATGCAGAATCTGACATTTTACCATAGAGACATTGTGGTTTAGAATTATCCAAGGATTTCATCCTCCAATTTAATGTACTCTTTGCTGAATCACCCTGTATATATTATATTGTTTTATCTCAGTATATAATATATATATATATATATATATATATATATAATATATACTGAGATAAAACAACTTTTTTTTCAGGCAGTGTAAAGGAAAATTAAAACAATTACATTGCTCTGTTTTATTTAACATATTCCTGTATCAACCATAAAATAACATACCAATCAGTAAAGACGAGCTAAATTAACAATACGCCAAGTAGAGAAGAATCGTACATACAACAAAATCAGAATATAGAACCCCTATTTAATATATATATATATATATATATATATATATATATATATGCACATCAGGTACAAAATGGGGATACAAACTTCAATATCAGTTTCTACCACGCTTAAATAAAATTGTAAAGTCACACGTAATCGCCGTCACATTTACAGCCTCGTTGCTTTGTACTACACAATAAATGAGATTTAACATTAGGTCACCGCTCAAAGCATGCGGAGTTGTGTATTCAATATAAAGGGCTTTCAGGTCGTTTAACACTATTTTTGCACCCACTTTAAAATTTGGAGTAAAACTGTCACTCTCTTTAAACACGGTTGGAATACAATCAAAAGTACGCTCAAAGATGACATCGCTTATGGCAACATCATCGTTAAATTCAAGCTTATAAACGATTCTTTTCAAACGTACACTTAATCTTCCTTCGCGAGAACTTTTCAGCTATAAAATCTTCACATCTCATACCGGTAATTGAGGTATCCCTCTAAATCGTGACGATTTTTTCAGGGTGAACAGTGAAGGTGAGATCAGGCTTGTACTGCTATCGGCAGCACGTGAGTCTAATATAGATTTTAGTTTACGGAAACCGAAGACTTCAAACATTCTGTCGAGAATGAAACGGTTTCGCGTCGGGATAAGGGCGCTATTGTCAGCAGTATTCTTCCACAGCAACTGTATATCAACGCATGGTTGGTTTGTATCACGATTTATGCACAGCGCGCAAATAATGACGTACGAGGGTGCATCACTAATAATCTATTCTCTTTTTGTGCCTACACCTACAGGTATTTTATAAATGTTCTCACCCCACTTCTCAACCACAACGAAGATTCTATTAATCTCTTCAACACTTATATAAATAACATTGCGTTTACCAGAGTTTGATTGTCTACATTTCATTTCAAGTACATAATTAATAACACCGGTATTACGCCTGAATATACGCACAGACTTCAATACGGACACGTCATATACTGCACTGAGGATAATACTCAATGGAAGCTCCATCTTTTAATAGTTTTCTATTGATTGTGTGAGGAGAGCACGTCCTGTCGGGTCAATATTTGAAGCGGTTGTGATTAGGGGTTAAAACCGGTATTGAAATACCGGTATTAATACCGGTATTGAAGAAGTACAAATAATACCGATACCGATATTATAGGTTTTCGGTATTGACAAAAATTGCTATTGTAAAATTTAGGCAATTTAGTCCTCCGATAGGCAAATAAACTGTTTTTGGAGGATTCTGAGAAAAAAAAAGTTTCGGGGTATTTTGCAGTTAACCTCTTTTTTCGTTTTCTATTCCTTTCTATCAAAGAAAACTATTTATTGCACTAACTTTTATAAATTTATATTATGTATGGATCATGAAAAGAGGTTATAACAAACAAACAAAACAAACAAAAACTCTTTATTGCAGACATATAATATATATATATATATTATATATATATATATATATATATATATATATATTTATTATACATAATAATTCTTATAAACCAGATTTATCGTGTTCTAGGAGACTTTAATAAGTAATGCTTTAAACTGTAACGTATTTTGTCAATTTTTCGCTTCAAACGTTTTAAAACGTATTAGATACGTTCAAAAACGTATGCACACGATTTCAAATCATCGCGTTCCCAAATCCCAATGCATCGTTCTTTCTTCTTACATTTGTCACTTGGATTTTCAACATTGTAGAGGAAGGTTGTGTTGCTAATAGATCTATCTGATTTAAACATTTTACAAATAACTTTTGCGATATTCTTATATGAAGAAAACTTTTAAAACAAAACTAATATACCCTTCAAACTTTTGTCAAGAATGTCAAGAAAATCATTAGCGTGGAACTATTTCTATCTACCCCAGTAGTTGTATAATAATATGCTAAAAAAAAATTCAAATAATATTTTTATTACAATTTAGTAATTTACTGTATAAACTTTTTCGAATAGAATGCCATCTATTTGGAGTTGGGTCATTAATTTATAGTAAATATGGTGAGTACTGCAAGTCCCTCAGACTTGTGGGAGGGTTGGTAGGGTGGCACCATAATAAATCAAAATAAATTATTTTTTTCATAATACCGGTATCAATACCGGGATTAGCATAATTGCCTCCAAATACCGGTATCGAAAATTTTCGGTATTATGCAAGCACTAGTTGTGATGCGTTGAGTTCAGGGTGGGATTAGGCGATGCGGGGAGGTTGAGGAGGTGGGAAGTGTGGAGGGAATGAGTCACACGGGATGCGTCATGAATGCTGCCAAGCGTTTGTAACACAGATTCGTGTACGAGATTGTTCCAACATGAAAGAATCGAAACGCACTGGTAAATCATCCGAATATTTAAACCTGTATCCCATTATACTGGGAAGGTGTTTAGCGAATTTTTCCATCTGCAAGCGATACATGAAGTAATATGGGTTTTAATGTTTCATCACATACACTTCCTGGAATGCGCACCATATATCTTCTACAACGTTCAGGGTAATTGTATTCACCATTGTATCTTCTCAAATAAGAGCTATGCACATCTGAAATTTATTAACACTCCTGCAATCTATTTGAGAGAAACATGTGTCCATACTTGTCCTTTTTGTTGGACAAACGATACTCATCCCTAAACTGAACTAAAAATTCGCATAAACCTTTAGCTACAATTTCGATGCTCATCTCATCATGATATACATGGATGTAGTGGCAGAAGTATTTTAAACTGTCCATAATCACAAGATTTACATTCTCCGAAGCAGTGTACGCCTACTCGGTATGATGTAACATGGCGTAATACCTTTTATCATACCACTCATCAACAAGGTTCACAACCCAGATCCTTTGTTTCTCTTCTGCAAGCGTTGATTCTTTCACTTCACGATGTATATGTTCTTTAATTTAGTTTAATCGTACAACATATTCCATTACATCGTTTCAGCCACGAAAGCCGCAATGCTCTTTGGACGTCTTGCTCCTCACGCTTCGCACGATTTAATGTGTCCTTAAAAGCTTCAAAGGAGGGATGACTAGAATTTCTTTGAATATTCACCAAATCTATAGATTTTATCGAGTACCACTTCAGGAATGTAAAGCATGCAATATCAGCAGTCGCCATCGTTATTTTTCGTCTACGCGAGAATTCTTCAACAGGTAAAAGATGCGTCTGAGAACCAGAGCTTGCTGGGGTCAACTGAACACGCAGGGAGGAGATATGTCCCTCCAACTGGGTTAGAAGCAGGAGTCACGTGACACTCTTTATATTGGTGCGTACCATACAATGGGTGGTGCTTAGATTTTTCATGCGCGCGCGCGCACACACACACACACACACACACACACACACACACACAAAGGAGAAAGTGAAACGCTAACTGAAATATAATTTATTTAAAATACACAGTAATAAATAGAAAAATAAATAAACTGTAAAATATCGTTAACAAGTAAACAGACTGTAAGACAAACTATATATTTATAAAATAAATATTCATGTCCCACGGTCTCCAAAGGGAACAGTGTCGTAGGTGCCCAGTACCTGGTAATAATAATTACTGGTTTTGTTTAACCTTCTTCGCAACACCTAAGGTCATATGACAGAGGGGACCTACAGCTTTACGTGGGATCCGAACCACGGGTCGCTACATAGTCTGGACGTAGCGAACGGCCTCCCATCCAACTACTATCCGACCCAGTGTCGCTTAACTTCGCTGATCAACGGGAAGCGGTGTTATGACCGGTATGTTTTACGACACAAATGTAAAGTTTTGCATATAGATTCTCGTAACAACAATTACACGTACACGATGGATGATAGAGAGTTTGCGATCGTTGACGAGGAAGTAGATTTATGCGTACGCGTATCTAAGGATTTAAAAGTTAGGAACCAGTGCCTGGAGACTTGCGCAAAAGCTAATAGGATGTTAATCATAGCGCGTAATTTCAAATTTAAATGTAAGAATATTATATTGCCCCTTTACAAGTCCCTAGTCAGGCCTCACTTAGAATATGCCGTTCAGTTTTGGTGCCCGTATTTGCGTGAGGATATTGATAGGTTAGAAAGGGTTCAGCGACGCGTCACGAAACTAATTCCGTCACTACACAACAAGTCTTACGAAGATAGCATTAAAGATTTAGGCTTGCATTCACTCGAAACTAGGAGATTAAGGGGGGAGCTTATTGAAATTTTCAAAATCGTTAATAAAATCGATAACGTAAATTTTGACAAATTGTTCATTTTCGATAATAGCAATACTCGTAATAACGGATTTAAATTACGTGGCAGACGTTTCATTACTAATATCGCTAAAAACGTTTTTACGTTTAAAGTAATTGATAAATGGAATAATCTTCTCGCGTCCGTTGTGAACTCTACCAACGTTAATATGTTTAAAAACCGTTTAGATAGGCATTTTAAAAATATTAACGTCGTTTAAAATAATAAAACAATTAGCAACAGGAGCTCTGGGGTGATGGTCGAGGTTTGAGTCTGTTGACGAGTAATGCCAGCTTGTGACATGCCAGCGTGTGATATGCCAACAACAAAATATTATAAAAAAAAAATTAGACTAACACAAACTTGCATGAAGCTCATAGCGTAAACTAACCCACTTTTTGTTATACTCTTCATACTTTTTTTTTCTCTTTCTTATCCTCTCTTTACTTGCATGTCTGTAGTTTGCATGGTATGACAGTGTTTGAGTTAAGACTCTTTGCATGGTTTGTAAGCGTTCTTATTTTACTTTTTTTCATCTTTCACCCCTTTCCTATTCTCTTCGACTATCTTTCCGACTTGTCGGCAGTGGCGGGCGGATGATGATGGTGAGTCTTTCTCTCTTTTTCTGAATGAATGTTAACCAACGAATGATAGGTTTTGCTACTTACTACTCTCTTCTTTCTCTCGAGCTAACCTTAAAGTGGATCTTAGGGTCTTTGTTAGCCTTAGCTTCTGTAGAGCTCTAGAGCTTCGTATCCCTAAGCTCCTTCACACTCTCCAATTTATGTGCCCGGAAGTTATGAGTTCCTACAACCAGGTGGGGTGGCTGGTCACCCTCATTTCCATCACCTTCTAAGCTCACTAGATCTTTGAGGGAATCAAAGTTAACGATCTGACGGTTTGCATGGTTAAGAGTAATGCCTTTAGCCTTTACGATGTATTTTTACTCCCCCCCCCCAACCCTCACAGGTACCCCGTAAGATTTTGGTCCTGTTTAGACAAAAGAATCGGCATCCTTGATCTCGTCAGTCAACTCTCCGAGGAATTCTCCAGGAGGCATATATTCACCTCCTCTCTCTGTGAATATCACGCTATCTGTATCTACGTACAGAACCCGTCGTCCGAGAGAATGCAACACTGCAACAGTTGCCATAGCTTGATACGTGCGTAAGCTGTTGTAAAACTGGCTACAGGTATGTTTGTGACATGTGATGTATCTGCAGGCAATTCGGTTCTGTTGTACCTTATTATGTACGTATTACCCACATTCACGATCTCCATGACTTCTTTATGACGGCGTTTGCATAATCCCAAACTTCACTATAACTTTGAGCTACATGGACGTTGCCCTTGTCTGTATTCTGGAAAATTTCCCACAAAGATTATTAGATAAATTTTGCACTAAAGCGCTTGCCTGGGTTTTGTGCAATTTGGCCTCGTTCAAGCTGTATCCCTTCATGATTATAATAGCGTTGTATATACGCCGATTTTTCATTTTCGGTCTCAACTCCTCGCGGGTATCTGATGCTTCTACCTTATCATTCAAAAAATGTATTTATATACGGTGTGAAAAGGTTGTGGAGCTTCTGAAACCTCCACACCTCATAAATCTTCAGTACCCGTGACGAATGGCCAGGGACAGCTCAGGACTTGTATAAACGCCCCTGATCTTCCTCTGGTTCATTGTATGATTACAGTCCCCATTGTTCTCCTCTGCGCACTTCACACACAGAGGAAAAATGAGTTTGTGTTCTATAACAACGGGTAAGATTGGCATCCATAAGTCGTGAGGATGAAGCACATCTACGAAAGAAAGACAAAGTAGTTCTCGCAAATTAGCTGAGAACTCTTCGATGGTAGGCAGGGCAGGACCCACGAGTTTTTCAGGTGTGCCTACGGAATACGGATTGTTCTTCATTATGTAAGGGTATAATGAGCAGAAATCGTAGTAATGAATCTTCACCCCTTCCGTAGGTGGAAAGTATAGTTTGAAGGGGTTTGTACGTCCTCCAAACAAGCGATCACCGCATTTGAGGGGTTCCAGCACCATTTTACGTTTGATAGCCCTTATTTCTTCGCGATACTGCTTATCGGCCTCTATTCAGGCATCATATTTTTGTTCCCACAAAACTTTGTGATTGAAGATGGAGCTTATAAGCTTGTCGTGGGTACGGGTTCATGCAAGACTATCGGCGGGAGATCTCCCATGGACATCCCCTGTAACTCCGCACTCAGGACGTGGGCATCCATGCCACGAGCAGCCGTTAAAGGAGTACACTGACTTCTCGTCAGTGGCGGGGTCCTCCCTTAAACCAGCTACAAAAAAAAAACGCCCATTAATCTTGGTTGCCACTTCTCCCGTGGTGCGAGTGTGCTTTATACACACACCTGTCTGCTGCTGTAAGCGAGTGAGCCAGTAAATAGCTTTATACCCATAACTGCGCGGAAGTTTTCGGGGAATGACGGCAAGTAGTGTCTTTAGGCATGAAATTATTCATGAATACGGCAAAACAATGATGCGATCGTATTTGCGGCTTGAAACGGATCACAGTTGAAACGCGATATGTACAGTTGCCCGCATATGTAATGTTTCTCGCCTCACAGGCGACTCCGTACATGTTGCAACGCCGCAGTGTTAGTCAAGGTACCCCAACTGGGAGAAGGTAGGGTGGAGAGGGGACAACCGAGTCCAACAACATATAACACAGACATATATATCTAAAAGACAATTGAATGTGTAATCATTAACATAGAGGTAATTATAATGCAATATCTGTGTTCATAAAGATAAACAATTAATATGACCGTGAACAGCGTTGAACTACTTCATGTAGTTTACTAGTCTTATACAGTAATAAGGTTCCATTATGATTATTGCAGATCTATATGAATAGCTAATACAACAGAACTTTTTATATAGTAGTGAATGCGAAATGTTCGCATGCAGGAAATTTTCACGTTTTTCGAATAGACTATAGTTTAAGCGAAAATATCCAGCAGGCGAAAATTTGACAATTTAAATTAATCTTTGGAAGATAGGAAGAAAATATAACTTAGATCATTAAAATACTTTATTTGAAAAGTAAATTCAGTATATTGTAATAATAAGGTAGGTTGATTTTCCGCATTTTTTTAGATATCGACTTTGGACTAGTCGAGATAGTCAGGGCTTAATATGGTAATAACTGACAAAACATTTCAGATCCCTAGCTTTAACCGTTTTTTGAGGAAACCGTTTCAAAAATCGTCAAAAAATCGTACCGAAAAATACCACATTTTCGCAATTTTCGGCCGAAAAAAATCATGCTATTTTCATAAAAAAATCCTGAAAAAAGTTACAATTTCATTGGAGAAAAGTAAAAAAAACATGTACAGAGTCAAATAGACACATTTAGATCCCAAGATCATTATAATTTTCAGTGTAAGAGCCCTTAGAAGCAAAGGAAGGCCTCATCTGGCGGCTTAGGGCTTTGGCCAGAATGTGTTTGTGCCTTGATTCGAGTCCATAAACAGTATGGGAAGCTTCAGATGTCAGCTTCACGGCCCTTTCAACACTCTGAGAATGTGAAGGCAGATCAGGCAGTTCCAGCTTGGTGCCATTCAGCAATGCTTCTTGAAGCTCTTGGTCAGAAAAGTCTTCTGTGAGAGCAGGTTCACAGATGCCACTTTGAGAAAGGTTGATTAGTTCTGACCAGTGGGTAGCTTCAATGTTGATGGCTGTGATCTTCTTCAGCCTCTTCTTGGCTGGCTTCCCACTTCTGAAAGAATAATAATTAATTTATTTTTTATTCCAGTTTAAGATTTAATCCCTATTAGTCCCAGAATCGCTGATTTAATTTAACTTAAATTAAAAAAAAAAAACCCGTTCTATAAATCCCCATAATCGAATTTTTTTTCAGAAAGAAGGTAAGATTATTTCCATTATCAGAGGGGAGGGAGGGAATTGGGATAAGAAAATGAGAAAAAAAATTCGATTATGGGGATTTATAGAACTCGGCCCTTTTTTTTATTAAATAAATCCCCATAATCAAATTTTTTTTTTCACATTTTTTTAAATTAATAAATGCTTACCTGATGGACAGAATTTTCTTGAGAGCAGCTTCTCTCACTTCCAAGTCATCAGACTTCATCATGGAGTACAGCACGTTCTCGGGCAGCAAGGCAAAAGCATTGTACTTCAGGTTCTTGAAAGCAACACCCTGGATTTCTTCAGACTGCTGTTCGATCCTCTGGATCATGTTGAAGATGTACAGCTGCTGATTGTGGAACTTGCTGTCCCTTTTGATCTCAAACCAACTGACTGCATACACTTCCACAATGAACTTGATGGCCTGGTAAAGCTTATCCTGTAGTTCTGGAGGGTAAGCACCTCTGGTCCACAGACACATCAATCTAATTGCCAAAGTCAACCATCTTGCATGGTTTAATGGTCCAATTTTCCAGGCAGCAAATCTTGGGTTGACTTTGCCCCTGGAAATTCCAAGCACATACTCCAAAAGAAGCTTCTGGTCGCTACTGAGATCATTCAGTGTCTCCTCAGCAAATTCCATGTCATCCAGGGGGCCACTGAGTTTGGTGAATTCCACTTGTGGCAGATCTTGGTTGTCAATTTCATAGAGTTTTCCTAGCGGACCAGTGAAAGCAGTGGACTTTTGGTACTGCCATCAAGATGCTTGAAAACAGCTCTGAAAGGAAGCTCATTCTTGATGGAGTGAACAGCCAATGGTGTGCAATTTCCGCTCAATTTTATTTTCAAGAGCTGTTACAAGGCCTCCCTCGCAGCCAGTGTTTCTATTTGTGTTGTCAAGGAGGACAGCTTTCAGGGTATGAACACTGTTAAACTCCTCCAAGACACTAGCAACTTCTTCACCAAGAAGAACTCCAGTCGCACCTTTAATTGGGATGACTCTGTGAGTAAGATATGTTCCACTTTCAGTTCCCGGCTCCTTTGTGAAAGTCAAATGGTGCTCTTGTCCCTTTCCTTTCTTCAGCTTAGTCTCCCCATTTTCATCCGTAACTTCTCTGTACAGCAAAGTGTCCTTGTCAACTTTCCCATCAACCCCAATACAGACTAACTTTTCCAGACCCTCATTGTGCTTTTCATCACTTTTCACTTTCATTCTAGCTTTTTCCCTGTCCATTTTCGATTTATCAACTATTATCTGTTTCACATCAAGGCCAGGCTTAAGCAGGTCCATAGCTTGTAAGTCCAGGAGGAAGGCATTAGCAAGACTTGCCCCAAGATTGGAAGAAACATCACCCTTGATCAGTTCCATGGCATATCTGGGGGTTTTCAAAAAGCTGTAACCTCCACTTGGGTGCCTCCTTGGCTTGAACTCTTCAACTTCATCACCAGATGGCTGAAATGAAAATAAAAAATAAATTACTAAAGCGAAAATGGGGGAAAATAGGGGAAAAGTAGGGAAAAATATGGGTAAAAATCGACGAAAATGGGCGGAAATAAGAATAAATTACTAAAGCGAAAATGGGGGGAAAAAGGGGGGAAATAGGGACAAAAAGTAGGGATAAATTTGGGTAAAAATGGGATAAGATATAAGAAAAAATATATATTACCTCTCCTGATTCTCCTGAGCTGGATTCAAAAGAAATATCTTGTGAAGGTGTGGAGGCAAAAGTGGCCAAATCCACTTCCTGCTGCTGTTGAATCTGGCTCTGTAATCTTTCTGCTTCAGCTGAAGCCCTCTGGTCTCTCTTCACAGCAGCTTTATCCACATATCCCAGCTGGAAAGAGCCCTTGGGTCCTATTTTGGCCCTCTGATCTCTCAAGTATTCCCTCTCCTCTACTGGAACCTGAAATATTAAAGTATATTAAATAGTGGATCTAAAATAAGAGATAAAATCCTGAAAAAAATTGATTATTAATTTCTATTACCACGGAGGGGGGGGGAGGAAGATTACAGGAGGAAAATGCGGATATTTTTCAATTACAAGCATTGAATTTCCTTCCATTTAAAAGGCACCTAATCGCACTAAGTTAGGCCAGTTAAAAGTTAAAAAAATAATAGCATTACCTTCTTACTGGGAGGACAAGTGCAGATTATGTGCTGTGTTTGACAATTTTCTTTCTTGCACGTCACAGCATTGTCATCACAGGGACGAACAGGTAGATTACAGGTGCAAGCAGAAATGTCAAAAAGTTTATCCAGCCTTTCCTCCAGATTCTGCTCCTGGACTGTAGAAAGAGATTTCCTGTTTATCTCTTTTGCTTTCTTGAAGCACACTTTATCCACCAATTTCACTACATAATATTCCTCATACAGGGGCAGCCGCGGGTTCACTGTCTGCCATATCTCAATCACATCCTTTGCTATCATTTCAGCAATATCATAGTCTTTCAAGTCCGGGTGGCTGTTTTGGAGATAATAACTGTACTGAATAACTTGGCGGAGGGTAGGAGGCTCTGTTTTATCCAAAGGGGAGGGTTGGCCACTGAATGTTTTGGCACTATCACTTCGAGTTAACACTGCAGACTTCCGTTTTTTACCCATTTTTATGAAATATCTGAAAATAAACACAATTAAATGAACGCATCATAAAATAACTTAATTTAATACACATTTTATAGGTAAATATCATTAAAAAATACAAAATAATACACTAATAAACATCTATAATGCATTTACAATAAGTTTCAAGCATCGTTTGTTAAAAAAGCCAAATTTTAATTGATTATTTTGATGAAATAAAGTCCGATATTTTGTTTGTTTACATTGCGCGAATGCCGCGCGCGCGATTTTACGCGTAAAATTCGGCAATTTTACAACTTAAAAATAATTAACAATCCTCAAAAAATACAATCATTTTCACAAATATGAGTTGGTGCAACGTTTTTTATACATTAATACCTTTCTATCTAGACTAGTCCAAGTTCACAGTTCCAAAATCAACCTACCTTATTGTAATAAAACTTTGTAAAGTAAAAGCAGTAACAACATTTTAAATTATACTGTATTATTACTGTATAACAAGAATGTCATGAATGCCGCTAATTTCCCAACCTTTCCGAATGGTATCCCTCATTTTGTGTAGGTTATCCAATGCAGAGACAATCCATTTAGCATGAATAGATGTCAGTGTGGAGAGCTTCAAATCTATCTTACCGAGAGATTCATTTACGTTGAGTGCTGCTGAAAGTTAATCCGCATACCAAGAGGTAAAACTTGCCTTCATATACGACCTCATCCTCGACCAATCACAGTCCAGAATAAATGTCGTCATTCATGACGTCATTTTAACCTGTAAAATTATAACTAACAACTGTTGACCGTGAAATTATGATGCTGCAATCTCGTCCAAGGATATGAAAGAGCGAAAATTTGCTGCCGCGAAATTAACCTGGTTTACAGTATATATACTTATAAACTCATACAATATTATACTAATGTTTGTGAAATGACGTTGATGGGCCAAACCGAAGTGTTGACATGGATACTGGCATGATCTATGTTCATACCATATTTCTACACCGTATGACGAACACCGACCCTGAAAATGAATCCATCTCAAGATAAAATTGCACAGCGAGGGCGGATAATTGGTATGCGGGAAGCAGGCCTCTCTGTTGCTGACATAGTTATGGAACTGGGAATTTCGAAGCCTACTGTTCGACACTGGGTACAGAGGTACCAGGAGACTGGGAATCTGCTAGATCGTCCAAAATGTGGGGCACCAAGAAAGACCACCCCAGAAGAAGACCGGAGAAATCAACGAAGTGCAGAACGATCCTAACAACAAGGCAGTCGCCATCTGGGAGACACTACATATGGGCATGTCAGTGGACACCGTAAGGAGACGGTTGCATGAAGCAGGATATCACCACCGTACTCCTGCCAAAAAAGAGAGGATCGAGGAAAGACATCGTCAGGCCAGGCTCTCGTTTGCTCGCCAGCATATAAATGATGATCTCGCATACTGGAGCAGAGTTATCTTCTCTGACGAGAAGACGTTTGCGTCTACAACTCACGGCCGTCTTCGGTGTTGGCAACAGAACAACACGATATATGCCCGCCAAAATATTTACGAATTGGCACGGAGAGGGCACGTGACGGCGAATGTGCGAGGATGGATGCACCTGCAAGGACTAGGATTGCTGACTAAGATCCACGGGAGGTTTACGGCAGGTCAATATATAGAGATCATGGAGGAGGTGATGCTACCTTCTGTACGCGCGTATGCCTTGCCCTATCCTGAGCAGATTATCTTTATGCAGGGATGTTGTATTTGTATGTTATAGAATATTATACTATTACTAGAGTAAGGTTTATGTATTACACGCATTTGTGTGTCCAGTTTCCACATTTACATGGGAAGAATAACGGTCATAAACTTGTTCTTTAACTCTTTCATTACTATGACAACACTTTAGGATTTTATTCTGGATAACTGCAGACTGTATTATTTGTATAACGGCGCGCAATTACATTTAACTGAGAGAAACCCCTATCTCGAATTGTGGGTTACTGATGAAGCGCATGGATGAGATATAATTCTACTTTTAATATTTATAATCCACGTACAGGACAACGCTCCCATCCACACGCTAGGACCAGCCGCCAGCTGTTGGATCACACTATGGCTGAGTGGGAGATGTTCCGAAGGAACCCACACATCATACATAACCATGTTGCATGTATGCCACACAGATTACAAGATGTAATAGGTAATAATGGGGATGGACCAAATACTAACTATGAGCCGGGTATAGCTGTGCCATTTACTCTATGCTAATCTATGGCAAATTGTGAGCATTTTGTATGATAAACTATTTAGTTAAGATCTAATAATATCTCCACATTGATAATGCAACAGGAAATCTGGAAAACATTAATGGGTTTATCTGTCCATCGTGATTAAAGCATTATCTCTCCACATTCATAACACTGGTATGCATCAATTTTGCTGTCAAGGGTTTTGTAAGTGATTCTTATAGAGTCTTTCCTACTGATTTCGAATCTGCAATCCGTTTTTCTCAATCAGCTCAGGTTATCCGGCTATGGCCTCATAAGTAAAATAGAATTTTTCGTGATTTTGTCAAAGCAGAATTGGAACAGTAACATCTATCATCACTTGTTTCACTTGTATAATATCTTTTTTTACTTTTCAGGCATATAGATAAAATATTTCATAATGAATAGAGCGTGTAAAAATGGGTTCTAGGAAATTTCGCCGCAAACATTTTCGCCGTAGGAAAATTCGCCGTAAACATTTTCGCCGTAAACATTTTCGCCGTAAGACAAATTCGCCGTAAGGACATTTCGCCGTAAAATTTTTAAAAAAATAACACTGGTCAACACTCATTTTATTGCCAATCATATTAGAGTGATTTTGGGGTAACTTTGTGGTGCTGATTCCGAATATGACATCGGTTTTGCTAGATTGGCTCTAATTTATGAGATAATTGGTACCCCATTGAAACACGTAAAAATGCAAAAAATTTAATGTTCAGGCGGAGCCTACTTACAAATCGCATTGAAATTGTCTCAAATCATACAAAAGTAAACACATGAAATACATAATGGCATTTTATTCGGTCTCACCATCTAGAATGTTCCGGTCGTTTCCCATATGCACGCGTTATGGTTACGTTTCCTATTAATTGAGGGTATTCATTATCTCAAGAACTAGAGCCAAATCGGAAAAACTACTTTCATTTTGGAATTCAGCAACCCCAAAATACCCTAAATTCGTACGAATTTCCTTGGCAACGAAAAAAAAATTTTTTTTTGTTGACCTGTGTAATCAATGGATGATAAAGGGTATTATATAAGCATTAAAAAGGCAAGTCTTTATTCAATGGTAAAAGTCAGTGATAAAACTTCTTAAAAATAAACTCTCTTCCTTCATCAAATTGGTTATGAGTTTCTAGATACTTGGATGCATGTTAGTAATAGAGCTTTGTATTGCATTGTGGAAGCCTTCTATACTGTTGTTCGTTCTCGGCATATTATTATGAGTTCTTTCGACAACATTCCACAATTCTATAGGAAATGTTGGCTCCATTCTTCGCCTTCGCGCGCCTCGGCCTCGTTCTCCTCCTATATAGTGAGTTTCAAAGCAAGATAAGGAATTTATTAAGAAATTTATTTAACCAAACTATCACGACTTAACCTAACCAATCGTCAATGCCGTTCAGTATAAAGAATGTTGGCTCCATTCTTCGCCTTCGCGCGCCTCGGCCTCGTTCTCCTCCTATATAGTGAGTTTCAAAGCAAGATAAGGAATTTATTTAAGAAATTTATTTAACCAAACTATCACGACTTAACCTAACCAATCGTCAATGCCGTACAGTATAAAGAATGTTGGCTCCATTCATCGCCTTCGCGCGCCTCGGCCTCGTTCTCCTCCTATATAGTGAGTTTCAAAGCAAGATAAGGAATTTATTTAAGAAATTTATTTAACCAAACTATCACGACTTAACCTAACCAATCGTCAATGCCGTACAGTATAAAGAATGTTGGCTCCATTCATCGCCTTCGCGCGCCTCGGCCTCGTTCTCCTCCTATATAGTGAGTTTCAAAGCAAGATAAGGAATTTATTTAAGAAATTTATTTAACCAAACTATCACGACTTAACCTAACCAATCGTCAATGCCGTACAGTATAAAGAATCTTAATTGTGGTAGACTGCTCGAAGCTAGGTAGACCGCACACTTAACCAGCACCGGCTATTATAAGGGTTCAGTTAAACTTTTTTTGTAATTTTAATTTTATTTTATTTACGGCGAAATATCCTTACGGCGAATTTGTCTTACGGCGAAAATGTTTACGGCGAAAATGTTTACGGCGAATTTTCCTACGGCGAAAATGTTTACGGCGAATTTTCCGGTCACGGTAAAAATGATCCCAATAGATTCTGCTACATATGTGGGACGGATACCATGCCAAATAACCAGTCCCAAATCACTAAATTTGTGAAGACAATGTATAGAGCATACTTTGGAATTAAGCTAGGGGACCAGGACAAAAATTTCGCCCCTCATATGTGCTGCAAGACGTGCATTGAAAATTTGAGATGGAGCAAAGGCAGAGCGAAATCTTTGCCTTTTGGAATTCCCATGATTTGGAGAGAAGGAAAGGATCACGTGACAGATTGCTATTTCTGCATGACAAACCTCCAAGGTGGGCTTATAAATTTATTTTCTTAAATATTTGAAATCCTCGTATGAAACTTGACATAATATTCACCATAATGTAATATTCACCATATATAGCATAATATTCACCATAATGGTAATCATACATTTACATATACATATTGTTATAGAAAATACATTTACACATACATATTGTTATACAAGTTACATTTACATATACAATGATTGTATATTTTCTTTCTTTTTCATTCATATTGTCTCCGAAGGGACAATATGAATGAAAAAGAAAGAAAATATACAGACTCCATCGACCTATTTCATATCTTACAGACCGCAGCCTTCCCTCACGAGCCGCCACTGTCTGAATGCTTCTTCTATTTCATATGCAAGTTTTATATCCATGTTTCTGTGTTTCTATTTTCAGGAGTTAACAAGAAGAATAAACACATTGTTGTATACCCTGACATTCCTTCTGCTATGAGACCTGTACCCCATGGTCATGGAATTCCAATACCCGACCCACCTCAAACCCTGGACTTCGATGATTCTGATGATGAATCAATGACCAATGCCAATGACCAGTCCCAGTCGTATATACCTCAAAATACCGCTTCAAATTAGCTGAGGCCTCTCAACCAGGCCAAACTTAATGATCTTACCAGGGATTTAGGACTTTCGAAATTAGCTGCCGAGATCTTGGGCTCACGACTTCGAGAGGACAACTTGCTGGCTCCGGGAACAACATTCTCCTGGTATAGGAAACGAGAGGAAGAATTCCGCAATTTTTTTGCAGTGCACGAAAATACCTCTTCCTTAGTGTACTGCTGCAATGTTGAGGGGCTAATCGAATCCTTGGGCCTGCCATATAACGCATCAGAATGGAGGCTATTTATAGACTCATCTAAACGAAGTTTGAAAGCAGTACTTCTCAACATTGGGAATAGGGTTGCATCAGTCCCTGTAGCACATTCCGTACAACTTACTGAGAGCTACGATAACATGAAAATTTTACTGGATGCTCTCGTATACGACCAACATAACTGGAGGATCTGTGGAGATTTGAAGGTAATACTAATATCATAAGTAAACTATTGCTATTGACTATGTTGTTTTTCCAAAGGTTATTTGAGAGCGTATAAGAACACTTAACTTCCCCACAGAAGTGATACAGTCCAATGCATAGATTTTTTTATCTGATAGAACAAATTCTCTAAATTCTTTAAATATTTTCATTTTTTTTCAGATTTGGCATTTGTATTGGGAATGCAAGGGGGATACACGAAATACCCATGTTTCCTCTGCAAATGGGATAGCCGAGCGGATGAGAAGAACTATGCACAGCGTGAATGGGCATCCAGAGAGAATTTTGAACCTGGGTCGCATAATGTCGTTTCAGTGCCCCTTGTACCACCAACAAAAATTTTGCTCCCACGACTTCATATTAAGCTGGGCTTGATGAAAAATTTCATCAAATCAATGAATAAGGAGGGTTCAGCATTCCGATATCTCGAGAGTAAATTTCCTCATATATCTGATGCTAAACTAAATGCTGGGGTTTTTGATGGTCCTCAAATTCGAACTTTGATCAAGGATACTCAGTTCGAAAACGCAATGACTCCAACTGAGAAGAATGCCTGGCAGGCATTCAAATCAGTTGTCACTGATTTTCTTGGCAAGCGTAGAAGTCCAGAATACGAGTCCGTTGTCGAAAACTTGATGGAAGCTTTCAAAGCTCATGGGTCGCGCATGTCCATAAAAATGCACTTTTTGTGGTCCCACTTGGACTATTTTCCTGAAAATTGCGGGGATTATAGTGAGGAACAGGTTGAACGATTTCACCAAGATATCAAAATAATGGAAGAGAGGTACCAGGGAAACTGGGATATCAATATGCTGGCGGACTATTGCTGGTGTTTGAAGCGAGACGTGCCCGAAGAAAAACACAGACGGAAAGCCAAAAAAACTTCATTCCTTCCTCAATAAACTTTTTTCCATATTCATTGTATGAATAAAAGTATTTATTCACACAATGTTTTCATTTTTCACGAGTGTTCTTATAATATTACTCGTATCTACAGTGTTTAAGCTAAAAAAATCAATAAATTTGGGGATAAATTGGACTTATAATAAATGGCCAATAGAGAAAAAACCTGACCTGATTGAGGAAAACCAACGTCATTTTCGAATTCAGCATGGTCGAATTATATAATATGAGTTGACAAAACCCTCACAGCAGACAAAAAAAATTCATATGCATACCAGTGTAATACAAATACAATCTGTAAAACACTATTAATGTAACAGGCATCAGCCACAAATCGGTGGTGATATCCTGCTTCATGCAACCGTCACCTTACGGTTTCCACTGACACGCCCGGATGTAGTCTCTCTTGGACGGCGATAGCAAGTAACCATGTCAACACCACGGTTTGGCCCATCAACGTCATTTCACAAACATTAGTATAATATTGTATGAATTTATAAGTATATATAATTATGTTTATGCTAGTATAACTGGATTATTCTTATGTGATTTTGATAATCAGTTACTGTTATTCAGATCGAAACTGTTAACAAGTTCTTTGTGTAACAATCGATAAGCCATTTCCCACTAACTCTCTCTCTCTCTGCCCATCTACTTCGCTCTCTCTCTCACTGTCTCAATCTTTTTCTCGCTCAATATCAATACATATACATTAGGGTGTGTTTATGGTATATGGTGAAAAATGCGAAATGAAAATGCAAGGGAGCGGAACCCTTTATTTTGTGAGGATACATGAGAAAACATAACAGGCAAAATTTCTTTGTAATCCAACAACATTTAGAGGTTGCCCACAGCTGATAGGTATTTTCAATTTATAGGGCAATGGAAATTTTAATTCTCAGTTTAAATGATAAATTGCATCTCCAATATACATCTCCAATAAGTATTCAGAACAAATATATCATGTGAGTATATTCACTAAATTCATAATTAACGATTAAAGTACATGACACCTCGAGTGTTGGCGTTCATTTTTTCATCAAAATGGCTTTGGAGGCTGTCGGCAAGACTTTACGATGTTCTTCGACGATTTGAATCATGAACTGCATCTGCTCTTCGTTCCGAGTCCTTCCAGCCTTCGTGAATTCTTGAATCAATGCTATGCCTCGCTTCTGCATCATTCACTACATTTAAGGAATCCACCCTGATCTTTGCTGAACCAAAGCTGGTGTTGTTTCCCAGTTTGATGGATCCTCTTGCAGGAAATCGACCGGAAGATCTAGAAGGGTGAACAGATTGTACGTATTGGAAGAGCAAAAGTCTGCCAGGGTCTTTCCTCTTGGATCTGGAATCCAGACTCGTCGGGGGGGGAGCTTCTGACCCTTCAACGGAATTCATATTCTCTACCATTTTCCGCTTCTCATCATCATCGACTGCAGGATCGAATAGTGCAAGGCCACGTTTACCTCATTGAGGTACCAGAGATGCCGATTAAAACTCTTGTACCCAGCGGCGTTGGTGTTTTGCAACTTTTGAAGGAGGGCTAAGTCGCTTCGTGGAGCGCTTGCTGCTTCTCTTGCTGAAAACCACGGAAGGACGTAATCTTGAGCAACGAAGAGACAGAAGTCCCGCAACCCAGAAATCAGGCGGTCACTGCTACTTGCTCCACGAGATGTTGAAGGACATTGGTTCATGTGCATCGTGAACTGGTATCTGAACATCCAAATCTTGAAAGAGTAAATTCCACGCGCCATCCACCGTGCTCGGTGCAAAGCCCCTGGACTGGAGCCATGAACACACGACTCCGACGTCCGTGAGGTACTCCTCCCAAGAAAATGACTACAAGTTCAAGAAGCTCTTTGTAGTCATCTCTGGGATGCTTCACTTTCAGGTCATTTGCTTCATGAATCATCTTCTCGGCCCAGGGACTGATCACTGCAGCCGTGTCCTCTTCGTCCGCGGCAGTGGAGTATTCATTCAATTTCAGTTGCGGCCAAACATTACGGAAGCTCTGGAAAATCGTAATCTCAGGTCATTTGGAAAGGTCTCCAACAAGGAAAGAAAATACTGCTTCAAGCAGCAGTTCCAGCACGTGATGTCGACACGCAAAGTAAATCATTTCACGCCCGAGAGCCTGCTCTACTCGCGCACACACTCCTCCATGGATGCCGGTGTTGGTGGCTGTCGCGTCAAAGCAAAGAGCTTTGATCTTCTGGCCAAGATCCCAGTTTTCGATGGTTTCGATGATGACGATTGCTGTCCTTTCTGCCTTGGAGTCTGGGAGTTTGGGGATGGCTAGAATCTTGCTCATCCATCCCCGGTAACTAAGATGGCTAAACGGTCGATTTTGTCTCTTCCCATTAAGTCTGCCATAAGTTTTCCATCCCAGTGAAGAACAAGAGGGCATTCAGGCTTGTAGGAAGCTCTCACCTCTGCTTCGTGGGCTGATCTGTACCTGGATCTGCTGGCCCGAATAGCACTTGGACTGAGGCACATCTCACTTATGTCCTGACCCATTTGCATGCCAAAGGGGATGAGAACACGAGCAGCTGCCCTGTCGCTCATCCGCGTGCGGTCCAATGCCGCAGCGACCTCCGAACTGATTGCCGTCGTCCCACGGCGATGTTTTGGAGCCGACGATGTAACTGGCTTTCTTTCGGGACTTGTTTCCTCACTTGATGACGCTGACGATGAGGTTTCCATAACAACGGTAGCAGAGATTTCTTCCATTTCCTGCACATGCCTGTCTTTCCGCTTCAATTTCTGAGCAGTTCTTTCTTGGGCCCTTGCGACTTTTTTGGCAATCTTCTTGTCGACATTTCCAATCCTTCCTCTCCGACCCTCCTCCCTTTGAGCAAGCAGGAAGTCCTTGTCCTCCTGAATTTTGATAAGATTTAGGGCATTTTGGTGACCAATGTCGAAAAGGTTGTTCAAGCTTGACCTGAACGCAACCTGGTTGTCCAAATTGGTCTTCGTTTTCCGCGAAATTCTCTTCTTCAAACCCTGCCATTCGTCATGCAATTTCCGGACGTGCTTCTTGACGTCGTGCGGATGTTTCGTCGGTAAACCTTCTGTCACCCAGATTTCAATGATGGCTTGTGATGTCGAGGACACACTCTCAGCTAAGGATTTCTTCTCTTCATTGTGGAGATGGAAAAGGTACTTCAATACATCACTCTTGAAGGTAATTGCTGACCGGCAATAGTAGGACTTGATGACCCCACAAGCCAGATTGATTTCTTCGATCTTGTACATGCCGCCATCGTTCACCAGTTATCTGTGAATAAGACAAAACAGTGAAATTGGTAAGTTAATTTAACCCATTCATGGATAAAGTACCTCAGGAAAATGTGTAGAAATAAGCCACCCTCTTTGTAACCGTAATCTGTGTTCAAACAATGATTGGCTGATAACCCATGAACACAATATGTATTAAAATTATAATAATTTTGCGAAATCATGCATACATAACCATTTACAGTATATCCAATCCATATATAAATTTAAAATAATCTACGGTACACTACACTATTTCACTCAGACGATGCGAAAAAAGATGATTGCAATACGCTGAAGCAGAGAGCGTCCAAAATTTTATACGCATAAAAATTAAACCTTATAACTATTTTTGGAAACAAAAATATTGCCGGTAAAACAAGTCATTATACTTACAAACAATTCATAATACCATCCATTACAGTGCTAAGTAAAAAAAAACGTTTGAAATATATGAATTATTTAAATAACACTTACCGTTATGAGAACTGTGATGCTTCTTGGCCACCATTACGTAAATGCATGAAAGACGTGAGTAATTAAGAGAAAACGATTTAGAATTAAAGAAAATTCATTTGTTGGTATACTGAAGTAAAGAAATATGGATTATCAGAACGCAATTGACAAATGCAATTTCTAATTTTGGGGACGCTGTGTATCGTTGGGTTAATAAACACTAGAAGTGACTTAAAAAGGGCGCATAAATAAATGAGCATATGGGTAAAACTTTGGGGTCTTTGGGCAACCTCTAAATATTTGATGATTTTCCAAACAAATCATGTGCTTTATTTGCTCCCGGAACCTCATCATTTGCGGGGTTCCGTGACCCGAAATTCACACTTTCAGTTTTTAAAAGCACCCTAATATACATACTCGTATAATCGTGTAGATTCGTAAGTTAGTAAAGTTTTAAAGCTGCACACGGACTCTACAAACAGCTGGTGGGTGGGGAAGGGGAATGAGGGAGTGTGGAGGATGGTTGTGTAATGTCTATTTTTGCTTCAAATTCACTAGTATATAAAAAGTTTTATTATGGTATCTGTTCAAGTAGACTTGTAGTAATCATAATGGAACCTTATCACTGTATAAGACTAGTAAACGTGGAGTTCAACGCTGTTCACGATTATATTAATCGTTTATCTTTATGAATACAGTTATTACATTATAATTAGGGGCCATTCAAAAATTACGTAACGTTATTTTTGCCAAAACTTGACACCCCAGACCCCAGGAATATTCTGTAACGCTAGACCCGGCACCCGCTAATCTGTTATGTAAGACTTTCCTGCACCCACACCCCACACATTACGGAACGTTACAGGGGAGGAGTCGGTGTCAGGTTTTAGCAAAAATAGCGTTACATAATTTTTTAACGGCGCCTTACCTGTATGGCAATGTTATATGTTGTTAGACTTGGTTGTCCCCCTTCCACCCCACCTTCCACCCAGTTGGGGTACTTGACTATCGCTGCGGCGTTGTCACATGTACGGAGTAGCGTGTGAGGCGAGGAACATTACATATGCCGGCAACTGTGCATCCTTCTGAAGGCTTGGAAGCATAATCTAAGTACGCGTACGTCATTCACACAATAACGTTCACATTCATACGCTATATTGTAAAGATTTTCTTCATTAAACCTGTTGTAGTAGCGCTCAAAGTCTTCACGATCGCTTGTACTCATGCTGTTATAGTTAAAGTAATGTTTAGGGGGTGGTGGACCTAAATTTCAAGTTTCGTGAGTGAAGAATGTGTAAGGGAAATACCCTTTTCAAACTTCAGCGTCTACGCCCATCGCCATGGGTAGGTTAGCTAATTTACAAGGCGTGAATAACAGGGTGTCTTCAAACTGAACATTTCCTTTTATCTGCATCTGTATAAGCTTGTTCCCGCTTTTCAAGGGATCACCCGTGAATATCTCTTAGGACTCGTGCTCAGGCAGTTCCTTATAAAGGAATTGTGTATCAAATTTTGCAGCGTTATGGGCAAGAATATACACGGTCATTTTTTTTAACTGTTCCGCTAGCTTGACAATATAGTTTACAAACAGTTTCACGAGGGGAATCTCTTGCAGACACCTTAAAACTGTTTGTCCGCTCACAACATTTGCGACATTCATCACACTCAACATTCATACATTCGTCACAAATGATCTGACTTAAAAGTAAATGCGGGATAACCTCTTTTGTTTCGGGGTCCGTGTAGGCCTCTATGTTGTAGTACACAGTTACGTCTCTATGTAGGTCTCTATGTCGTGTAGGTCTCTATGTCGTAGTACACAGTTATACAAGGCTTATTTTTAGGTTTGGTGTCTTTCATATAACAAACATGCTTTACACCATCCGCCTTATATTTTTCATGGCATACAGAGCAACGAGTTTCATCACATTTATGCCCGGACTCGCTGCTATCATTCAACGTATGAAACATGCCACACTCGCAAATTCTCATTTTCCTACACGTCGCATTTGATTTATGGAATCCAAAACAGGTATCGTGCGTCGACATACATAGCAATTTCTCTTTTCAACTTAAACTAACAGACTTTCACATCTGGGGCTTTTACACTACTCGCAAACCATATGGCATTCCTTACAATTTTTCAACGGGTCATTCGTAAACTCGAGACAACCATTATACAAATCGTGATGTCTTCCATATTTTCGGCTTTTATCATAACTCGCGTAAAGAGCCCTTATATTGCGGAAAGGGAGATACCTTATCCCCGACAAACCTAAAATAAGTAGAAGCTTTGTACGTTCTCTCACGCTGCTTTTAAAAACATACACAGTCCTACGACGATCATCCAGTCCAAACACAACTGTACGGCGTACCCACACCTACAGTATTTCTTGTTCTACTCTTCGCAACTCTTAAGGGCCCATATCACAGTCAAATTTAAGCCTGCAGTCTGTAGCCAGTTTACGTGCACGCTGCAATATCGTCGGCATCCAAATTTTTTGTGCAGCTGTATTTAGAACATTAAACAAATGGGCTAAGATTATTGCTGTAAAGCTGCAACCGTGATCGAGATCATTGTGTCTTTTGTATATCTGGTAACTGTTAAAGTTAAGAGTATAAGGCGTGGTGTCGTGACTTACAGCTCGGAAGACGTGGTCGATATCGATCATGAACTTCTCCATGTTAATTTCAACCCCTTCTGTGTGGCCTGAGCGATGCGTGAAAAATATTGACCGTATCCTCAGGCGCCTGTATGGTATCACTACCTAAAAGTCGTTGCTATCTCCATCATTTACTCTGTAACAAAAAACTAGCCTTACTCTAGACTCGCGCCCCTCACCGCTCTGAAGGGCAGACTCTACAACATGCTCAACTATGCGCCGCAGTCCGGGTTCAACACCGTTGTTATACACTACTCGCGGATCGATCCTAACTGAGTAGCGCCTTCTAACCAGGTTTGAGTGGAGGTGACGTTGTGCACCAGCTCGAATGATATGTCGCCGTCTACAGGATCAGACATTGCCTCCAAGGCGGCGGGTACAGTGAGAGAAGGTTTTGAACAGGGATAAGTGGAGATAGTTTTGTTTGTAGAAGGAGCTACTGGAGGGGATGTACCGTAAGGTGTGGAAGGTTGAGGCTCTATCACATTCTCAGAACCTACTGAGGGTCTAACGACCGACGCGTTCGTGGAGAGTTTTACACGCTTTATACCGGCCACAGAAGGTGTTTCAATAATGGGGCTGTTAGCATCCTCATGCACCTGCTTTCTCCCCGAATTGGAGAGTGTGAGTGTTACGGCTGTCACTGATGATGGTTCCGGAACGCTAGCGAGGGTTCTGTAGCCTCGACAACAACTACACTATCGTCGCTATCATCAGCTTCATCTGCAATATCTACAATGGGCACATGTTGCTGGTACAGTACCTCATTTTCGTCATTATTCACGGTTCTGGGAATGAAGAGAAACAAGATTATAGAATATAAGGAGCAACACTTAGAATTTTATTATATTTTGTAAATGTTCCACTTAGGAGTGTGACGTGTTAGAGATGGATTCTGTAGAAAAATTCAGGTTCACGAGCCCTTCTACATGCATTATACCCGGGCGTACAAACTGCGTTAAAACCGTGCCTATGCTTAAAATCATTAAAGATGAGGACGAACTGTTCTCAAATTTTGTGCATAAGGTTATATAGTGTTATTCAATATATCAGACCGTATTTAACGAACACCAAGATGATATTTTGTTCCACAAAGGTGTTTACGATGTTAGCTCGATAAAGAGCGATGAGCATACGGTAGAATAACCTTTAGAATTTGATAGAATAACCTTTATTAATAATACTAAAATAAATACATTTTTTCAATTTACAATGACATGAATAATTGTGAAGCTCGACTATTTATTTTATTTAATTTGGCCCTTAAGCTTTAGGCTTTAGTGGGCTCTTATTAAAAATAAGCAGCTAGTTGTTATTAATTAATAATAATAAATAAATAAATAAGTATTAATAGTTAAAACATGTATTACAATATTAAACAATATTAATGGACAATATTAAACAATATTAGTGGACATTAATCCTAGATTTTTGTTAGTATGCCATTATTAATCGGGATTTCAACTTGGTTTTAAACAAATTTACATTCACAATATTTTTTATATCGGCATGCAAGTCATTCCATAGTTTCAATCCATGAAAATGGGTAGTTTTTGAGATGAAGACAATCTAAATTGAGGTATAACAAGCTTTGATCTATTTCTGGTCTGATACGAGTGGATTTCTTGATGAGTTACAAAATATCTATTTACCCATTGCAAATTAATGATTTTGTTCTTACACTTGTAAATTAAAATAAAATGTGCCAGTTTGGTTATATCGTTGAGTTTTAGTAGGTTTAGCTCTTTAAATAATGCACTAGAGTGATCAAGGAATCAGCATCAGATAATAACCTTATTGCTCGTTTTTGGATGACAAAGATACCATTTAATGCGTTGTTAGCGGAGTTTCCCCAAACAAGGGTGCAGTATGTTATATAAGGAAGAACAAGAGTATGATAAAGAGTCAATAAAACTTGTTTAGGGACTACATTTCTAAGTTTAAACATTATAGCAACGCTCCTTGAAATCTTTTTCGCGATATAATTTCATGATCACTCCATTGCAAATTCTTATCAAGCATTACACCAAGAAATTTTGTTACAGTACACTCCTTTATGGCGATTTCATTAACATTAATTCATCAAGATATACATTTCTTTTATTAATAAAAATCATGAAATTTGTTTTACTGGTATTTAGGAAGAGTTTATTGGTGGTCAACCATTTCATTACACTGATGAATTCTAAATGAAATATATTCTTAACTGCATTAACATCTTTGCAAGAAAAAGAGACAGTTGTATCATCTGCAAACATTATGAAGTTCAGTATATCAGATGAACGTAGAAGGTCATTTATATATAATAAAAATAACAGTGGACCAAGAACTGATCACTGTGGCACACCATGTTTGACAAGCACTTTAGTTGAGCAAACCTTATTTACTGATACAAAATGATATCTATTGGACAAATAACTTTTAAACCAATCACTGATTGCTCCTCTAAAGCCGTAACAATATAATTTATTAAGTAGAATGTTATGGTCTATTACATCAAACGCCTTACTCAAATCCATAAATATTGATATCATTATTTCTTTGTTCTCCTTAGCTATATTTACATTTACCATAAGATTTAAAATAGCCATTTCCGTTGTTTTATTATAACGGAAGCCATATTGATTTGGAGATAATAAATTGTAGGATTCTAAATATCGCTGCATTCTACTTTTTACAATTTTTTCAAAAACTTTGCTGAACACAGATTATTGTAATTGACGATCTCATGTTAGAAATGAATAAAACGTTCGCTGAAACATTTACAATATTCTCCCACCATCTTTACATAAGCGTGTTCTTCATCAATCAAAACCTGTTTTTCCAAAATAGATACATGCGTGATGTATCATAAATACCCACTATCTAGCCTTATTCGCACAACTTAGAGTTGTGGCACAAATTGGGGTATTAGCCAATTAAATGTCCCCAAATCAGCGTAAGGAGTTTCTAGAAGTTTATAAAGAAGTTAGAAGTCAACGTTACGGATATTTGGTTTGTGACCTTCACCCGCGAAACATGTTTAAGGTGCTTCTAAGAACGAATATATGTCCGATCGAGGCTGAAGAGGTGTATATCCCAGAATGACAAAGAGCTTAAAAAAACCGTGAATTAATAAAAATCTATCAACGATTGCTACGCACTCTCCAGCGGCTGTTTTTTAAAAATATTGACCCAGACTTTCTAAAATGCATCTGTGAAATCTGCCTTAACGTTATAAAATGCAATGTACCAATGAAGGCCACTCAGAAGTCGCGCTTACGTCGTTACAAGAGCATAATACGTGCACTCGCTCGTAAAAAGCAAAGTGTGGGAAAGAAAAAGTGAATTATTGTGCAAAAAGGCGGATCGTTCCTCCCTATCTTGTTTTCAGTTTTGGAACCTTTATTGTCGAGTATAATACTGTATAATGAAGAAAGTGGTCGTGATTCCACACGAAGTATATGTTTCGTTACAAAATACAAAGAACTAGGAATCAGTTCTAGAGCCCATTAAAAATAGGCTTAAAGGAATGTAGAATGAATTGGTGAATCTACTAAACAGCGAGAAGCCCCCTGACGAGAAAAGAATTTTATATTAAGAAGCTCAACAGAAATTTCTTCAAGAGCTCGAAGATTATAGGAAACCGGCTGAGGTACCCAGAGTTATCAGACATAGCTCTGATGATGTTGAACGTAGCGGCATAGGACGGACCTGTGTTCGAGACTAGAGATGAACAACCAAAGAACAACGGAGTGAGCAGTGATTTGGTGAGAAAGTGGGATAGGCCTTCACCACCAAGATTGGAACATATTAAAGCGAGACTACAGCAAATAAACATTCTAAAAACGCTGATAGGCAACCAGGACAGAATAAAAGACTTGGGGCAAGCAATGCGTGTACCACAGCAGACCACGCTTCGCCCAGGGCGGTAACATCTCTGAAGAGGAAGAAGAAGAGGCCACCCAGCAACGCCCAGCCCTACCCGCGCACTTCTAATCCAGCCTGTACAGAGGTGTTTATAATGAGGGAATAGAGAAAAAGTATGTTGAGAGGTTTTTGCGTGAGAAGGACACTTATACACTTCATAAACCGGTGTGAAGAAGGTTTGAAACTGCTAAGACAGTAGCCGCCTCGATTGACTCTATTTGGCAGGCTGACTTAACTGACATGCAAAGAAAGGTATTCGGTGTATAATGACGGCTACTGATACATACTATTTATAATACAGTAGATGTATTCTCTAGATACTTGTGGCTAATTCCGCTGAAAAATAAATCGCCTGAAACAGTTGCTAAAGCTACAAAGACTATTTTGTTAAGGGAGAATAGAATACCCGGATAATTTCGTACAGATTTGGCCAAAGAATTTATAGGCCGAACTTTTCAGAACATGTTGACGGAGCTTAATATCATTTATTACACATCCAATTTTATACATAAGGCATCTTTAGCCGAAAGAGTGCAGCGTACCATAAAGGAACATATGCATCGTTATTTTACGTATAAAAACACATATACAGGGTGTCCCGTAAGTCTGGACCCATAGGGATTTATAATATATTTTTTTATTATGTTATTATTATTATTTTATTATTATTATTTTTTATTATTTTTTATTATGATTTTTATTTGTGGGCCACTTGAAAGCCAAAGTGTACGAGGTCAAACTTCAGAACATTTTCCACCTTAAAGCACGCATTGTGGAGGCGTGTCAGAAATTTCTGCGACTGTGATTCAGAAAGTGTTGTCGCAGTGGAGATTGCGTCTTCAACTATGTGTGCGACACAACGGCGGACACTTTGAACAGATTATGTAATAAATTTTTGGACTATTTTGTAATTTTATTATTTTTCCCTATGGGTCCAGACTTACGGGACACCCTGTAGGTACATAGACATTCTGGCACAGTTGGCTTCATCCTACAACCGCTCACGCCATCGCATGATTGGTACATCCCCTAACGAGCTTTAAAAAGAGGCCCGCATACAGACCCTGAGGCGAGAAAAGATGTCGCAGAACATCGCCACACTGCATTTCAAAATCAATGATTATGTAAGGCTATCACGAGCGGGGAATAAATTCGCGAAAGGATTTGAGCAAGGGTGGACTCGTGAGATTTTAAAGTTAGATCTATGAGGCCTAAAGACAAAGTGGTGATGTATTACGTTGAAGATTTCATTGGTGAAGAAGTTGGGGGTGGCCTTTATGGCGAGGAGTGGCGTTCAATTTTGAAAAAAAAGTTTAAAATTTAAAAAATTTTCGGAAGCAAGGGTACAAGGAAGAGAAAGATGTATCTGGTGAAGTAACTAGGGTATCCTGAAAGCTTCAACTCCTATATAAAAGCTGAAGCAATAATGAAGCTTTGGACTCGCATCCAGACAATACCCTGTCCAACTTTACAACAGAGTCCATGGGCCCATCGATTTAGGGCGTGAATTATACAAGGTCGGATTATATGAATTTCAATTGACCAGCAAGCTTTTAAGTATTGAGAAGAAAGAGGTCGTTTTATGATTCTTAGAAGGCGCGATGAGTGTGAAAAATTAGACGTAACTTTAGATGATACTATGTGTTCAGCCTGGAGCGGGGAGGTACAGTACTACAATACAGAAGTAATACGAGGGCCGGGGCATTATGACACAACCGAGGATATTGTGAGAGACTTAAATGGGAGTCTGAAATGTTCAAACCTTACGTTTGATTTACTTTTTGAAGCCGTAAACAAAGACACACCGGGACATACTTCTTTGTTAAAATCGAAGTCTGGTAGAAATATTAAGGACAATGACTTGTTCAATGTTATACCCGAGGGTAAATATGGCTTGGCCTTCCAAAGAGATACTTTTCATGAATTACTATATGACTTGATCAGTTTATTGTACCAGCTAAAATTGGTGAATCTGAACAATAGCAGCCTTTCCTCCCCTATATGTTATGTTTACAGTGACATTGTGGAACATCAGTTTGTTGGGGATAGTTGGGTACGTCTGTTACGCATTGTGCACATTCCCAATTATAGAGGAAAGAGTTTGAGCATTCCATATGATAAGCCTCATTAAGTCGAAGTTGCACCTAACCTACTAAGCAGTATTTCAATATATATATAAGAACGATTGAGAGGAAAAAGTTTATATTCGGTAACGGGAGCTTAACCGTGAAGCTTCACTTCCGAAGTGTTGCGACAGAATGACACAGAGGCCGTTTTCCGTCTACCGTGGGGCCAGGTATCAACGTGGAAGCGGTATCGAGTAATTTTTTCGGCTATACTGCGCACTGCTGTCCCCTTACTGAAAAGTGGGGCCAGATATCTTGGAAAAAAAGCCCTATAATTAGGGCTTAACCCATTTGAAGATATAATGACAGGTACTAAGCCTAAAGAAGCTTTCAAGAAACATTTACGGCGTACACGGCATGAAATCGTCGAAGATGCGAAGAGGAAAATGCGTGGTGGGGGTTTTAGAAGAAAGAAAAAACCAAAAGGCTACTCTAAGGGGAAGAAAGCGTACGTGGAAAAAGAAAAAAAGGATAAATAAACAGTCATCTCGTGGTGTAAAGCGGAAAAGGGGCTCAAAAAGAAAAGATACACATTTAGCGGCACAGGGATATTACACAACCCAACTGACGGACAGTGTAAAAAATAAATTTAAAAATTCTAAAAAGAAGGTTTACGATTGTTACGGAAGATTACACTGATTTTTTGTCACAAGAAAAACTGCTTTTGAACGGTGTTGAAATGAGAATCAAAATTACATGCACAGTTCCCGAGATAGGCTTAAATATGGATGAGAGTAGCGAACAATCTATTAAGCCTACTGTTGTACACATTTTAGACAGGTATCTTAGAGTTCGACGCATGAAGCTGTCCGCCACCAAAGAGATGGAAATTGAGAAACGCTCCTTGAAAGATACACTTAAATATCCAACGAGACGCGTGAATTTAAAAATGCATACAGTCACAGCCGATGTAACCAGCAAGCAAATAGAAAATGTGGCATTGAGTATTCTCCCCCAGCGCGTCCTTATTGGTATGCTTGGCTATAAAGCTATGGTTGGCAAGTATAAGAATTCGGCTTACAAATTTCAAAATTTTGCCATAAAAAGTATAAATTTACATATTAATGGCGCATCTGTTTACGGACCTTTGGAAATGAATTACTCTACAGGCCCAGAGATTTCTTTATGTTCACGCGCATACCACAATCTGGCCCGCGATATTAATGGTTGTGATGTACCGTATGTGGCGCGGGTGTGACTATAGACGAGTAGTTTATAAATGGACACACACTGTACGCTTTTGATCTTCTTTCTCCTGATCAATGTGGTAGCGTAAGCACACATCTGAACACCCAGTTACAGGGCAACCTTGGGGTAAGATTTGAATTTGGTGAAGTATTATCCACTCTGATAAGTGTGCTGTTTTACTTGGAAAGTCAGAGCATCGTCGAGATTGACCGTTGCAGAAGTCTATCTAGTGATTTTAAGAAAAAAATAATGGATGAAATGACGATACGCAAGGTAATGATGCAGGATTATTTCACGCGAAACATATTCGTTGGGACTTATGCAAAAAAAATTAAAAATTGAAACAACCGATTACGAAAAAAATGCTGCATTTATAGTAAACACCGATTCCCTTGGTAGCCATGGTACCTATTGGTTCGGGGTATTTGTTAGAAATAGAAAATGTGTCTATTGTTATGACTCTTTAGCACTACAATTATGGTTCGACCCCGTAATTATGAGCTTTATAAAACAGCTACCCATACCACGAATCGTGTGAAACCACAACGTTATCAAAGTTTATTATTAAATGTGTGTGGACATCATTGCCTCTGCTTTATTTTATTTCTGGCTCATGGGAACAGCTGTTCAGCTTTCTTAATAAAACATGGACTTGTGCGATTATGAACCTAATGATAACTTCATGTTTAACGAGGTAGTCAACAGATTCCCATTTGTAAATGAAGCAAACACGCGTATTGTATAAAGTTAGGACCACCGTGTGTATATATATATACATATATATATATATATATATATATATATATATATATATATTCAGATATTCCGCTTTCTTAAAAAACATGGCCTTGTGCAATTATGAACCTAATGATAACCTTGTGTTTAGCATAATTTCATGTTTGAGCCGTTTATTTCCCACCATACCACTCTATTTAGTCTTTAGTATTTGATATGGCCTCCTTGATCTTTAAGAACACATTTAATTCTTTCTGGTATTGAATCAATTAGAGGTACACAGATAGTTTTGATTTCTTCTTCATTACACCATATCTTGATTACTGCGCTGATGAGCTTTTCTTTTGTGTACAGTCATATTTTCGAAGGTGTCGTTTAACAATAGCCCAGAGATTTTCAACTGGATTTAGATAGGGTGAGTTTCCAGGACATTATAATGTGTGAATGTTGTTCTCTTGAAACGTTTTCATTACTTTTTGGATGCATAGCAAGGAGCAAGATCTTGCTGGAAAATCCCTTCGCCTTCTGGAAAAGCTTTACTGAGATCATGAGCCAGTTTTGTATTAATTACATTTCCATACTTTTCCGAATTCATCATTCCTTTAATTGGCACAAGTCTTACAGGTCTCAAAAAGCAAAATGAACCCCAAAACATAATTTTCTCTGGATGTTTCACGTATTGCGCTATATGGCCCTGACAGATTGGTTCACCAACTGATCGTCTCACATACTGAGATATCTGTCCTTGCACCTCAAAGTGCGATTTATCACTAAACATGACTTTACACCATTGTTCCTTTGTCCAGTGCTTGTATTTTTTAGCCCAAACAATGTTTCTTTTTCATTTTTGTCGTAAGCAGTTGTTTACGAATAGGCTTTCGTGCAGGGTGTCCAGCATCCAGAAGACGATGTCTCACGGTACTTGAACAAAACAGTTCCAGCAGATGCCAATTCTCTTTGTAGAG